>WEIU01004731.1:313338-342798 GCA_013389925.1 Aegithalos caudatus | reverse complement strand
CCGCCCCGGCTGTGGGCGCTAACGACGGCGGGCGGGCGCGGAGCATCCCACTGTCGGTGAGGGAATGGCCGGCAAGGGTTGGAAGGGGCTGGCACCGAGCGGTGCTGCCGGGCGACAAGGAGCGGAGCGCCCGGGGCCGCGGGTGCTGTGCCAGCCCGGGTGAGCTGCCTCATCCAGCGCCTCGTGCCTCTCCCTGCCAGGTTGTCTACCAAGTTCCTCTGAAGGAAAATCACGTCTCGAAGAGAAACGTGGATCAACAGCTAAGAATTAAGATTGTCTATGACAGAAGCGTTGAGGAGTGAGTATAATGTTGTGGCAGATTTTTTTTATTTTTTTTTCCTGTGGCTGAGAATGGAAACCTTGTTAACTTAAGCTCGTTTGTTTTGTTTTTTTAAATATAGTTTGCTGCCTGAGAAAAGACACCTTATAAAGGTACGTTATATTTGCTTCCCCTTTCTGTATATAGTTTATTACATAAATGAAGTTAAGGCCGGTTTTACTAAAACCTTGAATGCCAGCAATTTAGTTTTCCTCTAGTCCAGGAAACCAAAGCTTTGTGTATAGATTATACCTCCATAACAAATAATTCTTCGGTTCTGCTGTGCATTGTTTGACAGGTGCTTGCTATATCCCAAGATGCAAAGGTATCAGTGAGAAATGTGTATATAGTTTTTAAAAGTCACTTTGAAGCTGTACATTCTAATTAATACTGGTTTCCTTTCCATTTTGTCATTCTAATAACAACATACGGGAATGATGAAACAAAATATTTCCTAAGTATGTTGATAATAATGGAACTTCTTAGAGAGTCAGGCTTTCCCCTATTCTGTTATACCATGATATCTAGCAAGTTTCATGTAACTTGGTAGTTAGTGCCTTTGGTGTGAGTTGTGTCTGCACTGCTACTGGGTGACTGGTCTTTGTTCTTTTCAGAACAAACTCTTCCCACAAGCTATATCTTATTTGGAGAAGACATTTCAAGTACGCAAATCTGCTGGTGCTATATTGCTAAGCAGGTCTGTTGAAAATCACTTACTATATTTGATATTTAACGCTGTGCTGCATAGCCTTTAAAAGAAGATTAGAGTGTAAGAAATGCTCTGCTGAATCAGATCAGTGACCTATCTGATCCAGTGGCAGATGCTCTTCTACAAATCTGCCAATCTTCCATGAGCAATACCTGCATTTCTTGTAGCAGAGATATTCAAAGCTATGCATGCTGCCAGCTCTCTTTTATGTGCACCCTCATTTATGAACCTAATCTCTCTTTGAACCTGTGGATGCTCCATTAACAACTGGAAGCATTACGTCTTCCCTGGTAATGTAATTAACACTGTGAAAGTTATATCAAGTACCAACCTAGTGCTGTAAGACTGTTCTGTAGCTCTCCTTTAATAATAAAAGCACTGACTGCCTCATGTTTCATTAAAGGCAATGTGTGACCAACCAATATTTAAGGAGGAAGGCTGACCCTCACAGATATTGCCAAAAAGCCTGTGCAGACCATACAAGGTGTGGGCCAGTTATAGTTCCTGAGAAACACCTCCAGGTAAGCTCAGCTGTCCAAGTGTTTCCTAATCTTTGAAATATTACTGTTTATGATAATGAGTGAAAAAGTGAATACTGGGAATTGTGTGTAAGTGACCTGTTTGCTGGAGATCATGAAGTCTGAATGAAAGAACAGAAAACCTTAAATTACTGTGAGTTTCTGTTGTTCATGCTGTTGAATCAAAACTCAAATTAAAAAAAAGGAGGTAGTTACTATCTTCTGAGGCTGTGTTCTAATGAGCTGTATGGAGAGGGTGAGATCTGGAGCTTGCTAAATTGCCACTAGTCATTTTGTTATTCTCCTTGGTCAGTGAGTTGGAATTTCACGGAGTTAATAGTTGATTTTTGAAAACCTTGTTTGAAGAGGTTTTCTGCTGACTCAGGAGCATGGTGCAAGAAATGCTTCAGACTTATTTTCTTGATTTAACTCCAGTGTATGATCAGTAGGTTTCTGGTGAAGTTTCAACTGTATCATTTAAAAGATAGATTATATGAGAAATGCTGTTGCTACTTATGTATACTAGTTTTGGAAACCAAGATATTTTTTTAAGTTATAGGAAATACAGGGTTTTAATTCTGGGAAGTTCGACATGTTGTTTTGTTTTGTTTTGTTTTATTTTGTTTTAAAGCTGCCACCTTCCTTGTGTCTAATAAATCAAAAGAGCTAGTCATTTGAAAGTAATTCCTTGGCTCTGGTTTTGTTTAATGTTCTTCACAGGGCATTTTCTTATCTTCTGTCTTACAGAAGGATTTATTTTTGGCTTCAAGCTAATTGAAATGTGTCCTGCAAAATTTTGGTCATAATTAAGTATTTTAATTGTTCCCTTTGACCACTGTGAAGCAATGCAGGGTGTACAATGACAGTGACTGGCACCGCAGGCCCACGGGCTCCCCTGACCAGGAGGGGGTTCGAGATGCTGACTTTGTGCTCTACGTCAGTGCTCTCACCACTGACAGGTGTGGCCATGAAAATATCATTGCATATGCAGCCTACTGCCAACTGGAAGCTGAAATGGACAGGCAAGTATTCCCTCTGTTGCAAACTCTCTTTTTGATTGAACTTTGAAGTTTTTTGATTGTTTGCCTTTGTTGTATAACAGAAGAGGAGTCATCATTGAGATAGACAAGCACTGCATTTATGTAAAATCACAAACCCATCAAATAGTGCTGAACTTGCAAAGTTGAGGCACAGGACTCAAAGCTGATCCTCCACTCTTAATGCTTAACTTTATTTCAAGGTCCTGTTTCTGTTGAGGTGAATGTCATGTTTTCACAGACTTTAAGAATGCAAGTTCCTACTTATATTGCTTTTGTTTCCATTTCAGTTGTAGTCACTGTCACAGACTCTGTACCTTCCTAGGATCTTACCTAAATTTCAGGTCCCTTGCACTGTTGTCACTGACACCTGTGCAGAATATTGAATATAGAGATTGACTGACCCCATGCCACCCATCCCAACAATAAACAAGTCACTGTGTTGTTCACAAATATTTAGAAATGATGGGAAGGACATATTTTTACATTAGTCTGTAAATCTTCTTTAAATCTTCTGCTGCTTCAAGTAAATAATGATTTGAATTTTGTATTATTTTACCAAAAACCATTTTACTTTAAAAACTGTCTTCCAGGCCAATAGCAGGATATGCTAACTTGTGTCCAAACATGATTTCAACGCAAGCTCAGGAATTTGTTGGCATGTTGTCTACAGTGAAACACGAGATAATCCATGCACTGGTAAGGGTTGATAAAACATTGCCCTGAAATGGGTGCCTGCATGCTCACGTGCCCCCAGCTTGTTGCCAAGTGAAGGATGTTTGGTGGAGGAAAGCTCTTGCTTTGTCTCCTTCAATTTGTGTTAATTGCCTTGGAGTGTTGTATTTCCAGTGTGTCTGGTGGGTGTGGGGTCTCTTTCATGGTGTTTGACTTGGTATATGAATGCCTTCCAAAAGTTTCCATGTGCTTGTTTTTTGACTTGAAGGGTTTCTCTGCTGGACTGTTTGCATTTTATCGTGATGATGATGGAAAACCTTTGACACCAAGATATGCAGATGGACTTCCTCCTTTTAATGAAAGGTATTACATATTCTTTGTCCCTCTTGGTACTCCCACTGAAAGATGTTTTTATGTTGCTTTTTTAAGATGTATTCTTGTATTTTCCTGTCGAAAATCCAACTTCATTATTAGAGTGACTTTCCTTTATAATGTTCAAACAGTGATGTGTGGTGACTCTCTAGTCTTTCTTTACCTTGCCATTAAGCACTTATATTATGCACATATACTATAAATGAAGACAGGATTTCATTTATCAGAAGGCTGGAAGTTAAGCCTTACACTCATCCATGCTATCTAATGTCAGTGCAGTTCATTTTTAAGATTTATATCAGTCAGCATTTATGGTTATGCAGAAAGGACAATGTGTGTAATCTGCTGTGTGAATTTTCTGATTTCTTACAGAATGAGCAGTTTGCATTCTTTTTTCTTTTTTTAGTTGGTATTGAAGATATTCTAGGAGATGGAGAGTTTTTTTCTTTAATAATAGCAATACTGAGGGGTTTCATTTAATTTCTTACATTTTTAGTAACTGTAGAAAATGTGCCTTGAGTCTATAGACTACATTTTTTAAAATCTTATTTTGCCTTGTTGAATCAGTTGTGTGTATAATAAACACATCCTAAAAAGAAGAAATGCTGCATAATATATTTTTTTTAAATTTAGAAAGCTTGAAAGGAGTACAGAGATTATCCATGATTCCGTTTCTTACAGAGATAGATCTTTGCACAGTAAAGTGTCTCTGTGGGAAAGATTTGTAACCAAACCTCCTTTTTACAGCCTAGGTTTATATCAGTGGAGCAATAAAGTTGTTCATAAAGCAGTGAGGCTGTGGGACATACGTGGTGGCAAAATGCTGCGCCATGCTGTTCATCTTCTGGTGACACCTCGGGTGGTCGTAAGTCTGCATTTCCTTTCAAGCCTTGTGTGCCAAGGTTGCCAGGACATTCTTGGGTCATAAATATTTCTTATCCTTGAAGAAGTAATAGCCTAACACTGAATTCCCTTCCCTGAAAGTATGGCCCAAAGCCTGTGCTATTAACATTGTGTAATGGAGAGGGTGTAGCTAAAGTAAAATAGAAAATGGGTGACAGACAGTATGAAATAAATTGACATAGTAAGAGAAAATTAAGGGACTGGAAGGTAAATTATAAAAGGTTAACTAAAACTGATGTTGAAGAAATTCCTTAATCCTACTCTCTAGATGTTTTCCTGCAGACATAAGACACCTCCCATTCCTTTAATATTAATTTTTTGTCATGTTTAATAAGAAATTCCCCAAGGGTTTTTGGAAATCTTTCTTGCTTCCCACACCTCAGACTCGCTGTTTGTGCCTCCAACAGAACATATGCTCAAGTGTAACGGATTTGGAAATAAGTCACAGTGTTAATCACATTTGGGCACAAATAATCTTTTTGTTTTAAAAAATTTTTAAAGACGATGTGTAGAGCAAACATGGATTAATTACCCCTGGTTTTGCTCATTTATTTCAAGGAGATGAGTAGCTAGTGTGATAGGCTTGCTGTTGGGTGCTTGCTTAGTCAACCTCTGAGTAGAAAGCAAAATGGTAGAAAAGGAAATGCTGAAATACTTTTAATAGATAACTAGAGAGCACTAGGACTGCATGTGGGTATCAGTATTTTGAGAGTTGTGTTGAAATCTTTTTTTTCTAGGAAGAAGCTCGAAAACATTTTAATTGTCCAATTCTAGAGGGAATGGAGCTTGAAAATCAAGGTGGCATGGGTACTGAGCTGAATCACTGGGAGAAGAGATTGTTGGAGGTTTGTGCTGATATTAGGAATGGAAGGGGATGTGGCAATGTCTGCTCCCTGTGCCTTGATTTTTAGGTTTATTCTGGTACCTACTGGAGCCTTGAAAATGCAGAAGTATCAAACCTCATTGAAATACATCACAAGATACTTAAATACTTAAATGTCCAATTTCTAAATACATCTGTCTTTCAGCTTTCTTGTTAAGTCTTAGAGTATGAGATCAAGTGTTAGTTAAAAGCTAAATGTCTCTTACTCCTGTCTGCCATTTACCCTTTTGAGAAGGTTTGCTCCTCTTTTAGGGCAAAGGGGGTATTCCTTTGAGGCAATTGAGTTTTGTTGCCCTCTGCCTCTTAAATACTTCATCAATCTATTTATTACCTTGACTTTGTCTTTATTCATGGGCCCTGGCTTTAGCTTTTGCCATGCCTCCTCCAGAACCTTGCCTGATCAAGGAGGCAGTTCCCTCTTAACATTTAAGCTAATTTTTATTTGTAACTCAGCATGTGTGATATTTTTGGCAGAGGTACATTGTCTAGTCATTGTTTTATGCAGTGAGGTAAACAAGAAGGGAAATGCTTAAGGATAGTCTTTTTATGAAGGAGTATGGGATTTAATTGTCAATAGTAAAAAGGGACTAGAAATAAAATTTTCATAAGAAACATTTTCTTACAATAATGATTTTGAGTGGCTTACCAATCAAAGCTGGTAACTTTCAGAATGAAGCAATGACTGGATCCCACACTCAGAATCGAGTCTTTTCCAGGATCACCTTAGCATTAATGGAGGACACAGGGTAAGAATTAAGAACAGGAGGGTGGGGTTTGGTTCATTTCTGTTTGGTTTTCATTGTACTTGATTTTCTTTCAAACTGATGCACCTGTACTCCCTCTGCAGCAGAGTAGATGATCAGCATAATTAGCTTTACATTAGACAAGGAGTCATACCTTATATGTTACTTTTTCTTCATATGTTTCACAACCCATTTATCTAGCCTTAACAAGCCAGTGCTGTTTGTAGCATCTATTTACTTTTTGTCTTAATGTGAGTTTTCTTTCAATTCCATGCAGTACATATTGATTATTTTTTCAGCTCTTGCAGATAGAAAACAGAATTTGTCTAAGATTTCATCTTTCTGTGTGCATTGTTCCTTTGCAGATCACAAAATTTTCTTCTACTTCATTGTGACTTGAAAAATAATGAAAACCATAATGTATTTTCTTATAGGCAGAAGGGGACACAGTTTCCCTTTTTCTTGATTTGAAAACCTTAAGGCATAATATGAAATTCTTTGAATTGCTGTTTTATTAATCAGAGCAGTAATTTTTGAAGTAACTATATTCTCATTTCAAAATACCTTTACAGATGGTATAAAGCAAATTACAGCATGGCAGAGAAGTTAGACTGGGGACGCAATAAAGGCTGTGACTTTGTAATGAAGAGCTGTAAATTCTGGATTGACCAGAAGAGACAAAAGTAAGAATACAGGCTTTTAAAAATAAATAAAAATAGAGGAAACCCTGCTGCTTGTTTACATTTGTCCTTCAAATGTAACTCAGTAAAAAGAGGAAGAGGTCAATAGAGATGAAAGAGATGCTGCCTTGCATCCCAGCCAATTACAATAAATACAGAGGCAAACATCTTAGGGTGTAGAATGCATTTACACTATGAGAAGGCTGTGCTTTAGAGGGGATGGGTAGGACTTATTCTAAAAGTGTTTGCCTTTGTATTTTCTCCTTTTTAATAGGGAATGCAGCCTATGTTGTTTTGCATTACTGGACTCTAATGAAAGCAAGGAGATGATCTTCAAAACACAGCCTGCCTTGTTTGTTCCTTGCAACTTTGTTTGTTCTTTACAATCTCATACATTTCTAAGATACAGCTGCATAGTGGGCCTGATTTGCTTGTATGTTTTTTTCTTTAAAGATTAAAAAGCAGTGTAATTAAAACTAGATAGGTGAATGTGTTGTAACTTTGTTTGCTGGCTTGATATTCTTTAAATCAGAAAGGTCATAACCAAACAAATAAGAAAAACTAGCCTCTAGAGAAGAAGTCAGTGCTTCTTTGTGTGATTGACTGAGTCTAAGGGAGAATGGGAGCAAACAGTCTTGATAAGCTGCTTATGTAAAGCAGTTTAATTGTTCTGATGTGATTTTTATTCCATTTTCATTTGTTTGCTTTTTATTTTTGAGGAAGCAATTAATCAGTCCATACTGCGACACTTTGAGGAGTAATCCTTTGCAGTTAACCTGCAGACAGGACCAAAGAGCAGTAGCAGTGTGTAACTTGCAGAAGTTTCCAAAGCAGTTACCTCAGGAATATCAGGTATAATGGATCCTACTTGAAAAATAATTGAAGTGTTTTCATTGTTGAGCTTTGCAGCCTGATGATTATATTTGTTTCGTTTTTTTTTTTTCTTCTGACCAATCAGATGACAGTAGATACTGCAAAAAATGTCTACTTACTTTATTGCAAAAAATGTCTACTTATTTTATTACAAAAAAGTCTACTTACTTTATTACTTCTTTTTGAAGACTGATAAACCCCCCTTGTGATCATAATAAAAGAAAATGATTTTTCTTTAAATGGCTAGGGACACCTAACCAAATACCAGATAGAAATGTTGCTGTGTAACAGAAATCCCCCAAAATGTCTTGTTTGAGGGATTTCTTCCCCCAGTCTTCTGCCCTTTGTCACTGCACACTAAGAAATCTGTTCTGTTTACATCCCAAAGAATGAAATAATTACAAAGAGAGCAATCAGGGGCAGAAGTTGGGAGTGATACATGCAGATATGAGTCTGCATTATTTACATATTCTTAAATACTTCTGTCTTATCTGGTTCGTGGATATTGTAAGGTGCTGTTAATAGCATTCCTGAGTAGTAACAGCTGATGTTCTTGCAGCTGTAGTGATTTGGTCTATTTAAAAAATAGCTGTACACTTGCCTTTGCACAAACTGTTTCACTACTGTATTTTGTTTTGCAGTACTTTGACAATCTTAATGGAGTACCAGCAGAAGAATTGCCTTACTATGGTGGCTCAGTAGAAATTGCTGACTATTGTCCCTTTAGTCAGGAATTCAGCTGGCATTTAAGTGGTGAATTTCAACGCAGTTCAGACTGTAGAATAATTGAAAACCAGCCAGGTCAGTATTCAGGACTTCAGAGTGGTATTGCAGAGATTGCATTTGCAGAGATTTGCAGTGGTTTCAGAGATTTCATTTGTTAACTTGGAATGGACTTGCTGCATAGTCAGACTAATTGCATGTGAATTTTTTCACTCATGAAGTCTCAGACCACCAGCTGTGTAAACACTGTGCTGTGGTAGGAAGCAGAGCCACAACTATTCTGTGCACCTGAGGCAAACTCACATACCTACTGCAGGAATTGCATAAGGAAAGAACAGATACTTACCCCAGATGATCCAAATACAAGACAAAGGATGGGGGTACTGGTGGGGTTGTTTACTGAGTCTCTGAAACATAATTGCACTTTTCAACTTTTTAAGTTTTTTGTTCAAGGGCAGGGTCTTTGTGAGTTACCAGAACATAGGCTTGTCTCTCAGTGTAATGCATGGATGTTCAGTATTGCAGAGCTCCAGGATGCTGTAGGATATTACCTGTCTATACAGTTGTCTCAAAAACAAACACTCTCTGCCCTCAAGCCAGCAATCACAGCTGGCATTCCCTGAGGACAAACATAACCACATAGCCCTGATGGAAAGTGCTTGCTTGTTGGGATTTTTCGGTGGTTACTTGATTATTTTGTTTCTTAAATCTTGTATTTCTTCCCACATTATTTTCAAGATGATATAATTCCCAAATTGATAATAATTCAGGGTCTGAAATATTCCAAAAGTAAACCTTGAATTGCATGTGGGGACATTGATTAGATAGCCTTTTGAATTGATGTGGGCTTTCTGTTCCTCTGGTTAAGTTGTAATTCAGTGTATTCCTTCTACCCTAGATCCTACCAAAAACTATGGTGCAGAGAAATATGGACCAAACTCTGTATGTCTCATTCAGAAATCTGCTTTTGTTATGGAACAGTGCAGGAGGAAACTCAGTTACCCTGACTGGGGTAGTGGATGTTATCAAGTAAGTGTTGGGGTTTTGGTGAGTTTTGTTTTTTAATAACCCTAAAGGGAAAAGTCAGGCTTAAAATGCAGGTTGTGACTGTTAGAACTTTGCACCTGCACACTGGACATTGTAATCTCTAGATCATATAGCATACTTAGAAAACAATCTTCCAACCATAAGCCTGTAATTTAGGTAAGTTAGGTGTGTGACTGCTGGGATGGTTTCCAGTCTCAATAGGGACATCATCTGTCTTATCCATGACACTTTATCCTCAGCAAAGAAGGAATACTTCCATGAAATATTCTGTTGTTGAAGCTTAATACTAATTAGTCACTCTGATTTTTCAGAGGTGGAAAGCACTGTGCACATGTCACTTATTTCTCATTATCCTCATTTTCTTTGGGACTATCTCACTAAGGGTGTCACAGTAACTGCACAACTCTACAAAAGTAGTTAGCAGAAGCCAAGTTTTACTCATTCTCAGCTGATGATCTGCATATTTACACAAAAAGTGTATAGTCTTTAAAGCATTCCTGAATCTTGTAGTTGCTCAGATTGCTTTAAAATACTTACAGTTAGTCTGTGTTTCTGATAAACCACAATACCTATTTGACTCTCGCTCTTTTAAGGTTTCTTGTTCTCCACAAGGGCTGCATGTGTGGGTCAAGGACACGGTGTACTTGTGCAGCCGCTCGGGCCAGGTGTTGACTGTGAGCATTCAGATGAATGGCTGGGTACACGTTGGCAATCTGATTTGCCCAGCCTGCTCAGACTTCTGTGACTCCTGTCCCCCAGAGAGGGATCCTCCAGCTTCTAACTTAACGAGAGCTGCACCAATTGGTAGGTTGCCTTTTATGCTGAAGTGAAACTCGTGTATTAAATATCTGAAAACGTCAAAGATTTGTGTCAGCTCTGACTCTCAGGAACAGGAAGGGAAGGCTATTTTAAGATCCCAGGTGTAGGAGGGAAAGGAAAATAGCAGAGGTGCCCTGCTTTTTGCTGTGCAGTCATGCACAATAGTGACTAACACAGGGGAAATGTGTCTGAAGCATAACGCCTTCGTTTCATTTCTCCTTCTGGTAATCATCCCAGAAATCTAGCTTTAGCCTGGGAACTTACCAGGGAATCTGATCTGTGTTTTGAAGGCCATATCATTATTATAATCTTAAAAATTATCACCTTGGTGGAAAGGGAGTTCTCACTTGTATAACCTCCTATTGATCATGTTGTAATGTAGAAAGATCAGAGTCATTTTTTTTTTTGAGGAAGGTAAAAGGTTTAATTCACTAAATACCAGTTAATGTTTTGTCGAGAAGCTTGTTTTAACTCTTTGCTGGTTTATAATGTTTTCTTTGTTATTTAATCTTGTCTTTAAATGTAAAATTTACAGTTTTTAATTTTTTTTTAAATTTTAGACTTATGCTCCTGCTCATCCAACCTGGTTGTAACCCTTTGGTTGCTGGTGGCCAACTTAGTTCCCCTGCTAACAGGATTGTTTCTCTGCGCATAGACTCGAGCTTGGGGCAAGAAGTTCTGAGATAATACCCATCCTGCTGCACTCCTCACTGTGGAGCACAGGGGTTTTGTGTCTACAGGCAGCTCTCTCCTGCTGAACCTCATCTCCCCTGGCAAGTATCACTGCACACAGTAGTCAGGGAGGTGCTGACAAAAGCAGGCAGAGTTTTGAGAGGAGGAAAATTTACCTTGTCATCTCAATAAGTGCCAGTATTTTCCTGAATTGCAGCCTATGGGGTTTTTTTGATGCAGTAACAAGATCCACTTTGCCAACTGTGTTAGACTATCTGGCAGCTCAGTCAAGATCTGAAATGAGAACTCTTCTGTAATAGAACTGAGGGCTGGGTTTTTTTTGTTATGTCTGTTGTGTGATTGGTAGCAAAGCATCCTCAAACTGGAAATATACCTCAGTGGTTTAGTCAAAAGCCATGTAAAAATCAGTTGTCATCAGTGCTGATAACCCATGCCTAAAGAGGCTGGTAATTTGTTTTGTTTTGTTAATTCATACAATTTATGGGGAAGGAAAGAATGTAATGGGATAGACCAGTGGTTGACAGTTGCCTCCACAACTGGATTCTGCAGCTTTGAGCCCCCTCAGAATTCATACTAGGTAAAGCAGCTAATTCTTGGGGTTGTTACATCTTCCTACATGCACAAAATGGAATTTCAGACTAGTAACCAGGACAACTGTCTAGAAGTCCCATTTTCATTGAGCATGTGCCCCTCCTACTATGAAATTTAATACATCATGTTTGAAAATTGTCAAGAGTTTGCTAGGCAAATGCATTTCAGTACTGATACTCAGACTGTATATTTGGGGTATGATTTAAATTTATTTTTTATTTGTTGGTTTATTTCTCAAATAATGATTAATGGCATTATTGTTTCAAAACTAGTATGAAAATTACTGCAGATGTTCTCACTTCTTGTTGAAGAGCAAACCAGTAGCAATGGCAGCTATAATCTTAGAGGATCATGCTGATGTCTCTAGACCAAAAACTATATTGAATGTTTAAGGAAAGCCTAATCTGGTTGTTTTTTTTTCTTCCCTCTACTTTTTCTTGGACATGTAAATACTATGGATTACTTGAGTATTTGTATTAAGTTGAGAATCAGATGGTTTGAGCCACATGAGGGCACACCTTGCTACAAAATTAATCACTTGATGACAAAATATATGAGGAAGGAAATGAGTAAAATCTGTCAAGGTAAGGACAGCTGCTCTATAGGACCCTTGTAAGGATGATTTTATTTATTTCTGACTATGATGTGTAACAAATAGTCCTGTTCAGAGGTGAAGAAACTCTTTGTGGTTCAATCCACTGTCTGTCCTTTTAGGACAGTTTTCACTCCTGCAAAAGTGTTAAATTTAAGGGAGCAGACATGCCCAGTGCACTAAAAGATGCAGATGTAGGGAGAAAGATGATGTTACTCTGCTTCTTAAATGTCCTGTGATATAATAATTGTCATTGACTGGATCCCTTTCCTAAATGGAAAGTAGGGAGATGGAGTAAAACTTTAGCTACAATTATACTGTAATAATAAGACTTCCATCATGATTGTAAGAAATTCTTTGTGCCTACTGGACTTGATTTTGTTGTGTTTTTCCTTTTTTTAAAATTTATTTAAGGAAACTCTTATGACACTGCTGAGGCAAGTAAGGTGCAACCTTAAGCTGTCTGAAGACATCAGTTGAGAGCACCTTGCACTGGGCTAGTTCTCCTTAACTGCAGGTTTAAGCTTGCTGTGAGTTGCACAAGGCCTAGGTTAGCCTTAAATCAGTGTCTTGGGGAAGCAATACAAGTCAGGACTCAAATGCTTTAAAATTGTACAAATTGAATTATGAAACACTCAGATTGATAAGTGAACACTGTTTTAATATATCCACAAAACAGTCAATGTAAGCTGATACCTGGAAAACATAAAGGTTTGAGAATACATCTTAGGTCCTGGAGGTTGATATTGTATTTTTTGTCTGTTGTGCAATAATACAGTTGAAATGGTATCACTCAACAACAATGCTTTTGATACTTGAAAAGAAATTACTGGTTATTTTTTCTTACTGTGAAATGTTTGCACTGTCTGAACTTTCTGGTTAACTTTATAACTGTTAAACTTTTTAACTGGTGTTAATTTATTGTGCTCAGTATTTGATATGCTGATCTCCCGTCTGTCTAAGTGTGAGATTTGTCATATTTAATTGAATATTTTTATCTTCTACACAGTTGTTTATCTTGAGGGCTTTTCTTCTTTTAATCTCTCTTCCTGAGAATTAACTGAAAGACGGCTTAGAAAGTTGATGCTTACCTACTTGTGAATTGTATGCATTAATTAAAGAAAGGGGATGTGGTGCTTTGTATTGACAGGGAAAAATCTATCTGTTGGAGCTCTTGTAGTCAGGTTCACCAGTACCTGCTAAGTAGCTGCATCAGTGAATCCAGTGAAGTAAAACTGCTACTGCCTTAATAATCTGAGATTTCAGTTGTAATTTCTTTGTCGTGCAGCCCTTCAGCAGCCTGTGAACTGCAGAACTGGACGTGACTTTGGGGGTTGGATGCAGGAGGTACTTTAGTCAGAAAAATGCAACATCTTCTATCCCACCGGTGGGTTAGCAGCTGCTAACAGCTGTAGCCTTTCTGGAACTGCCAAGGAATGTGTCAACTTAAAGTGGCAATGAATTGGTAGCTGTCATACAGAATATTTGAGTGAAGCTGACTACCTCAGTTCTGTTTGTCTTTGTGTTCAGCTTTTAGCCTGCTGTGAACTTCCAGATCTTAACATGAATTAAGTAAAATCATATCTCAGGTTTTTAAGAGTAAAATTCCTATGGTAGGAAGCATAAGCCATTTTTGAGTATAGAACACAGCTAAAATTGTAGCTTAAGCAGATCAGCTATGTAGCCTTAAGTGTAGTTTCCGCCATAAAATTCAGAATTCTTTTAAATAAATGCAAAGTTTGCTGTGTTAGGTGTCCTGACTACATGCGACCAGTCCCTCCCATCGCATCTCAGAAGTGTGAAAACTTGGAAATACAGCCCATTTAAGCCTTTGTGTTTCCACCAGAGAAGACTGGGCAGCAGAAGTTGTGGTGAGATGCATGAGTTTGCTCATCTGTAACAGAAGCAATTTCAGTGTGTAGTGACCACAGTTTTAATTTTATAATTTTTTAAAAATATTCCATGTTTGCTTAGGGAAGTAAATTAGTCTTGCAGTCTTTTTTGGTCCCAATAGTTCAAATAATTTCAATTAGAAGTTGAAGCAAGTCATATTTTAGGAACACATTTTTTCTGGTGTTGCAATTATAAGGAGGAAGGATAGCTTTTGGCTGCAGAATGCAAGTCAAATCACAGTGAAAAGCAGCAATTCATTTCTTCTGAAATGAGTTGAGGTCTTGGGATACTGTCATGGCCCTTGATGCAGGTTAATTATTGAAAGAGGATTATATCCCCCATTAATTGACTGTCAGTCCAACACAGCTCATTCTTTCTGCTGAGCACTAGCAAACTGGGGAGACTGATGTCTGAGAGCAGACAGATCCACAATCCCTTATGAGGGCCAGTTGTTTTTAAATCCTCCTGTCCTGCAAATCCTTCTGCTTGATGATATTCAGTAGAGAGGGAGGTGTTCCTCCTTCCTTCCCCACAGTGACTTTCAGGCAGCTGAGCAGCTCAAGGTGTTTTCCCTGCAAGAATGAACCCCTGTTTTTAGCTTGTCTGGATGTGTGGGTGCCTGCCTGCATGTATGTAGTGCTCTTCAGGATCTGGGGCTGTTTGTGCACTGAGTAACTGAGTGATCTTACACTACCAGACTTCTAAGTGCAAATATTGCCTTTTTAATGTGAAGCTTACCTTGGAGATAAAACAACTGTTTTGAGAGAACTGGCTGACCTTGAACATGTGTTTCCTATTTTGGTACAGAATGTAAATATAGAACTAACTATTTTACACAGATTTTGGCTGGACTGAGATATAAGGGCTAATTTGTGTTATTTATGGAGTAAAAATTTCCATATTTTACTGTTTGAAAAAGGTATGTCATGCAACAGAAGAAAAAAATTGTTCTTCAATAAAATATCTGTAGAATATTAATTCTTCTTGTCCTTTTCTTTGAGAGCTGATGATGATTAACTGCAAGAGTAAGTGCAATAAAGGACCACTATTACAACAGTCATTTATTTTGTGAGAATCTTGAAAAATTAAATTACATCAAGTCTGCATATTGATCATTTTATTAAACTGCTATTTTATACACTTTGAAAGTAAAATATTCTATGTTATTATTAGCTCATACATGACTTATCAGAAATTCAGCCTGATGGTGAAGGAAGGAGGTTGCTCAATTCTCTATCTCATCCTCATGTATTTGATACTTCAAAACTGTGAAATATGTAAGTATTTTTCCACTTGAAATTGAAGCCCATAAATTCCCTGCTTTGTGTGAAGGATTTGGCCACATGATTCCACTTTCAGTGGCAGGAATGTTGGTGTTGCTCTGCAGACCCCCGAGCTGTTGGGTGTGACTGAAGTCTGAGCAGGAGGAGCTGAGCTACCCTTGCTGCTGTTCAGCAGGATCAGGGGTGCTGCAGCCACTGCTTTTGGTACCCAAGCTAGCTTTGCTAGCTGTGAGACTGGGATTTTTACAATATATTTGTAATTACATTACATTATTTTATATATATTACTCTGGTAAATGCGAAATTCCTCTAAAATTAGTTGAAATTATTTTATAATTAGCTAATTTTTTCCCTCTAAGCAATATGACAGCAAGTACATAGATTTAAAAAACTTCCCTTCCTCTCTGCTATTTCAGAAAATCTGATAAAGCACAGCAAAAGTAGGTTACTCTTCCTTTTTGTTTGCCTTCTCTCAAAATAGGAGTATTTCAGAAGGGGATTAAAGCTTATAAAATGCGCCACTGTTCATTTTGTAGATGGTCTGAACTCTGAAAAACATCAGGTATGTAAAGTTACCCAAGTACAGCTATAAGATTTAAAAACTTCAGTGTTTCTAAAATTTATGCCACTGGTAGCACAATAAAAAAACCCTGGTCTATGAACTCAGTTTGTGTTTAAAATTCAGAAGCAGGTGGAGATCTCTCTCCTGGAGTGTCAGATGCGCTGCTTGAGCAGGATCAGGACACGACTGTGCGGTCTGGAAAGGCGCAGGGAGCTGCACTGGTGTCACACCAGTGGAGTTCCTGGTGCAGATAAAATGCAGTCCGCTGTGAAATGCCAGTTTGCAGGAGTTCTGTGCGTCTATAGCGGTCAGTTCCGTACACGTATAAAAAGTCAAGTATCACAGAGGGCTTGTCACTGACTGCCCCCTCAAAATAGCAGCCAGCTGAGCCCTGGGTACATCTCCCTGCCAACCTCCACTTCTCCCCTCTCAGCTGGTACCAATTCATGATGAGGACTTGCTGAGAAAATCTGATGCTAACAAAATTGTCTTTCATTATTCCAGATTTTTTTTTTTCTGTATTTGAAAGAAACGCAGTAAATTTAATCAAGGTTAGATTACTACTGAGGATTCCTAGTGCCCCAGATTTGAAACAAACAATATGCCCATCCCAAACCCCTTCTCCTTTCCCCCACCCCTTAAACTGTTTTATTTATACATCTGATGACCATTCAGGTGTGTCTGAGCACAGTAATAGTACCTATTTTCCCAAAGGGAAACTGGGAAACTAAATCAAGGAAGGCCTAAATGTCCCAAAATATGAAATGCTATTTGTGTTTCAGGGGAATTATGGAAATCCAGTATTTGCCCATGTGATTGCATCTAACTGCTCTTGGATTTTTTTAAACTATAATTAATCTGAATGAGTTCTTCAATTTTTCTACATTTTGTGCTATTCTGTAAGTAACTGTAGAAAAAATGTTGAGTTTTATGTGAGCTATTTAGCTCTGTTGCAGAAATTACAAGGGGAACTGTTTTCAGTCAACAAGAAAATAATTATAGGGAAATACCCACATTACTAACTCAAATCAAGTATTTTTAAGTTTTGCATTTTTTTCCTATTCCTTAGGTATAATGTTGAAATTAAAGGCAGATTTTTTTCACCCCCCAGGACAAGGGGAATGAAATACATTCTTTGCTGCCTTTACAGCAAGTGTCACACAACCTGTTTCTCTATTTTAATTGTTGTGGAGTGGACAGAAGTCCCAAGAAGGTGAGAATTCAGCCAGGTGAGGAGAAGGGATCTCTACATGTGCTCTGGGTGGTTCTGCAGGCACGTGATGAAATCCTGGATTGATCGACCCTCGTAGCAGATCTTGTAGATGCTTGTAAATAATGGAAACCTGAAAGAAGCATGTAGGAATTAAAATGGTTTTTAAAGTTTATATGAACATTTCTATTCCATTTTAACAGAAATAATTGTTTTGTTCTGTTGAAAGTGGAAAAATTTTGTCTCTCTTTACGATATGATTTTAGCTTGGGGCTGCCTTTAGTGGAAGACTGCTGGGTAAAGAAGAGGACCTTAAGAGGGGCAAATCATGGGAGTGACAGAAGAGAAAAGCTGTTTTGGAAACAAAATACCTACCCAGTATTTTTATTTAAGAACAACTTTGAATTGCATATCCACTTTTCCTGCTGTGTGCAAAATGGATATATTATTTGCAGTCATTACTGGTATCCAAAGGACTAAAAAGAATGAAAATGTCTAACGATTTTCTTTTCTTGGCTTAAAGGATTCTTTTCCTTCTACAAGCTGTCTTAGTCATTATGTGGTAAAAAGTGAGTCCAGTGAATGACTTGGAGCTGAGCATGTAACAAGGTGCAATTATAGGATAATTATTAGATCAAGCAGTGATTTAAAGCTGCTGTCAAAATGAGCTTTCCTTTTCTCTCTCATTTTTGAAAGATAATGCCACTTGAATCTTCTGTATCTGTTCCAATTCTAATAAGTTTTTAAGGATTCATTTAGCAGTGTTTGACTTCTCAATACTGCTAATGTATGAGAGGAAATGGGATGGGGGGAAGTAGCTGTGTTGTGTAAGTTGAGGCAAAGGTTTCAAATTATAAATAATCTTACATCATCCCAAGGATGTAAGAGGTACTTTTTACCTCAGCAGTATTTGGGGCACTAAAGCATTGATATCAGCACACATTACCTGTTCAATGCATGTAAAAATCTTTGATTAGGAATATGATCCTGAAATTTGTACTGAGATAATCAAGTTCAGATTTGCACTGAGAGCAGGACTGCTACAAGCTGCAGTGGTGGTATACTGAGAATAAGAAATGCTTTGACCCATAAATCATGTCTGCAAGATGATTCTGTGTATGGCCTTAAATCTCATTTGGGGGATGGGGATGTCTGGGAGGCTTCTTTACATTATATTTTCTTTTGTTTCCTGTGTATGGGCCATTCACTTAAGAGTTGGTAGTGATCTCTGTGGGTCCCTTCCAACTCAGAATGTTCTGTGATTGTTCTCCCTGCTGTTCCAATATGTGATCTGACATTACTCTGTCTTCTCTTAGGCACTAATAGTATCCCCTGAACCTCTGTCTGTGACTTGTTTCTTCTAGCACTGCTCAGCCCTCATCCCATTCAACTGACCCTGGCAATGAGGAGTCAAGCCAGGCTCTAGCAGTGGCCCAAGATGTAGCAAGCTGTTGTTGCAGAAATGAGCAAGACAATTAAACACAAGTACAGTTAAGGATGTTGTGAATCACTTTTTGTTGTTTGTTTTTTTTTTTAAATCAAAATACTTACTTTTGGAGCATGTTTTTCTGTTTCAGAATTTTGTAGACTTCAGCTGAGGTCTGAGGGCCTTGCAGCTTTTGTCCATTTAGCATCTCCTTTTCCAGCTCCTCAATGGACTAGAAGAGAGAAGACTGATTACTTGGGTCAGAGGGGATACTGCTGTGATGCCAGCAGTTATCAAGAAGGTAAACAATTAACGATGTCTTTGTAAAACACAGAAGAACTTCTTCATGCATTAGCGTAAAATATTTCCAAATCTTTCTTACTTTTCCTGTGCGAACAAAGGCTTCCGCTACTTTTCTGTTGCGTCCCCCGTAGCAGGTGGTGATGAGATCAGCAACCCCACAGCTTTCCAAAAAGGTGGCTAATGACACTGGTCCCTTGCAGAATATCTTGGCAAAGGCCACCATCTCCATGAGGCCCAGGCGCATCACTGCTGCTTTGGTGTTGTCACCAAACCCCAGTCCGTCGCAGAAGCCCGCGCCCACCGCCACGATGTTCTGAAAATGGGCAAAATACCATTTTGGGAGGGAAGGAAACAGTCAGCCAGGGTGTGCAGCTCATCAGCCTGCACTCAGCTCTGAGGAGACCCCACAAATCTGGCTTCATCAGAACAAGGGTCGATTTCCAATGGCCATCAGTTTATCTTATCCAGAAACAGGACAGATAATGTTAAACAAAAGTCGCTGGACTTTTAGAGGATTTTTATTAAGTATCTATTGTTACTCCCATGGGCAAAAACCTTGTACACTAACACTGCAATCCCATAGCATGTATGCAATTAGTGGTTTGTTTTTCCACTAGTTCCAAGTTGGATCTCACTGACCTTTCTGTTTAACTGTTTAAAATATCCTACACAAAGTCATATCTTTCTAGGTTTTCTTTGTGGGTCTCTGATTTGAGCAGGCCTGGATTCTGTGAAGATGCTGCAGTAGATCGAATTTTGGGCTTATCTACAAATATTAGTAGAACTGCCCTTGTCTGCAGCTCTAAACAAATCTCTCAGGATCTTAAACATCTTCACAACCCCTCACCATTGTTCAGCATGCTTCCCTTCCCACCATCCAATTCCCAGCTCCTAAGTCCCTAAATAAATGTAGTTCAGTGTATATGAGTAATGTGCCACCTAGTGCTACCATTGGCATGTTTGCTTGAGACATGTATGTACCCCAGTGCACATGTTTGATTTCTTAAGTTTTTTTAGCAGAGGCAAAACCAAACCAATGATTTCAAGAAGTTCAATGATTTGTCCAAAAGAGAAAAGACCTCTCTCCTATCTGTTCCTGCCCCCAGTTCTGCTCTGTGGCCAAAAGCAAAATCTGCAGTGTTAGGTTTTGTATGTCAAGAAATTTTATTTTTGTATTTGAAGTTAAGCAGGACCAAGTCTTTCCTCATCAGTCATTCACCTCCTCTGTGGAAAGGTGAATTATTGAAGTATAAATTACTAAATGTGTAAAGAAGTGAAAAGGATTACAGACTGAAGTCACCTTCAATTCTTATAAAAGCAAACTCTGAACCTCAGACAATTGTCCCCTCATTGGAAACTTGGTGACTGGTGTAATTTCTGATCCTACCTGGGATCTCCATGTGGGCATTGCTGAATGCCACACAGACGTGCTACCAACACAGAGCATTGCTTCTGATGTGAATTTTCTAGTGGGTTAGTACTTAAACCATGGACCTTATTACTAGTGGAGTTACTCTATGTAGTGAGAGTCTTTGTTTCGTGTGCTCACAACACACAGGCAAGAAAACACAATGGACTAAAACTCTGCTCTCAAAAACAGACATGCCTCTATGAAGGTAAAGATAAAAATACAAGTATTTTGAAATGCTTTGCCTGCAGCTAAGTTTTACGTAAATCTCCCCCTATTGGGGAAACTTGCTTCCCAGGTTGGAAAACTTATTTCCCAGTTTGGAAAACTGGCTCCTAAACAATGCATCTTGTCTGCACTCATTCATTCACATGGTAACAGGACTCAAATTAGACCCTCTGGCTTACAGAAGACTCAGGTGTGGCTGGAATTCAGTCCTAATAAAACATATTGGCTTGAAAACACTCACTTTTAATGCTCCACAAAGCTCCACTGTGTCGGAGTCGAGCACCACAGTAATCCTGAAATTGGGGGTCTGCATTAATTCTTTGAAGATTTCCCCTTGTGTTTTGTTTCTGCAGCCTGTGGGAAGGAAGGATGAAAGAGCACTTTTACAATGTTTCAGAGTGCACACAATTAACCTGAAATAAGGTTCTAGGGACTTCAGCTTTAGTGATCCCAGTCCCAAGGTGTTGCTAAACCAGAGATCTGTGCAACAGCAGTTTCTGCTGCTGGATGCCAGTGTTAAGTGTAGGCAACTCCAGGGCATTGATCAACATTGCTTAATGACACTTCAAAGAGCTTAAAAGTTGATACTCCCTAATGAATCTTTCTGCCTGAGAGAGCCTTTAGAACCACAGACCTTACAAAAGACATTATTTACAAATTATTTTCTGCAGGACAATGGTATAATTTCTGCTTTGAAAATGTAAACCCGTGTCTGCTACGTACTATGATGAACTACAAATAATACTGCCCAGTTACAGGGGCAATAGTCCCCTTCAGGGGGATCCACAGATGATGAAATTGAAGGTTGGCACTGCTAAAACCTTTTTCCTACCAGCTCTACAGAGGTCATGTATCATGTTGTTACAGTGCTCAGCCAAGGAGAGCCCTTAGTGCTAAAGGAACTGAGGTTTGCCTTGACCCAGAGAGCCCACGGCCAGCTGGGCAAAAGACCTTTGAATTGAGTTTCACTTGAGTTTTGTACAAGGTAGCTCGGTTTCCTTCAGGGGGAGCTCAGCTGTGAGTTTTACTAGCCTAGGGCACCACACTCTGGTAGCTGGGAGGTTTTTCACCATCTCATGAGAAACTTCAGGTTTCTTGTTCTTCACAATACCACTTCTCTTTTAGGCAGTTGTTTCTGGGTTCTTGGCTTTCCATGAGGACAAAAGTAAGGGGCAAAGCTCTTTGCACAGTCATCATCACATCACGGCTTCAAACCAGGTCAGCAGAAGTTAAATTCTCCCCAGAATTAATATAGCTCAACTCTCCTAATCATGTCTAGTCCTGTTTGTGCCTAGTTGTGCTGTCAATAACAAATTCCCAGCTGGTACAGTTTGCACCATTGCTGTAGTATTTGGAAGGCAAAGGAACATTATTGCAACACAATTTATTTTTCTTTTGCCTTTCCTAGCTGTGGAAGGATGTAACTTTTATTTTGACTGACTTAAAAAAGTCTCTGAGTTTTAAAAATTACTGGATGAACTTTCCAAATCAAGTCAGACTCAGTCTTGGGAGGATCTGAGGTCATGTCTTGGCAAGCAGTCCAAATGGGAGAGAGGAACAGAATGTTACTGGGTTTTCTTTTCCAAACAAATTTTAAGATGAAGAAATATACCTCTGGGAGTGTGAGCACATAGGAGCTTCTGATTGCACTTCTTTATCTAGACTGTATTGTGTATCAACTGCTGATGTACTACATGTTGAGCTCCACAGACACAAAAGGTGGCTCTTGCCAACTCCTACAGAATTGGGATTAAGCTGTGATTTTTTTTCAGTGGATTAAATTAGCTCTCAGCACTGAAACCCACTGTCAGTTTGAATCTGATTCTTTCAGCACTGAACTCTCTGGAAATAATCCTGGCTCCCTGAAGGAGCACAGCAGGCACTGCTCAACTTGGGAACCACCTGGGACCAGTCACATCCTCCTGCTTCTTCCAGAGGTTATCCTGCCACAGGTGACTTTAAAGCCCAGCTCTAACTGGCTCTTTGCAATAGTTACCAATAGTGGTTTCACAGAACTTCTCCTCAGCCACTTCTTTGGCTATGTTGGCCCCCATCAGCACACTGATATCTATTTTCAGTTGCTCTCGAATGAGGTCAGAGATGAGCTTCAGGCCATCAGGACCCTCATCAACCCCCTGAAAAGAAGATAGTTAAAACCAAGGTATTAAAATAGGAAAATGACAGCAGCAGAGCACTGGTAAAGCAGAAGGTGTTCTATTGCCTGCAGCTCTCTGGTTTTAATTGCAAAAAAAGAGTCTTATAATCACTAGTGTTAGCCATTAATACAAATGCTCTGGGTTTGTACTTTGGTAACTGCAAATTCAAGGCAAGCTCAGGGAGAAGAGGTGACAGGTAATCCTGCAAGAGGCCTCACATCAAGTGCTGTTGTCCTGAGGCTTGCTTTCTTTGATGTTGTATTTTTCCTTTCGGTTAAATTTCTGTAGTTCAGGATCAGACATTTAAAATTAAGTCTATTAGAAATGGCTTTTACTGCAAGATCTACATATCAATCATAGTGCTTTTTGGGTGTTAAAGAGTATGCTGAACTGCCTTGGGGTTTTTTAAGTGAAATTTGCAGAAATTTCCTTCCTCTCCCACCTTCCTCTCTTCTCCTTACTGCTGCTTATGAGATGATTTCTATAGAGAGTAAAAGCTGGTACTGAAGTCCAAAAACTTGAATTACATTTCATTTTTAAGTGGGATATTTTTTAAGTGGAATATTTTTTAAGTGGGATATTTCCTGTAATGCAATCAAAAGGAGTGGTAAGACTACATTACTGTGCTTTGCCTCTGGCTTTTAGTTTGACATTCTCTTAAAATATTAATTCCTTTTAAGATTACAATAATCTGGTACCTCTCTAACCTTAAAAAGAGATTCCTCAGTTCATGCCAGGCTGAAATTGCTTCAGTTTTGCAAAATCATTAGTGTTATTATGCCATTTTAATGCTGCCAAGAACAGCTTTAGCATGTACTTGGAAGAGGCATTTTTGGCTTGGAGTTCTCAGGAGTTAACTGAGGCTGTTGTCTCGTGGTATTTTTTCTGGTAGCAGTGCCAGCTTTATTCATCCCTTCCTCTGCCCCTTTTTCACCTCCATGCTGGTCCAAGTGGGAACTGATCCAGGCTAGACATGAGTGGCAAAGACAGATACACTTAGCCTGGATAGGTTGCCCCATCCATTGCAGAAAGAAATGCATGTGTTTATGCAGAGCATGCAGCTGAGGGGGCTGCAGCTCCTGCCCTTAAGTTGGAGCTGTTTATTTTACTCCACATTGACTGGGTACTGTGGAGACAACAGCTTACCTTGATCAGGGAAATCCCAAATGTCCCAGGTTTTATCTGTCCTGCAATCTGCTGACAGATTCGTCCAATAAATTGATGTGGCAGAACAAACACTAAAATATCTGCTCCATTTGCTGCTTCAGCCACGTCTGGTACAGCCACCTAGGACAAGAGTGACAAACAAAATGAGCCTCAGGTAGGAATCCTCAGTCCTTGCAAGACACCATCATGCCAAAGCCATGGCAGATGCAGTGCAGATGTCCATAATTTTAACTGGCCCTATGGCATCACTGCCAGCTCTCCACAGAAGCAGCTGCAGATCTCCTCTGAAATATCCAAAGCAGCTGAACTGTTTTGGGGTTGGATTTTTAATTTTTTAAAAATTATTTAACTCTATGTGGATAATCTGGGGAAGATGATATACTTCATAAATTTGTGGTGTGCTGGGTTGATCTGGTTCCTGAAGATAGCTGACCAACCCCATATGATTCTTCTGTAATCACTGGGGAACACAGGAGAAAAATGGGGTGGTGGGACAAAGGCTATTCTGAAATTTTCCATAGTCACCAACTGAGTTACTGAGGAATGAACTATATCAAAAGGCAGAGATTATCATCATCTTTGGGCTGCTATGTGTCTTTGTTTTAAATATACAGTATTTTTTTCCCAAGAGTTACAAAAACCTATACAACATGCTTAAAAACTACCTAGCTGTATCTTCCTCCAGATGCAGGTGTTACTCAGAACAACAATTCAAGCCAGGCTACAGAGGCAAGAGCAGGTGAATTTGAGCCTGCTAGAAGCAGGTTATAGTAGGAGAAAACATCACTCTTGGATGCAGCCTTGGAGCATGCAGCAAGTGGGATTCCCAGCAAGAAAACCAGAGCTGCTGCCAGCCAGGCTGCTTCTCTGGGAAAACAGTGAAATGGGAGCAGGGCAGAGGCTGGCAGCACTGCACAGGCTGTGCTCCTGTCTCTCCAAAATGCTGCAGACTAATGCAAGGAAAAGCTCAGCTTGTTTGGGTTTTTTTTTTCTCAGTTGGAGGTGGTCTGAGGGTCCCTCTACTGCAACCAGCTGATTTTTGCTGGTGAAGCCTCAGGCTTTGCTCTAAACAGAGTGAGGCTGGCCTCAGGGGATGATGACAAGCCTGTTGATCTGCTAGAGGGTTGTAAAAATAACAGTGACAAGTCAGTTGTAACCCAGGAGAACTGTGTGCCAAGTTCAAACACCAGGAGTGTAAATATGCAATCACAGCACAAAATGGAATACTAAATATAACCACTCCCCAAGCAGGGAGACCTGCCACATGCAGCATTTTAACTTCCCTTTACAACTGCAACTGTTCCAAAAATGTGGCACTACTCACAAAGCAGTGGCATTTGGCAAAATCTTGAACAGCCAAACCTCCTCACCTCCCTTGCTTCGGTAGCAGTAAATTATCTAAGGTGATTAATTTAAGTAGATATGTGTAACTTGGTATTTTAAATGTCCATGAAAATAAATACCATGTATTTTTTGATGGAATTTAGAGCTTTATTAACTACAGCTGTCCTGAAATCGCCCATGAGCTGATAGCTCATTATTCATCTCCTTGTAAGCCACAGCCTCTGCTTTTGATTTCTTTTTCTGAAGAAAGGAGAACAGTAGCTTTGCCAGTTTTTCCAGAAGATGCTGTGGGTTTGAAATAGCTCTGTGTAGACAGATCTCTGCCTGCCATTTCTAGAGTTGTGCTGATCTCTGCCAGGGAGGAGGATGGTGTGATACCAGCACAGACACCGTTGGTGTTTGAAGTTGTGCATGATGTACAAGACAAGCAGAAATCACAGAACTGAATTATGTTCCAGGGAGTTATAGTCTAGTGAGTTAGGTGGCAAACTAGAACACAGCAGTGAATTGCTTCCTAATTTTTTTTCAGATATTGCCTCCCTTATTAAAAAAAAAAAAAAAAAAAAGAAGAAAAACCAAAACCAAAAACCTCCCAAATTCAGTGATTTTTAATTTTTTTTTTTTTTACTTACCACATTGTGAGGTAGCTTGTATCCAGGCAGATATTTAACATTTTCATGTTCCTGGTTGATGATTTCTGTGAGTTTTCTTCCATTAATCATCTCTTCAAACACCCACATCTTGACAGTGGGATCAAATCTGTTGGACTTCTGGACATTTTCGCCAATGATTCTTGCTATGGCTGATCCCCTTTAAAATAAAATTAAAAAAATAATAGTAAAATTAAAAAAAAAATAAAAATAGGAAAAGGACTTCTGTTGTGAATTGGAAACACTTTAAACATCATAACCCATAAAAAGCCTGTTCTATAAAGCTATCAAGGTGCTTGCAACATTTATCAGAAAGCTTTATCCACTACCTTCCATCAAGAGCCCCTCAAGTTTAAAAACAGAGAAAGTAGAACAGGGGAAAAATATAACTTCAATAATGAACTGAAGTAGTATCAAAGGTTATAGAGCAGGAGTGTGATGTGCCATCAACAGCACTAAAAATAGATTATCTGAGATTAAAATCTCTTATGGTCCTCAGATAATTCTGGTTTTTGTTAAGATCAATAAATGTAAAATAATCCAGGTGGTAAATAAGTGCTGAGCAATCTTGTTGTGACAGTATTTGTGCATCTCATGTAAAATAGATGCATCCCATTTTCCTATCCATAACCAAACAGTTGCAATAAGGATTTTACATAAGAGCTAAATAAATGCTCAGAAAAAGACCAAACAACACTTCAACCTGGTGCTTTCTCTTATTGTTCTAATTATCACTGTAACAGGACCTGGAATACTTGCAGCCTGAGGATATTTTAACCATCCAGTTTGCTCATCTTGAGTCATGCTGAGCATTTTTAATTTCAGGTCAGGCAATAATTTTATTCCCCCATCATCACTGCAGCCTTGCAAACACATGGCAAGGGAGAATTAAAAACCTCGCAGACAATACTGGAAGTATTGTTTAATGAACTTTAAATTATTTGGGGAATAAGGGTGATTATTTTTACTCCTCTTTCCATTCTCTCCATTTTAATGCTACTTTATTCTCTCAAGTATTTGGCCACTTTATTAATACAAGTGAAAGAGAAGCTCCAGTTGCAGCACTCTTGTCCTCTGACCCACTTGTAACAAGGAGCATGCATAGGGTTTAGCTGTGGTGCATGTTCTGGAACTGATAAAGTTCTTGGGGATATCAAAGACAAAGTCCGGGTAGGTCTGTGCTGTTAATGATTCAAGGGGAAACCACTTTGTAACTGACTCTCCTTGGTTCACCCATATTTTTAATTAAACATGTTTGCATTTATGCATTTGCATAAATTGCTCAATAACTAATAAGGTCTTATTAATAGGTAATTAAGGTCTTAATTTTTAATGACAAAGAAATCCTGCTGAGATCAAGTTTCACTTTGTTCAGTGTTGATTATATGATATATCCTGAGCTGCTGACATGTTTTGGGTTTTTTTTAAATTTAGTTATTTAGCTTGGGACTTTTTGGTTGTCTTGGGGGTCTGTTTTATTTTGTAAGGGATGATTTGGTTTGGTCCTTTACCGTATTTAGGGAAGTGTTTTAACGGTGAACCTTTGCTGTAAGAGTTCTGCTGTTTTGAAAGAAATGCATGCAGTTACATGATACACTCGTAGTATTTATAAAAATGCTTATATTCTGGTTCTCTTACCCTGCTATCAACAGAGGACACATTCAAGACTTGAGCTGAGGATGAATTTTGGCTCCACACAAGAAATGTATATTAACAAGAAAAAGGTTTGGGGTTTTTTTGTAAATATATAAATTCATTGTCTGGGTTGTCTAGCATAACCTGGATGATGAACTTACACATCAAACCTACCCATAAAAATAATTTTTATAGCTAAATACCAAGAATATATGATTTTCTGTTGAAAGATGCAGACTCCAGCTCTAATTCCTGAAATCCTGAATGGGACTTGCAACTCTCAGTAGATAAACACAAACCCTCCTGCACCTACTGGCAACCACAAAATGCAGTGCAGCACTTGCTTCGCTCAACCATATCCCTCATGAGCCTCCTGGCAGTGTTGACTTAGCAAGTCCCCGTGACCTGCTGAACTTCTGCAGCTGACATGAGCTTTTGCAACGTTTCTGTGTCACGTGTCTGCCACGATTCTGAGCTGCAGGAAAGCCTCAAGAGCACGGATCTGAACTGCCACCCAAATATTTATGAGGAACGTAAGAAAAAAAAAAATGTTTGCCGAAGGTAAACACTGTATTTCTCTGTAGCACTAAAACAACCTGTTCTGCCACCAAGGCTATGAATAGATGTTATTCATACATCAGAGCACAATGTTTATGTACTCCCTGAGGATTTTAGGGTCTATGTATATGGTAGGAAGCAAGAGAGGGTCCCAGGCAGACAGGCAGTATGGGTAAGTAGATGGAATTGAATGGGCTGGGGTGTCAGTATCTCTGTAGTATAGCTCTTTTCAAGTTTGCAGGTACATGTGAAAAAACAGAGAACTTGCTCAAGCACAGATCTGAATACAAGTAAGTGACTTTAAGTGATGTCTTGTGGGAAGGGGGACAGCCTGGGAAAAGCAGGAGGTCACTACTTGAGGATGCAGCAAGAGAATGATGAAGTTTGTGACTGTGGGCTGACCAAAGGTAAAAAAAGCTGCCTTCCAAACATGCAGTCATGGCTGTTGAGGGCTTGGAAGAGACAAAGAGCTGCCTGCACAGGCAGGTGAGGGAAGAGAAAGTGGCAGGGAAAGGGATGCCTTCCCTGAAAAACCCTGTGAAAGCAGCAGTTGAGGAAACAAGTGATAGGGCTAGAGAAAGCCAGAAATGTGACGATGAGGTCCAGAAGACTTGGCTGTGCAGTTCCATGTGAAAGGCTGTACCTGTGAGATGTCATGCACAAAGAGAATGCATGGAGGGCAGTGGACTGTTTTTACAAGGCAGGAAGGCAGAGAGCTGTGCTTTAACTCTGCTGTGTTCTCAGCAGCTCACGAGCAACCACTCCCTCATTACTGACTCTTCTGTCATTACTTCCACCTAGCTGTCAGATATTTTTAAAATCTTAAGGAGCTTGTTCTCCTTGTACAAAAACAATCATCAGAACTACCTGGAGGCTGGGTTTGCTAATTCCAAATGCATGCACATGCATGCTGGTCTGTTTGTTTGTGCTCAGTGTACAGAAAACAAGAAAAGTAAAATGCTAAGTCCTGTGAGATGGATTTACTGATCTGACTGGGGTCTATGAAACTCAAGGAGCTCTGGAGACCTGTGCTTTGTCCGGGCTATAAAGGACTGAGCAGTAGTAAACATATTGTTAAGAATGAGGATAAATGGGAGACCTGAACACCATGCTGCGTCCACACCAAGATGCCAAAGGACATACTGAGAAGGGTGGAAGTGAAAGCTGCCAATACATGGTGGCATTAAATGAAGCCTGTGCCCCGGTTCCTTCAGAGGAACACAACAGCATCACCACCTTCTCACTGCTGACTGCTTCAACCTGAACTGCCGGGGCCCTGCCGCAGGCACACACAGCGACAGCTGCAGCTCCGGGCCTCTCTGGATTCTGTCTCCAGGCTTTAAACGGCTCACACACCTGGGGTGATGCGGGAGCCTCACGTCTTTCCAGTTCTCATTGACTGGCGCATCTCTCGGGGCCGATGGTCCCTGCCCAGGAGCCCAGAACCGCTCAGGACGGGG
>WEIU01004731.1:280034-301307 GCA_013389925.1 Aegithalos caudatus | reverse complement strand
CCCGGCACCGCCGGGGTGCGGCGCGGGGGACGCGGCTCCCTCCGTCCCTGTGCCCCCCATCCCCGTGGTGCCCGCGGGCGGGCGGCTCCCGTTCTCCATCAGCGCAAAGCTGCCGGGGGATGATGTGCCTCTGCTCCTGCCTTTCAGATTCTCTCTTCCCCTCGCAGAACGTGGAGACCTGTTTAAAGTTATTGGAGGCTCTTCACCGCTTTCCAGCCTTTCCAAATAAAAAAACCCAAACTTTGTGCCGAGTTTTAGGTCTTTTTAAAGAGCTTAATGGCAGTCATTAATTTTTTTTTATTGATGCTTTCTGTTAGTTGCTGATAGCAAAACTGAGTGTACACGGAGTCTCAGTCTTATCTAACTTGTTTTAAGAACGGCTGTGCTTAGCATAAATCGCGGTGATTTCTCTGGTTCAGCAAGTCAGCAGAAGGGAGCGGAGAAAGCCGGAGAAGCTGAGCACACGGCATTAGTTTGAATTATTTGCCTGTGTGTTCGGGAGACTTGAGGGTTTCCATATGCCTTTTTTTTTTTTTTTTTTTTTTTTTTTCTGCTGTGCTTTCTGTTTGAACACATTCCCACTCACACGCTGGTAGCGGGCTCCTACAGCATCACTTGGGAGATTTCCGAATCCCTGCTCCCGGGTCTCTCCTCCTTGGCTGGAGTTCTGCCATGTTGCTGTTTCAAGTGCTGCTGTTCTGTGAAGTTTGCCCACTTCTCCTTCAAATGGAGACTCTCCAGAGCCGTCATCTGCCAGCCCACATGGACTGGCTTGCTGTTTCCTGCGTGTGGAGACCGCGGAGCCCGGAGCGCGCTGCAGACGGACGGAGGGACGGGGGATGAGCCGGGACGGGAGCGCCCAGGCCCGGGATGTGCAGGCACGGAGCGCCCTGGTGCTTTTCACAGGGAGCGAACAGCGCGGTCATCGCTGAGAATCTGGGTCATGAGTATTTTACTTTTCCGATGACTGGTGCCGGAAAGAGAAGTGGTGATTTCAGGGTGAATATATCCGGCTGTTAAGTCGGGAAAGCTAATTGTGAGATGTAGCTATTGGCTGTTTTGACCACTGTTTCCAGCTGCTTTTTAAACTCGGGAGTCAAGTAGAACTGAATTTTCTAATGAAAATTCCTATTGTAACCAAGCACACACTTACTATCCATGTTTCACTGTGAAACGTGGGAGTTAGTTTACGCAATCAAAATGGAAATATTTTATATTTCTATGTAGAATTGGAGGCAGTGGAAGGGATGAGATGCCTCATTTTCCTGGATGTCTGTTTTGCTATACTGTGTTTGTGATGGTGGTCACTGTACAGTGAAATTCCACTTTTTAAAATTATCCATCCATTTGTTTTGTTTCTTCTTTCAATGCTATGGCTTGTAGGACAAAAATTGAACTGATGCTGTGTGTTAGCCATTTTGGTGGCTTGACAGCTCTGAGTGGGAGCTGTCCTTTTTCCTTGGAGCTACCAATAACTTGTTTAATTTGCTCTAAAACATTAGTGCATTTCTTTTTCATTCTAGATCATTTCGAGAAATTTAGTGTACTAATTCTGTTATTCTATTGGACACTTGAGATACCTCACTGTTAATCTCTGTTCTGTTTGGAATCAATTATTTACTCCTACATTTGTCTCTATATCTAATTACCCTCAAAATATCACCTTTCCCCCCTGTCTCCCTAGAAAGCCCTCCTGAATGAGATGCTGTAGCTTAGTTTTCACTTGTGAATTACTTCTGTGCTAAAATGTATTTGACAAAAGACAAACTCCCCAATGATAAATCAGTGTCTAATGTATTTAGAAACACATTTTCTGGGAGGTTTTGCTGGAAGTTTGTTCTTTAACTTTTCATAGCACAGAATCTGAGCAATGTGTGGTCTCACAGATTGTTAGGAGTAGGATCCTGAAGTACTCGCTCTCAATAGACCACATCTGATGCAGAAATTTAGCTCTCTGTTTGGTGAAGCATCTGGTCAAAACAGCTATAGCAGAGTTGTCAGACAGTGGGACAACAGGTCCTTGATATTCAAATTCTCCAAGTGGGGAATTAAGACTATGGATAGAAAGTAAACCTCCAAGACTGCTGGAACCTGAAATAATGAAAACTGAATCTCTCAAGGCAGGTGCAAGGTCACACATCATTGGCATAAATTGAGTTATCTAGAAAATAAAAAATGAAGCAGGAAGTCTGTCTTTATATTTCTGTAGGGGAATAATAGGGAGATTTTTAAATAGCTGTGATAGAGTTAGATCAGATATTTATCAGAGTGGAGAAGAGACAGCCAGAGGCTGCCAGACACTTCAGATGATGTGGAGATACAGCTCAATCTCCTGTCAAACTTCCTGCTTGTAGCCTGTGAATTGGTGAGTTTAGGCAGCCAGTATAGCAGTGCCTCTTCTGAAATTTGTAAGGGATTGCTTTCTTCTGAGGGTAGGAAGATTATTTATTTTATTAACTTAATAGAAGTTAAGAGTTCTTGAGAAACTGCTCTTCTAGCCATCTGACAGGAGATGATCTTGTTTTCTTGTGAATATATGGCCAGGTCAGAGTGTCTCTGAGAACAACCAACCATTAGATTCATTTTCCTCACTGGGGTCAGGAACAGCCTGAGTGTTAATTTAAGTAGATAAAGAGAACCTCAGATGCTGCATTGCACACTAAATTCTTTAACCCTCTCTTCATTTAGAGAAATAACTACCAGGAGGTAAGGCTTCTGAATAACTTCAGATTATTAAAATATTACTTGATAAAGTAGTTTAAGATTGTAGTATTTTCTCTATTTTCAGCAGTAACCAAGCTGTGAAGTAAGTACAGCCTCACCCATAGAAAGAAAATTGCACTCAGCAATTCTGTTTTACCTTATGACTATCTTCATTTGGTTTTTGCCTTGCTCTGGGTTAAATGAAGAAGAGTGCTTTAGAAGCAGTGAGAGAAAGGAGACAGGTTGGGCTGGTACTTCTGTGACATGTGATTTGTAGTCATTCAAATAACATTAAAATTTCACAACCTGAAAGCAGAATCTGTCTATGAGCTGAATGGAGAGTGATCAGAACATGTGTCAGAGAGGTGTAACAAGTCCTGTGAGCCTGGTTTGAGGGGCTTTCAGATAATTTTGAGAGAAGTGAGTGGCAATCACTGGTTCTTATTTATCTACAAAATAAATGTTCAAACCACTGTGGTTGACTAGAGAAACAAGGTTGTGTTTCCCAGTTGGAGACATGCTGGTGTGCTGTGCTCTTAGGTTTTTCTTAGCAGTTCTACTCTCAAATGCGTAGATTAATTCTGCTATTAAAAGTATTTCCAGTGTTACTTCCCCTGCCATTAGAAATACAGGTAAAATGTTTATGAATTTCCCAAATGATTGCTGGTTTTGAAGCTTACAAGTTATATTTCAAAACCTATTTGCTTTTTCACTTCTGCTTGTATTTTTGTAGATAGCTGCCTTTGTTCCTTATTTCTCAAATGGTTTTAGCATCTGTTCACTATGGATTTAGTCACGTATAGTTACAAAATGCTGCAGATTGTGTCTTTTGCTCTTTGCTTATGGAAGTGAGTCACCTTTTGTTAGTTGTTCCTGAGAGTTTACCTGAGTGCTGCAGGGTTATTCACAGTTGTCAGTATAGAAAATCATTTGAATGAAAGTTGCTTCAAGGAGTAAACTTCCTAGACTGATAGTATTTTTTTAAACTTTTTTTTTTTCTTACTAGGTGTGACAATAGCCAGTAAGATGGTTCCTCATGCTGAGTGGCTTCTGCTTGTCATTAATTAGTTTATTAAGTTAAGACAGATTCTCTTGCAGAATTACTCCATGTGGCTTTGGGTGGGAGTAGGAGGCTGAGAGGAAGAGCAGAGAGAGAGTTTTGCCAAAGGATAGCACTAAATGATTTTGGTATTGAATGCAAATGGGTAACAATTTTTAAACAAGTGAAATGCTTGCCAGTCTTTTGTGGGGTTTAGAGCTTTTTCAGTTGATACTATGCAAGCATCTTCATAAATACTAAAAGAAGGGGAGTAAACAGTTACTGACCTCAATTCAGTCTTCTGTGTTTGAGCAGGCCAGTATGTGACAATGTAGCAGAAGAACTGATAACTGTAACAAGTGAATATATTTTAATTCTGCATTTTGAGATGATCATGAGCAGTTTTCATAAAATCATCCAGTGGGAAATGTGTTTTAAAGGCAGTGGTCATTTCTAAGTTTGATCCCAGTTGCCATTGAAGATGACTAACGATGCTTTGCACTTCAAACACGTAGAAGAAAAGCATGTGAAACTGAGCTAGGCTCTGGAAGCATTTGATTTTCAGTCATGCTAGCTTGCAAAAATGATCTAATTAGCAGTAGTAAAGGGAAGCGTCTTGAAACTGATAGAATATTGATCCTTGTGTTGGGGGTGTCCCAATGTCAGTCTTTGTTGCAAGATGTTCTGAGTGTTCCTAGTTTCTCCACATCACATCCCAAGAAGTGATTGGTCTTGAGAGGATAAATTTCATCTGTTTGGTCTTTAAAGCTGGAACCAACTTGGTAGAAACAGGTACAGGAGGTGATGGCAGCTCATGTTCAACAACATTTGCAAACCTCTCCCTTGGTGGTCCTCTGTTCTTGTCTGGGCATCAAATCCTTGCTTAGGCTGCAGTAGGTTGCTGTGAGCTGACCTAATCAGCTGGCTCCTCAGAGCAGCACAGAATTTAAGCTATGCTCCCTGTTGCTTGCTAAGTAGAAGAAATGTCCCAAACATTCACAAAAATGTTAGTGTCATCCTAGGACAGTTCTCTCTAACACTGGTACCCCTAGTGCTTCCTTTTTATTACCCATCTCCCCTGTTATGGATTTTCTTTTTGCAGTGCTTGAAACAAAATTCTTTGGGATTCTAGGTGAAATTTGTGTATACTTGCTGGAGTCAATAACTGTAACCCCCTTTTTGGTGCACAAGCTGCAGAGGGAGAGACAGGCTGTAATTTTGTGGTGTCACTCCCAGGACAGAGTTCTGGCAAGGTCTGCTCTGGTTTTGATTTTCCCCTGCTCTTGCAGGTCACCTCACATCTTCAGTATCCCACTGTTGTAAGAACCTGCTGTCACTGTCACACTGAGGTGCCAGCTCCCACAGGAGATGATGTATTGGCACTTTTTGGCTCAGCTGGTGGCTCTGATGCCAAGCCTGTGTCAAAGTGAGTCCTGGCCTTCCTTCCTTCCATCCATCCATCCATCCATCCATCCATCCATCCATCCATCCATCCATCCATCCATCCATCCATTTCTGGTGGTGTGTGGAGATACCTCAGAACTGCAAGGCCTTCAAAAAGCCCATGCTGCTCCCTTTCTGACTTGTTGCTGGTCTTTTGAGGTGTGATTTGGAGTGCTAAAGATACGATTTTCTCAAGTGGTTGCTATGAAATTCAGAATTTATTTCTGCAATTTTGTGTGTTCCTTTTTATTATTAAAAATCAGGTTAGGAATGCTGCCACATTTGTTTGATATGCTGGAGGGAATGGCTGAAAAACCTGGTGCCTGAATTTCTTTATCCTCATTTGACTCTTTGCTTAAAGAGTATGTCATACTCCTAACACTAATTTAGAAATTCTGCACTTCACATAATTTGCTCACTAGAATAGACAAGAAGCTCATGTTTAAAATGATCAGCCAGTTGCATCCATCTCAGGATGCATTCTATGTTATTAAAATATTAAGGTCATCTTTTACCAAACTGATTTATAGTTGCTAAAGCCCCAGGCACTTCTCAAAAGGCAGGTGAGCCCTTCATGTTCACACATGTATTTAAACTTGGAAGATTGGTGTTGGAGCAGATGTGTCATAAATTAAGAGAAGTAGATCTTGGTGTGAGGGGTAGTAAGTGGATACAGTTGGGAAACAGGTTTGGGTAATTCAAACAGGAGCTTCATGTTCTAGTAGGGAGTGTGAGCCCAATTCCTGAGCCAGGTGACAAGGTCTGGGTTTCCTTCTCCAGGGAGTGACTTTCAAGAGCACTGTCCCTCTCTTGGTTCTCAGAGCCTCTCTGTGTTGGACAGACAGGGTGTCACATCTGGGAGTTGGCTCTGGCATCCAGTGTACTTATGTTCATAGTGGGATGTTCACTTAGAGTTCAAATTAACATGAATGAAGAAGCACTCATTTTTGGGTACTGTCTAAATATAATTTGTGCTGTCCATGGAATGGATTTCTGCAGGAGTTAATGGCTGTTTAAAATGTCTATCCTTTACTAAGTGCAAAGAGTATTTTTCAACTTCACCTTTTCTAATGTAATTATGTAGCAGACAGGTAATTAAGCGGAGTACAACATTAACATCCTGCTTTGCCACACACATTCTCTCCCTGGAGAGGAGATGAAAAACAAACTGCATGTGCCTGACCTAATCACATTGCTTAATGCAGAAGCAGAAAGCACCAGCTGTTGCTGTTATGTTATCCTGGGAAGGTTCCTGTGCTCTACTCATCATAGTGTGAAAATTAAGGCACAAGTGCAGTGACCCTTGTTTACTTACAGACCTTGCCTTGACATGCCCTCTGATCACCTGCCAGCACTGATGAATTCTTGTAGGGGATCACTGCTTGCTGGCAATGCTGCCAGACAACTTTCTTCTTAGGGTGCTTTCAAAGCTTGTACCTTTTCAGATTTTCTCTTCTGTGTGTTTAATGCTGAAATGGGAAGGGAGGGCAGGCTGAGGTTGGGTAGGAGAAATGCTGTTTTTTTGTGTGTGTTAAGCTTCCAGTCTGGTATTTGACAGCCTGTTTCTGAGCTTTCTGCTGTGGATAAGCATTTTTTCTTTTTTACTTTCAGTTGTGAATTCTAGAGTTTTCAAGGAGGCTGGAAATACTTAAAATCTTGGTTAATGTTTAGATATTGTCAAATGAGTTTCCCAAAGAGCCTGTTATGCACTGAGAAAGGTGGTCACTTTAACTGCATGGAGATATATCAGAAAGCAAGGGATCTACTGGGCAGAACTGCAGGATGCTGTATAAAGGAACTGGTTTCTGGCTCTGACTTCCTTTGTGGTAATAGTCATATATTATTCAAACTGGTTTGCCCTGGTGATCACTAACGGTGTTCCTCTTTTTCTTGGAGGACTGTTTTTGGAACAGTTGGCTCTGATTTTGCAAAACTTTTGCAGGGTCACAGTTGCAGCTGAAATAAGCAGAAACCATGATTTGAATGTATGAATAAAATAAAGTAAAAATTGGACTGCATCTGTCTCAAAATTAGAGAGGCAGCAAATTCATCGTGCCTCAGTTGCCTGTATCCAAATGCAATGATAATATTTTTGTCCTCTTACCATTCAGTACACAACTCCTTCATAAATGCCCATAGCAAGCACCAGAAAACCCTAAGGGAGCTCATTATTAGAGTATGAGTGCCAAATGAATAATACCTCATACTCATTGCATGATGAAAAGGAGCACTTTTGAATAATTCCTTATCTAGGAATCACTGTTCCCTTAAAGCACTAAATAAGAAAGTAGCCCTGCTCTCTTTAGATATGGTCATAGTCATAGGTGGTTAATGTGTGTGCTTTCTTATTTAGAGTTTAAATCTTCCTGGTGTCTTATGCCTCAATTTTAATGTAAGGGTGGTTTTGCTTAATTTCTCTGTGTTCAAGATTTATAGAAGAATTTGGGTTGAGATGAGCCTCTGGGAAATCTCCAATCCTCCTGCTCAGCCTCCTGCTCAAAGCTTTGAAGTTAGAAGATGTCATTCAGGGCTGCTGAATTGCACCACTTTGAATTGTTTGCCAGCTAGACTTTAAACTACTGGCCATTGCTTCTTGAATCTGGTGGTCCACACAGGCTTTTGCTTGTATTTATGAATATTTAGATAACATCAATTGACAGTAGCCTATTTAAGTGTGTTCTTACTTACTTGAAAGGTAATAATAATTATCCTCAGTATTTAACTTGAAACATTGCAAATAATATTTCAAAAATAATTACAAAGCAAGAGTCAAAGGGAGAGTTCAGACCTTTTGGGGTGCTTGCTTTTTGTGTGCTCCAGCTCTAAATGATGTTGGCTAAACCTACAGTTTGTTTTCCACTGATATCATTGCAGCAAAATCTGCTGGGCTGGCTACTGACTCTTGGTTGCAGCTTCAGTTCTGTTCTGCTGACGCAAATCCACAAATAAATTGTCTGTGAATGGAGTTCTTGCTGACTTGAGGTGTTCACCTGTGTGTGAGACAAATTGCTGAGCTGAATGTCCCTGCAATTTTTTCTAGGCAGATGTATTGTGAGAGCTAGACAGTTCTGTAAATTATAAAGTAGTTAAATAATCAGTTTTATAGCTATGTGAGAACAGTGTTTTGCTACTTATTAATAAAATATTGTCTCCTTCTGCTTGCTACAGTACAAAAGTGTTACAGTAGTTTCATTTGTATGTAATTGACCTGTGCCATTAATGCTCTAAAGAGGAGAATGGAATATAAATTTAGTTAAGATTGTTTAAAAAAAAACCCTGTTAGCTTGATTTATCATTCCCTTTGAGAGCTAGTATTGACAGAATTTGAGGTGCCAGCACAACTGTTGTGTTGAGAGCAGGGGCTGAGGAGGGTGGGCTGTGGGAGAGCCCCTCACCCAGGGATAGGGGGCTGGACTGCATTATGCTGGAATCATGGACAGCTGATGGCTCATTTTTGGCTCTGCAACACCTTTTCTTTGAGGCAACCCCATGCTGCTCTTCCAATGCTTGTCTGTATTCCCAAGGATTTACAGGAGTGCATGTGAAGAGAAGTTTTTGTATCTAACAAAGGGGTGTGTGTTGCTGACATACTTGGAGCCAAGTTGTGTTCTGTAGTATCCTCAGGATCTGCTGTTGATGTTCTTGTCATAGTGTTGGACCTCTTGTCCTTGCACTTGTTTTTGGTTTCTAAATTTATAATTGAGTAGTCAAACACATGAGCTGAAGAGCAGGAGCTTTGCTGCTACATCACAGCTGACTATAGAGCACTGCTGGTGAGGTGCACAGCAAGGATTGTTTTTTTCCTTTCTTCCAAATGCTCTCTGGAAAAGCAGAGGTAATTGATTGATGCTTCTGCCTTACCTTGTTGGGTTTACTGGGGAACCTACTCCTGCACCACAGAGCTGTGGAATTTCAGTGTTCTTAACCTGGCAGTGGTTTCTTGCAGTTGCAGAAGATATGCCCAAAGTGTTCAATGCTGACATAGCTGTTTGGATTTATTTTCCGCTTTCTCTTCTCCACTGCCTACCCCTCCGTGTAAAGAAAAGGAGAATCACTCATTGGTTTGCACTGTTACAATTCTCATTTCTTTATTTCCTTTTTTTGTTTGTTTGTTTTTATTAAAAGCTTTCCTAGCTTTTAGTATGAAGACAGTTGCTTTCATCAGGGGTTTGCATCTTGCTGTGAGCTCAGTAGGGAAGAGCGTCTTGCCTTGGCCAGGATCCAAAGGCACTGACATAACAGTGGTCATGGCAGCTCTGGAGGCTGGATCCACCTTCAGGAGCCTTCCCTGATGCCTTTATGTGCTGCAGACTCCTGGCCATCCTTCCTGCTGGCAGCAAATCCACACATACTCAGCTGCTGCTTGAAGTCAGGCCTTACACAAGTCACTGGGGAAGCCTTTGGCGCTGGGTTTGCTCTTCATGCAGCTGTTGGGTCCTCAGAGATTTGGCTGCTCAAAGCATCCCACGTGGTGCTGTCTGGGTCCCAGCAAAATTAAAATCATCTGAAGGGCAGTCTTGGAACTGCTGTGTAATTGCTTTCCCAATGGGTGTAATTTTTGTGCTACTGCTAGGGTTTTTTTTTCTATGGGGCTTTCATGGAAACCTACGTGTGATGGGTATGAAAAAAGGTTGGCAAAGCCTTTTGCATCGCTGCTGCTTCTCAGAGAAAATGTTGGCCCAGCACTTGGTCAGGTGTGAGCCTGGGTGTCTTGGCAGAAGCTCCTGAAAGACGTCATTATGGGACTGCTGTTCCTCAGTGGCTGCGTCCAAAGCTCGGGTGCTGCACGTAAACAGGATACAGGGAATTTGGCCTGATTGTCACTGTCTTCTTTCTTCCCCAGACAGCAGACCACCCTGCAAGGCACTGACAGCTGCTGCAACTTAGGAAAGGGCAAGTAAAGCTAGAGAAGGATAAATAAGCTAACAGCAATCCTTTGTGAATCTTTTATTCCTATTATTTTTTTTAGCTGCACATAAATATGTAGAAATCTGGCTTGTGGTAAACATCTTTGATGTAAAGGAGGGATAATTTTGTGGGAAGAATATGAACTGATGCGTAATTGTTCATAGACATCTGTCATTTGCTTACATGGACAGTTTCAGTCCATCTCACAGTATTTATAAACTAAAACATTGTGATAAATGGACAGTCAAGTTTGATGGTGTTCGGCCTTTGGGAAAAAAACCCAGGTTTTGGGAGGTGGTAGATGATGTTGCTGGGCTAGGAGTTCAGATGTTGTATCATGTGTTCTCTATAATTTTTTCTGGGTTGTGATTTGTATAATAACCTCACTTAAAGTAGTCCAGCAAAAGTTAAAATCTTTTTTTTTCATGTCCTTAAGACTGTGATCTGTCTGTTGCAACATTTCCTTTCTTTGACAGGACATGTGAATTTCAACAGAAATAGAGCCTTTAGGGATTATTGACTCATTGTTGCTGAGCTGTTGCTCTTCCCCTGACAATCTGAGAGTGTGGTGAGCATTTTAAATAGCAACAACAGCATCTTGACTATGGGAAGACACACGTACCCATAGGTACATGTACGTGCACGTAGGCACAGCCTGAATGCAAAGGGGTTCTGAAAATCAAGAAAGATCCCAAGGCAGCCAGCCCTCACTGTCAGTGTTAGGTTGCTCAGTGTTTTGTGTCAAGGTCACTTTCGAAATCTGTTTTCTAAAAGTCAAAAGCCCTTATGTTGAAAATTTTGGAGGCTTTTGAAGTACACTGGTGACTTTGAGACAGGTTTTGCCAGCACTGTTTCCAATGAAGCAACAGTAAGGGCTTACTCATATTTTATGGACTGTGGTTATCTGTGAACAGAGCCAGTGCTTGAACCTCAACCTCTTGTTCTCAAAGTCTATGATTTTACAAGCTTTCTGTAGTCCTCTGTAGAGCTTGGCTGTCAATTCCATACTAGTGAAATGTTATGGGGTTTTTTTTGTTTTGTTTTGTTTGTTTGGGTTTTTTTGTTTGTTTGTTTGGTTTTTTTTTAAATTTTATTTTTATGCTAACTGCCTTATATCACTACTTTAGCAACAACAAATATCTTGGTTTAACTCTTGCTGTGGAGGCACTAGTCTTAAAATTCTTGAAGAAATGCTTTAGTTACAATCCCTGGCCTTGTTCATAAATAATACTGAGAATATTTTTCTGGATTCATACATGCAGAAGAAGATTAGGAGGTTACCTGTAGTTCTGTCATGGGTTTGTGTACAGTTACAGAATTTACTTTTTTGTGAATTGCAATTTGCAGAGTGGATTTAGATTTCTTCAGTGTATATAATTTTCACTGATTTAAAAATAAGCCTTAGTTCAAGTGTTGAAATATTATTTCTCAGTCACTTTCTCAGACTTCCATGGGGCAATGTTTTCAAAGCCTTTCAGCTGAACCCTCTGGGGATGATGAGGTTAGAGATATAAATTATTGAACAGGAGGCATTTGGAGATGTTTTGGTCTAGACAGAGTGAAAATCCAAGTGGAAGGGAACCTGCAGATGATGGTAAACTGTGATGGTCATTGGATGTGGAACTACATCACCAGAAGAGCTGCACTCCCTTCTACAGTGCCCTTTGCTGCATCAAAAATCAAAATCAGCTATTTTATGTCTCACCCAAAAACCCCCCAGAGGTCCAATTATTTTAATCAAAGGCTATTTAATTTACCCTTGTCAGTTGAATGGACTTCCATAGTCCTGCTACATTCACTGCAGTCTGAACTTACCTTTCTGATTTTTCTTGGGTTCTGTTAAAGGTACCTGTGTTTTAGGCACATTAGCTAATGGGGATGCAGTGGCCTTAGCCCAAATGTGCAGGGCTATAGTGTCTCACTGAAAAACAAGGGTGTAGTTTCCATTCACTAGAGCTGAAAAACAATTAGCTGTGACTAGGGACAATTTTCAGATGATTAAAACCCAAGCTCATGTATTTTTATGACTATGCAATCTCATAATTTTCAGCTAAATTAAGACAGTGAGCAAGTCTAAACTGTACTTCCCTTGTATGCCAATAATAACAAATGAGAGGCGTCTGCGGAGGATGAGTTTGATTATGTCTCCTTTAGCTTCTCTGTGCATTTAAAATATACAGCACCCTCTGCTCTCCTTGGTTTTATTTTTATCTGTAGTACCACTTAATGAGCTATTAGAAATTAAATTCCTAGACAGTCCTGCTGGCTGGTCTCCATTGCAGGATATTACTGCAATACTGATTGCTGCTGTAATAGCTAGGACACATATTTTTGCTTTTAAAAGTAACATTAAAAATCAGCAGCTTGGGTTTTTTTCTTCAAAAAATGTACATTCTTTTATCTCTTGGCTTGTGTTGTATCAGTGAATGGCAGTGATTTACTCTCTGGCTGTTTTCATTAGTGTCACCCTAAATGGCTTCCTTTAAGATGAAACAGTGTAACATGTATTTATCAAACTGTCTGATTTCTAATTGAACAGCAGCTTCAGCTGTTACTTAGAATTTACCCAGTACTTAGCCCAACTATGTTTTCAACCAAAACCCACTAGTGGAGATGATCCCTTGGCTCTCATAGTCCTGTTTTCCCCACTTTTCCCCTTTTGCTGACATGGGGCTACTTTGTCCATTTAACAACCAAGACAGGTTGCTGCAGCTCCAAAGGACTCTGAATTTGGTCTTCAACATAGTACAACCTACAGAAATTTTAATTTAAAATTTAAATAAGATTAGAGACAAATTTATTTTGAAGAAGAAAATAGTGTCTGATATTTGGGTCATTGTTTTATTTCTTCTTTGTAATAATAGGAACTTTTTTTTCATGTTGAACCTGAATTGTCTATCAAGAATGTGTTCTTCAATGTAGGATTATGCCCTACTGTGAGGTGAGAGCATTGAGATGGTATGAGGGAACATACAGCATAAAGTGGGTCTTTAAACTGTGGTCTTTAAGTGAGTTATTTGTAGCCATGGTACTTGTAAGCCTTATTTAGGGCAATTGATTTTCAGAAATGACAATGTATTTTTCCTATAGTGATGCTAAGTCTCCATGCCAAGTGCCTTTGATGGAGTCTCGTTTTTGGTGGATGTTCAAGTCAAATCTTCGAAGGAGAAACTACTGGATTTTCCTGTCAGGCCAGAGGAGGAGATGTTTTAGCTTCTGGTTTAGATTTCAGAATTTGTTGATGTGACCTGCCCTTGGATGCATGTTGTGTTCTGTGGAACATCTGTTCAGGACCACGACTGCATAGGGGAAAGGGTGCTGGACACGAGGCATTAATAACATTACTCTGATGTAGGAGTAGCTACAGACTATGTTTAGGCTGGTGGCTGCCATCCAAGGGTCTGTTAATAAGCTGGTGAAAGTTAATTTTGTTCAGGACTCCAAAAGTACAAAGTTTGTTTTGAAGAGAGAGCAGGAACCAGAAGCAGCATGGATACAAAGTTTTTAATTACCTGAAACTTGTAAAAATGTGTCTAGAAGTGCCCCTTGAATCAGCACAGCTAATTATGGGTTGAAATTATTTGGAATTTGGTAGGTCTGGTTAAATTGTCCTAAGAAACTATTTTAGCAACAAGGCTGGAAAATGCTGGAAAATCTTTAAAGTGTAACTTTATTAAAATGATAGTGCCATTCTAAAAATGAACATAAAATTCATCTCCTGAGAATAAAGATTGTCAGAAGCTGTGAGAATCTACAGTGTTTTTGGTATTGTCTGATTGGTTTTCTCTCTCTTTTGATAGTGATCACATGGAAAATATTTGTGGCTACTTGATGAAATACACCAATCTTGTCACTGGTTGGCAATATCGGTAAGTCTTTTTTGGTGCTTTTTAGTAATGTTGGTCTCTGCAGCATCCAAATGAACATCTTTCAGATTTTTTAAATTATACTTAGATTTCCCTTTTTCTAGTAGGCAAACTTTATGCAAGAACCTAATGCTTTTCTTGGTATAGATTAAGCTAATAATGTGTAGATGAATAATATTTGTATTAAGGCATGAATGTAAAAAAGGCATAGGCAATATAAAGCAGTTAACTCATTTAGTGGCTTATAACTATGTTCATATGTGTAAAAAGCATTAGGTTTTTTTCCTTTTCCATTAAAAATATTTTGTGTGTGTTTTGCTGAGTCTTTGCCTTTGTGCCAAATAATGCTATCACTTAAAAAAATTAAGACTTCATTACTGTAAATTCAAACTCAAGCAGGTTTTTCCCTTTCCCCAGGATGTCGTCTCCCCTGGAATAACTTGATTTTCTATGTCAGGTGAAATTCTTTGGTCAGGTTTCTTGTTTAATGCTGTTCCTAGAGCAGCATAGTGCAACCAAATTAATGTTGGAGAGACAAGTCCTTAGTGAATCACACTGTGCCACCTGTGCTGCCTCTGGCAGGGAGTGACTCATGTCGTTATACTCAATGTTAAATTCAAGTGAAGGGTGAAACATAATGTCCAATTCCATTAAAAAAAAAAATTCTGGAATTGCTTCAGTTTCATGGTTTTGCATCCCAACACCTTTGTATCTCCTTTGGCTGCTTAATGTATGTAGTTTAAGAATGTATTGAGCCTTAATGATTCAGGATATCATTTTTGATTCTTCAGATCTTGGAATAATGTTCTTCTGTGGGCATGTTTTTCTGTTGTGCAATCCCTGTGCTCTGAGGAAAAAAAAGTCTTTTAGTCCCAATCCCATTTGTGTGAACTTGTAATGATAGTGTTGACTTCCCCCAGTACCACCACCTGCACACACACACAAAAAGAAGCTGGTTTCATTTAGTGTACTTGCTTTGTTATCCTGGCAGGTATTTTGTGTTAAACAATGATGCTGGCCTGCTGGAGTACTTTGTGAATGAGCAGTCTAGACATCTGAAGCCCAGAGGTACCCTGCAGCTGGCTGGAGCTGTCATTTCACCCAGTGATGAAGACTCTCACACCTTCACAGTCAACGCTGCCAGCGGGGAGCAGTATAAACTAAGAGGTAGGACCTGGGTTCTTGGGCAGGGTTCCTTCCACTAGAGGACAGTCCTGGCTCTCACCTGGGGCTGCTTGGCCACAGGGCCAAAGCAAGAGAACCTGGCTGCCAAAGTGCTGCCAGGAAAATAATGTGCAAAACTTGCATGCCACTGTTCAGGTAGAAATGGTTTGTATTTATGGATGGTTCCATAGCATGTGGGTTTGATGACCTTCAGAAGACTTCGTATGTGTGTAAAATGGGGCTTAATCTTCATGTGTAGTGTCCTTAATTTGTACTAATTCAAAGTTTTCCCAATCATTTTAGGTAGAAATACTGTGGTGATACTCACAGAGAATTTAATTATTCCTAACATTCAGTTTGTTAGCCACCTTATGGTGGTTATAAAAGCCTGTTCTCTGATTTTGTAGGCTGCAGAAATCTAGGCTAATAACTTTGAGTATTTCTTCCCTTGAAGATTTGCTGTAATTTTCTAATTTGGAGTAACTTACTCTTATTCCAGGAAGATGTTCCATGTTGTTAGATTACAATATTTGTGAGGGCAGTTGTGGTTTGTTGATGTTTTGAAATTAATTTTGTAACACTAAAAATAGCATAAAGAAAGAAGAAAGTATATACTATTTATGTTGAACTTGGCTTAACATTATAGTTATTACAGGCAAATGAGTTTTAGATTTAAAATAAATTACTTTGCACTGTTAGTCTTGTGATTTTAAGAATTAAGCAGTTGTTTTTTTCCCATACTTTGAAATGTCTTCGTTTTGGTTTGCTTTTATTAGCCACTGATGCTAAAGAACGGCAGCACTGGGTTAGCAGGCTCCAGATCTGCACACAGCATCACACTGAAGCTATTGGAAAGGTATGGCTGATGCCCTCATGGGCAAAAATCAGGTTGGTGGTAAAGGTATTTGCAAATACAGCTTCAGTGTTATTGAAGCCTTTCCATTTTGGGAATGTTACTTTTTTTTCCTTTTTAACCCCCCTTTTTTTCTAAACACCACTCAGCAGCCCACAGATAAATTTAAATTCATACAAACATGACTTCCATGTTTGAGAAAAAAGTCCTCAATGCTGTATCTGAGTACTGTTGTTTCCATTTGCTAACCATATGGTGGATATGCATATAGTGTATTTCACAGAACCTTCAGGTTGCCATAACACCTGTTCTGATACCTGTATAAAATCTTGCTTTTGAGTTACAATCAGCATCTTGTAGCCGGTTTTGTTGTAAGAGATAAGTTGAATTAATAGCTCTAAATGAAATTCCATTCTTTTAAATGTCAGCTCTATTCCCACAGATCTGTTAGGAGTCAATTCCTGGTGCTGTTGCAGATCAAGGATTGATCTTCAAGTCAGACAAGTGATATTTACTGATCAATCTCATTTCACAGATTGTTCTTAATTAGACTGTAAAAGAGGGCAGCTAGAAGCAGACAGTGGAAAATATTTAGCACTTGCTACTAATGCATTATTAGGGCTTTGCCATCTTTCCTTGCTCTATAAAAAATTAAAAATTAAACTGTTCTGCTGTATCTTTCACATTAGAACATTTGCTGGTGATTAGGATTAATTGTAAATGTTTCTCAATATGCTTATTTATTCACTAGAACAACCCTCCTCTGAAATCTCGCAGCTTCTCCCTTGCATCCCAAGGAAGCGCCAACTCTCCTGGAGTGCAGAGAAGACCCAGTCAAAATGCAGTTTCCTTCTTCAATGTCGGACATCACAGATTGCCAACAGGAAAAAGAGTTCCCATTATGCAGCCAGATCACCTTGTAGATGTTAGAGAGGTTTGTATGCTTTAAATTCCCTTACAGTTTGTTGAGAGAGCTGTGGTGTTATTTGTAAGGTCGTGGAGAAACCTGCTGTTCTTAGTTGGATATATTGTCCTAAGCTATTCTTGCACAGCTGTGTGAGGGTAAGTAACTTGCCCTGGGTAATTGTAGAAGTACATGGTGTACATCCTGTCATTTTTGTACTCTGCAGTAGTATCCTGATGCTGAAGGTAAAACCACGTTCTCATGCTTGCAAGCTGTAGCACTGCAGGTGACAAGGGAATATCCTTAAGGGATATAACAGCACATACTATGATCCTACTGTACACTTTTCTTCCCATGTCAAGCTATAGAAGAACTGACTAAGCTGTGCTTGTATCTCTTATGACTAATGAGAAGTTGGTCATGATTTTATTTCAGAATGCTAATACCATTTTCTGGTAGGCTGATTCATTTAGACAAATTGTCTAGGGATGGATGTGACTGAACAGAGAGCAATTCAGACATCTGCTTTTTTTCATTATATGTTCAGGTGTAGTATATTTTGGGAGAAAAATCCAGAAATAATTACCTTTCCATCTTGACTGACAGAACAGACTGACTACAGGTGGATTTTAACTTGTGAATATTTCCACGGTGGATCTTGCCTCTCTAAAGATAATACATTGCAAACCTGTGTTACTAAGTGGTAGTATTGATGTTAATACATGTTTTAATGTTAACTGTAATTAGTGTGGTGTGATACACTTCTTGGCAAAAAAGAACTTCCTAATAGAGGGCTTTTAAATTTAGCAAATAAAGACAGGAAGCATGAATAGCTAGAAATTGAACTTAGACAAACTGGAATAGAAGAGTGCTGTGTATTGTGAGCTTCATTAACCTTAAAATATGTGGCTGAGCACTGTGGCAAGTTCTCCAGTAAATGGGTGTTGCAGATACTTTCACTGTTATGGCATGCTGTCATTGTGCCCTGATTTATATCAGGTACTAAGGTGTAATTATTCAGTAGTTTACACAAGGTGACTGCCTCTTTAAACCTTAGAGTCTGTGAATCTCCCTCCACAGCAGACTGTTCTTGCAGATGTCTTGCAAAAGGGTAATTGCTGTTTTTATCCTCTTAGAACAGCAAAGTCTCCCATAGTGCTAATGCAGAGACGTGTAAAGCGCTGCCAGGTACTCATGAAAATAAAAATGCTTCAGAAATGGCGTTTTCACTTTTTGAATTTTCTAACACCATTAATAGCATTCAGAATTTCAGGGAGGAAAGAGGCATGTGTGTGAGCTGGAGCACTGAAGCAGTGGCTTGCATCCTGTAATTGGGATAAAGTGGAATGACTTTTCCTGGCATTACAAAGAGCACAGGAAGCTCTTCATGCTCTTATGATTACTACTGAGTTTGATGGCACAGCATGATTATTTATCAACTTAAAAACTTTTGACCTGTACAGAGGAAAAATCCTCAGTAGTACTGGCTCTTCTGAATGTTAGTTTGCTCGCCTTTTTTGAGCTAAAATGCTTGTTAGATAAAATGCCTAGGTTTTTTTAGATATAATTAAAATACTGAAGGGCAGCCTGTTACCCCTGAGCATGGTACAGCTTGAACACTTAGAAATTCATTTTGAAAAGCTGTGGAAAGAGCAACTTCTTTCAAAGAATTTGCTACATTGTGACCTTCTTTGATTTTCCCATGGACTGCACTGTACCTGGGTTTCCTTGTCAGTCCCTTTCCCTTTAACTGCCCCTTGTTCTTGCTGAATATGTGTCAGGATGCTGACGTGGTTACTGTGCAAAGCAGGAGGTTTAAGATTTTTTTGCTAACTTGCACTAAATGCAGGTGTCTGTGTTTGCAGAGTGAGAACAATGGCCTGTGTATTTTTCCAAGATTTTGGATTTTTAGTTACTGTGCTTTTCTTCTCCTGGTACTAATTTTTTTTTCCAAAGCTGAGTGTATAATTAGGAAAAACCTTAGGACTGTTCAAAGTGTGTTCTTTGAAAGGGAAGATGTGCCTATTTGAACTTCACAGCTAAGCATAGCATGAAGACAAAAAGCATTCTTTTTTGTCTGCCCTGATCCTGGAATGAAGTGCTAGGGGCCTACCACGAGGTGAATTACTAACAGTAAAGGTCACCAGAAGGATTGTGGTGATTTGTCAACTAATTATCTCTGGGCTTTTTGTGGGGCTTTCTTTTTAAACCAATGCACTTTTTCAAAGTTGGAGAAAAACTGCACACAAAGGCTTTTACCACGTTTGTGACTGAAGAAAAATGAGACACATGTTGTGATAGCAGCTGGTGTGTTTGCATAGGCAAGGCGATCTATAACTAAATGTTTTAGTAGCTTGCTGCCCTGTTGCTCTTGGTATATGCTAAGGCTGACTCTGCACAGTTAATACCACTTATAGCAAGCCAATGCTCTGTAAATTCACACCTTCACATGCTACAGAGCCAAGCCCTTAAAAGTTCCAAAGATCACATACTATGAACTTGGATGAATGCATGTTCTTTAAGTATTGCATAGAAGCAGTACCTGGAAGGGATTGCAGGTAGTAGTACTGAAAATAATCAGTCAGATACTGCTGGGATTAGGAATTAAATAATTGGAGTGAAAAATGCCATAGCAGTTAAGTGCATATTTCTTTAAAGGTTTTTTAGAGAAATTCTGCTGTCCTTATATTTACCTTCACTACCAGAACACATGGTGATTGCAGAGTAGTGCTGTCCAGTTACATGGATGCTGTTTGTTGTTCCTCCCCCAGAAAGGGGACTAGCATGTGTAGGAGTTTGCTTTCATCCCTGTGATTCAAAATCAGATAATATTTTGTTTCTGTGAGTATCAAGAGGGAAGTGCTGCTTGATGGCTGATGTGCTTTGCCCCTGTACCTCATGTGGGCAGATCTGCTGTTGCATATCCTGTGATTTAGGAGTGTGGAGCTATGTGTGAAGGAGGAAAGGAGCTTGGGGGAGAGCAAGGGGAACAAGGACAACAGGACAGCTGCAATTTGAATGCAGAATTAAGGTGAAAATCCTGCTGGCTTTTCTTTCCTCCCTGCAAAGTAAATGCTGAGATAATGATAATCAGTGTGGTGTCAGTACAGACAATAAATGAACATCCTCTATGGTTTGAGCCAAAATGAGGAATACAGATCTTCTCTGTTGAAGTACTGCATCTCTGATGGTAGGGAGTGAAAAAATCTTGAATCCCACAGACAGTAGATCCTATTCCAGGCTGTGCAGAGCACAGAGCTAAATTAGTTCTCATGCAGAGTGCATGTGGGTGATGCCTTAGAATTTTAGCTTTTGTATTTTTCATATATTTTTAATCCTGCAATGTGTCTCGTTCACTCTGCAAGTGTCTTGTTCAAATTCCTCTTGGCCTTTTTTTCATAAAATCACTTTGATATTCTTTTGCATGTTAATAAAGAGCCATATATTTTTGTGAGTAGATTCATCATGCATTTAGTGACTCTGTAGTAGTAATAGTTCTCATGGTATACAAGAAAAGTAAAGCTAATTTTACATCTGTTACCTTGTAGTTTTGTTATTGTCCTGAAAGCATTTGGGATCCTGTGTGTGCACAGCTGAGCAGGTATCACACAGCACTTGTACCAGCTGATAAGTGACTGTTTTGTCTGACAGATGATGTCTCAGGCTGAGGGCCAGCAGAGAGACTTGATCAGGAGCATAGAATGCCTTCCTGCCTCCGGTCACCTTACATCCTTGGATCAAGACCTATTGATGCTCAAAGCAACTTCCATGGCAACCATGAACTGCTTAAATGACTGTTTCCATATTCTCCAGTTACAACATGCTTCTCAGCAAAAGGGATCCTTACCAGCAGGTGGGTATAGGTGCTCACAGAGAGCAGAGTTCTGTAACAAATACAAATCCCTTCCTTCTTGCAAAAATGTTCATTCCACTAGCACACTGGCAGAAGAAACTGCTGACTGTCTGGTTTCTTATGAATTTTTCTAGACCCCAACTTGTTTGTGTTGGGTGGACCTCTGTGCATGTTGAATATATATATTTTTAATCATTTATTCTCTCAGGGATTCTGTGGCAGCAGCTACATAAATGCAACATCTAATTGTTGTACAACATCTCACAACAGAATAAGTTATTTAAGGCATCCCAACATGAGGGTTGCCTTTGGGATAGAGCTGTAAGAGTGGAGGGAGGATTTTATGGGATTACAGATTCTAGGACACGTAGTGTCCACTACAACTCTGTCAAATGTCATGCTCTTCTAATTAATTTTTTGCACACTGAATACCTATTATAAGTATTTACATGTGTGTAGCTTCCATTTCCAATTAAGCATTAAAATACAAAACTCTAAGTTTGCACTGGTTGTCACTAATACAGTTTTAATATCAGTATT
>WEIU01004731.1:249357-279922 GCA_013389925.1 Aegithalos caudatus | reverse complement strand
AAGAGCTTAGTGGAATTGTTCTACCTGATTCTTGTGCAGTGTGTGGAACTGAATGTGGTCATGGTTGTTTGTAAATTCTTTTGAATCTTATTGTGCCTTTTTTCATGTATTTTCTTTGTGGCTTTTTGTGAGCTTTATAGGATTTTCTAATGCTTCTCTTGCACAACAGATCAGTAGATATAGTAAGTACGTAACAAAGTGCACACATCTGTTCTCTCTGCCCTTATCTATCCCATATTCCTCTCATATTTGTGGTGCCTGCTTTGCCAGGGCATATTATTTCAGAGCTGTAATTAATTCAGCTTCCAAGATGAAAAAATGTTATATAAAAGTATTAGAACTATATAAAAAGTGTTTGTGATTCTGAAATCACCAGAGGCCTTTAAAGAGAATATGTGAGTAGATTGAATTAAATTTTTTCTGTATTTCAGTTCAAAATTTCATTTTAAACACAAAAAAAATGGATGGCAGTTCTTGAGATATTTGTCTGAACTCTGAGGTTATGCTGAAAGAACTATTCCCTGTGAATTTTTTGACTGTTGATGCATAACTGTGGGAGATGCACATCAGAAGTATTTTTGTTTTGGCATTTTCACATATGCACTACTAAGATGATTTTTTGACTTGCATCTGGGGACATAAGTAGGGTCCAATGAACGCCACTGTGATAACTGAAGAAGATAGTTTTGGTTTGGGGTTTTTTTGACAAGCAGTGTAGGTTTTTAATTTTTGAACCATGCTGGGAAAAGCTTAATTCACTGACTGCTGTTCAGTTGGTATCTGCCTGTTATGGCCAAATCTAAAAATACTGCTTGAACACGTCCAAATCGTGGAGATTTCCGGTGATGTCCTGGGGAGATGGATGGAGAAAGAGGATCAGCAGATTGGATGATGCATTACTGGGGCCAGAGTTAAAAAGAGACCATTAAGAGAATGAGTGTGTCTTTCTGCAGCCTTCCATCTCCCCCCTGCTGTGGCCTTTCTTGAGACACTCTAATAGATTTGTTCCTTTCAAGGATTGCCAAGAACTTTAAAATTTTTTTAAAATCCATTTAGCTTAGATTTCTCCTCTTGACTAAGAGGGATACTTCTGGCTCAGTTGGTGGAGCCAGGCTTAAAAACCAAGGATTAGAGATAATGTAAGAGTGCCAGTTTGCTGTAGATGGTTAGATGTCAAAAAAAAACCCCAACGACCAAAAAAACCCCCAAACCAATCAGAAGACTGAAAATATTGCCCCAACACATCAAACTGTATTCTGAATCACAAACTTAAAGGTGAACAAGGAAGTTCCACCTATTAACTTTTCCTACATTCCAGTCACAAGTGGTGTGCAACAACAATTTGCAAGTCTTGAAGAAAAATGTAGGAAGTGAAAACTCGAGAGGTCTGCACTGTACCAGAGAGGAAGTGCTGACAACTGTTTAAAAAGAAATTGGTGAAGACTCTAGGGGAGGAGGATGTCATAAGTAAAGAGAATTGCTTGTGCCTATGCAAAATAGCTGAGAGCAGATTTGTATCTGCTTTTCCAGTGTAAGTCTTAAGGTGGTATACCCTCTTAACATACCCTCTTAAAAATTAAACAGAAAATGTAATAAATAAGGTTATTTTATGTGTAGCTGATAGAAAATATTGAAGGGAGGCTGTTGGGTAAATTCAAGCTAATACAGAGGCAGTGAGTATGGATTAAATGCAGCCCAGAACATGCAGTTAGAGATTAGTGTATTGAAAGTTACAGCTTAGAAAGCAGATGTCACAGAGAGGTTTTTGAATACAAGTAAAACCTTTTCAAAAAGGTCTGACAGCAACTTTCTGAGCATCTTAATTTTTTACTTCTTTGAAGCTTCTGTTTAAAAAGCTTTAATTTAGTGTGGTCAGGAATTCTTGTTTCTTGTGATGTAGTGGATTAATGAGTAATGGATGATAGAAATAAACTACCTGGCTGTGGAAAAGTTATCTTGTCTCAATAGCAAAGCTGGACTTTTTTCCTGCCCCAGTATTTTCCTGCTGTTTATCTGAATTAAGCTTACTCTGCCTGTTTTGGTTGAGGATGTGACCTAGTTGCAGGTAACATGGGTCTGGAAATGAAGGATTGTGTATCATATGGGAAGGGACAACAGACACCGTGGGATAGGTGTCTTAGTATAGCACAGGGAACTGCTATCTGGTGGGAGAAATTTAGGTTTCCTAATAATTTCTGTGTTCGCAACCCAGCCAGGATGGTTTGTCAGTTTGTGTATTCTTCAGTAAAAACTGATTGGAATCACCTGTACATTTATTATCCTTTGAAAAAGAATGGAACATTTGTATTATTAATGAGGAACCCGACCCGTTCTGATAAATTAACTGGCAGTAACTAGAGATGCTGGAATCATCAAGTGGGTAATAGTTTTCCAAACCCTGCAGGGTTTTTTGTTGTTGTTATTGTTGGAGGTTTTTATTTCTGATTTTTGTTTTTTGGTGTTTTTTTCTGTTTGTTTGGTTTTTTTTCTGTTTGGTGTTTTTTTTTCTTTTTTTTTTTTTTTTTTGAGAGAGCTATTATTTATTAACAGTGTGTGCCTGCCTTCTCTGCAGCTGAGAAAAGACAATTACTCTCTCCAGAGAAAATCATGACAACAAAACTTTCTGCTTTAGGTCCTTTTAGTCTAGAACAGAGCTGGGTTTTAAAAGCTGGTATATGGAAAGCTGGGTGTGTTTTTTGTTTGTTTGTTTTTTTGTTTTGTTTTTTTTTTTTAATTTTAGAACCAGTGTAAGGGCTGCTTAACATACCCATGATACTGGGCTCCTCCTGTAGTGTCTGATTACACCTTTCATGACACCAACTAGTTTCTCCAGTCCAAGTTGCATGTATTACAGCTTGCCAATCCCAGTGTTTGTGCTAATGATCACTGAAGGTGGTGTCTCATTGCACCACCTTTGTTTAGAGGCTGCTGGAGGCATTGGCTGCAGGAGGAATTGGCTGCTTTCAGCTTATTCCATAAAAAATAGTTCTCTTGTTGGAAACTGCTATTTACTGACCCTGCAGAGGATGAGCAAGCTTCAGCGCAAACTTTCCTTTGCTTCAGGAACGACAATCAGTTGGTTGGAACCGAAGATCTCCCTGGCAAACCACTTCAAAAATGGAGCAGCTCAGAATTTCCCAGCAGAGATAAACAAGCCAGCATCTGTCAGAGAAGAGCAGTCCAGTGCTGAGCCCTGCCAGCTAACAAGGGTAAGGTAATGTGACATCCCATTTCTGCGGGGAGTTATTCGGAGGAATACCTGTAAATGTTTCAATCATATTACGTGAAAATGATTTAATGACACTCTCATACTTTTGGTTAGCTGTGTAGGAGGAGGAGTGAGGACAGTTGCAGTAAATGAAACTCTCTGCCTTGTTTATTCAACAAATTTTTGCTGCTTTATGTAACTTGCTGTCAAGTGGAGGGAGCCAATTGGGGTGGTAATGCAAGGCATTGAAACGGGTTTTTTGCACTTCATTATTTACTTGTTTTAGATAAAATGCAAGGGAATGCTGCCTAACTGAAATTCATGACAGTCAAAATAGGCCAAAGAAGAACTGCCTAAGCAGACAAAAGACGAAATTGCTGGTCTTCAGCTATTACATTTCCCTTTCTTTTCTAGGTCTTGTTGCATCTGTTTGTCTTAATCTGAGCAACTCTCATCATTTGACTGCAGGGTGGCTTAATGCATTTGAAATACAGTTACAGTCTCTGTATCATTTTCAGCTACAGTCTGTATCATTAAAACTGACAAAATGGATTTGAATTGCAAAACACTGAAGTAAAAAACCAGCAGGGATTATGATGAAGAACATGTTTTCCTAACTAAGCTAGAAAATCATAATTACATCCTCTTTATGCTAGTTGGTTTTACACAGCTGTTTGTCTGAGACTGTGTAGCTGTGAAAAGATAATGTGCTATTTTATGTCTCTGCAATAGCACTGGTCTGTCTTAGAGCAAAATCGAAATGGAAAGGATTTTTTTCAATTGCTATAGTTTATAGATTTTTAAATGGGTCAGAGTAGTTACTATTAAGTTAAAAAAATAAAAGATGAAACAAAACTGGGAGCTTTCAACTAAATCATGTAATTCCTTCCTTTCAGTAATTAAGCTAGTCACAGTTTGAGTACTTAATGTATTTGAGGTATGACTGGTGTTATCACTCCCCATAGGTATTTTCAACTCCCTTATTTCTGAGAGCAGAACAGCATAGCATCCTTGGAAAGGAGTCATCTCTGTGATACTGCACTTGTCAGTGTTTGAGCTCTGTGTGAGGGCTTGGCCCCCTGTTTTTGGTGGTTGAGTATTCATAAATCTGCCTTGAGCCAGGGCAGCTGCTCCAGGACAAAGGGCTTTGCTTAGGCAGAGGCACATTGCTGCCTTCCAGTGGCATTCAATGCTTCTCCCCTCTGCATCTTCCTCCCTCCAGCTGTTTGCCCCAGGAGGATGCAGCTCAGAGCCCTAGGAAATGCCACCACCCCTCCTGCCTGAAGCATTTGACTTTGTGCTTGCACTGTGGTGGTTGTTAACACGGTGCACATATGATTTCTAGTCTGTCTGCTTTAGCTGCACAGTCATCTGCAGTCTTGTGTGCCTGGGGTTTTGTTATTTTATTGAAACTACTCCAAGTTACTTCTTTTCTTTCACTGTTACATATTTTCACTCAACAACATGATAATGCTTGTGAAGCACAGCTTGCAGATACCAGGCGTGGTGGCAGTCATGGAACTCGGAACTACAGTCTGATACAGCCTTGGGAGTAGTGAGGGCAACACTGGAAAGACTAAAGTAGTGTGGAGGTGGAGGGGGTTATTGAGGTGGTTGGAATTGCTGCTAGCCTTTGCTTTGCTGTTTCTGTGTATGTGTTACATGCTTGACATTCTGTGAATGCACAAAACTTACAAGAATTTCTTTTAAGCTTTTTTCTTTTTTTCCATGACCCGTGTGAGAGAGGGTGAGAAATCTGAACCTGAATCCTCCAGATGGAATCTGCACTGACTTATCTTCATATCCATTCAAATTCTTCAGCTGTTGTTTATCTTGGGAGCAAATTCCATTGTGTAATTCTCTGCAGGGGTTTATTTAGTCTTTTTTCATACACGGGCAGTTAAATACAATATGAAGTCCATTTTAAATACTGTCTGGCCAGTTACATCTTTGAGCTAAGGTTGTGGCTCTTATTCCAGGAGCCTGAAGAAATAAATCCAGATGAGGAGCTGGAAGATATCTGTGATGATAAAGAAGATGATCTAGGAGCGGTGGAAGAGCAGCGCAGCGTTATCTTGCATCTTTTGTCTCAGCTGAAACTTGGCATGGACTTAACAAGAGTAAGTAAATGAAGTGTGAAGACTGGCTGCAGTAAAAGTATCATTTAAAGTATCATTTCAAACTCAACTCCTGTACTGAACAGTATTGAGTTAAGTATGAAAGTGTCCAGTAGCAACTTCAGGTTCCAAGGTTTGATGTCCCAGATTGAGACAGGCTTAGGTGAAATGTGCTGACTCTTATCTTTTCTATTACCTTCTTTTTGTGTTTTCTGCTGTGTTTTTGTTGCCTTTCCTGTGATGGCGTGTTTTCTTTGCAGTGTTTGAACCTTAGTCATTTCATGCTGTTTTCTACAGCTTTCACATATTTTTCTTTCTGCTTTCCTTACATGATCTCTTTTGTGTCTTGATAATGCTTTCCCACACAACTTGTATAACCCTATACCTGTGTCCATGCTGCTTCTGAAAAGAAGTTTTCTTTTGGTTCCCCCTTATCTATCTTTAGATGCCTAAGCCTCCTTCCTATTGTCATTTCTGTCCTTGCTCACAAGCAGGCAAGAACAAAGTTACACTGGAGAGAACTGGATTTAACACTTGAGTGCAGATCTCAAAAGCAAGCAGCTTGGAAAAATTAACACTCAGGTGCTATTAGACAACTTGGGCAGCAAATCTGAGAAAATCAGGATGCTACCAGCTTATGTTCAATTAATTCCTGTAAAGACTTCTTTCCATAAGCACTAGGAACTTTGAAATCAAAAAATGGATTTTAGAGTAGCATGGAATGAGGAAAACACTCTCTTGGAATTATGGATTATTATTTTTTTTTAAACCTATGTTTTTTGAGCACTAGCTACATAGCCCCTAAAAACACTTGTATTGTGCAACTTAGGTTTTACAATTTGAGAGGGAAAAGGAAAAGGTGTTGTGAACAGCCCCTGCCTGTGGGTCAGACTTAAACCCCCGCTGTTTAACAAGGAACTGATAAAGTCAGTCTTTCAGGTGCACTGAAGATTGGATTAAGGATATCTTTTTCTCTTAGTTGGAACAAATTGTCAAGCCTGTCTCCCAGTTGTGACTTTTGACTGTGTGGGGAGAATTGTGTTTATTTCAGAGGAGGCAGAGCACTGAACTGGGCCAACCTAATTTCAAAACAGGTAATGAAGTTGTTAGAATTGTACTCAGTATCAGGGTACTGAAGTGAAAAGCCACTTAATACTCAAAGTTGATGTTGCAACAGAATGGTAAGTGGATTCAGTTTAACTTGAATGTCTATTATAAAGTCTTATGTCTGTGCTTTTTCTCTTTGAATGCAGCTGATTTAAATGGATTGCCTTGATCCCATAGTTGAGATACTCTGTGTTGCTGTTTACAACAGTTAGTTATGTCAATTACATGAGCTTAACTATGTGAGGCTTGTTCCCACTTCACAGAAGGAAAACACTGATGATATCCACAGCCTTTCACTTTAGGGCATTGCCCTTGGCTCAGGAAGGACAGAATTGCTGGTTTTTATTGTGTTGAATGTAACTGTGAAAGTATAAGGCACCTGTGCTCAGAGGTACAAGACTAACCCATCCTATGCTGTTTCTCATGGATGCTTGTCCTAGTTGCTGTGTGGAGAGAGATTCTGCAAGCTCTCCAGAGCTGGCATAGCTTCCCAGCTTTCCTCTCCATTAGACCATACCTTTCCTAACTTCTGCTCTGAACCTTCTTTGCTGTAGTTCCAGTTCCTTCATGCTTGTTTTCTCTTTCACAGGTATATGGGACACATTATCTCTTGCAGTTCTTTCATGTTTTTGAGGTTTTTTTACCTGATGCTCAGTCTCTTTCAATCTCTTTAGTCCTACTAGTACTCACTGGGCTTTTTTCTCCTTGTAAATTGTTTTCCTGAAATTTCTGATCACTGTATTTTGCTCATGTCTTACAAGAGGAACAAAAAAAGTGCCCTCTGGAAGTGTGGTATCCCAAGCAGGACAGAATCCTCGTCCCAAGGACTTCCCTTATAAAATGCCTGTTTCTGTTTTCCTTACCAGAGCTTAATTTTATTTTTTCTTTTATTTCCAGGTGGTTCTCCCCACTTTCATTCTGGAGAAGCGGTCGCTGCTGGAGATGTACGCGGATTTCATGTCGCACCCCGATCTCTTCCTGGCCATCACGAGGGGCAGCGGCCCCGAGGAGAGGATGATCCGCTTTGTGGAATATTACCTCACCTCCTTCCACGAGGGCCGCAAGGGAGCCATTGCCAAGAAACCCTACAACCCCATCATCGGGGAGACCTTCCACTGCTCCTGGAGATTGCCCAAGGGCAGCGTGGCCACCGATGCTGGCTCCTCTGCTCACTCCCCCTCGGAGCAAGGAACTCCGCCTAAGGAGCCGGATGGCCAAGCAGAGCCGGACTATTACACGGTGAAATTCGTAGCTGAGCAAGTGTCCCACCATCCTCCTGTCTCAGGGTTTTATGCCGAGTGTGTAGAGAGGAACATGTGTGTCAACGCCCACGTCTGGACAAAAAGTAAATTCCTAGGAATGTCGATAGGAGTGACGATGGTTGGCGAGGGTAAGTGTAAATTCTGTCCTTTGGTCGTTTTAGAAGTTTGTTAAACAGCAAGTTTGATGTTATATTCAAAAGATACAAGTTGTCCTTGTAAACAGCTAATTTTCATAGGAGGAAAAAAGAGAAAGGTTTTTGCTTTGCCAAAAATCAGGATTATATTTGGAAATAAAATACTGACTTTTAAGCCAAAGATCAGTTAGTGATGTAAACTGATATTTATGAAATAATTTGCATCAGACATTTATTAAATGGAAGTGCTGCATTTCTCTGTATCGTGCTTAATCTTCCTATGCACATTTTGGTTTTCTTTAACTGGAAAAAATGGATCCTTTAGGGACAGAGAAGAGTAACTGCCCTCAAATTGTAATTTTCCTTTAGTTATTAGTAGTATTTACTGCCCTGGATGAGGCAGCCTCCCACTTTGTCCCCTGTATATTTTGTCCAGTACCTGGGGATTCCAGGTACTTGCATATAAACTACACTCTGGACAAGGGAATGACCCAGGGTATCTGAAAGGCACATCTTTGGCTGCACAGGTAATTTCTGAAGTTGATGTCTCTTGTAGGGCCTTTCTCAAATCATAACTTTTTTTGAGAATTTCCCATGTTTGTGCTGATGTCAGGCACTCCAGAGGTGCGAGCTGGGGCAGCAGCAGTTAGATGTTGTGCTGTGTAAAGGCAAGAGGGAGATCTTGTGCTTTTGGTTTCTTTATAGGAATCAAACCCATTGATCTTAAAACCCAAAGAAAAATTCTAGTATTTAATGAGATTCTTGACATTTATTGCAAAAGTTGCTGCCAGGAAGGAGTTGGGTTTATCTTGGCAGAGAGGTGCAGTAAGGAGAATTGTCTCTGCTACCTGCCTTCACATTGGGTAAAGGTGTATTATAGAAAAAGAAAGCAGGAGTATTAGCCTTCCTCAGGATCTGCAGTTCAGGGAATTAATTTATTTCTTTTTATCAGCATAAGTCTTGTCTTGCCACACTCCAGAGCCATCAGTAAGATAGTGACCTTACATGCACTACTGAAAAGTATGTGCATAGCATGGGATTGTACTTTATGGAACAGTATTATTGAGATAAATGCCTTTCCCAAAAGGGACTTAAATGCACATTAGTCTAGTTAGTACTTCCAGGAAAATGTTTGTATCCAGAATCTAATGAATGTCACTGTTGTGTGAGTTTAATTTTCTTTTTTTTGTGTGAGAGGCTATGTGGAAAAGTAGCCTGATGTAGTATTGACTATTTGTTTCAACAACTTGTTTGGCTTTTTTTGAAATGGTACTGATTTACAGATTCTTGTATTTCTTCACACAGGTGTCTTACATCTCCTGGAACACGGGGAAGAATACACCTTCTCTCTGCCCTGTGCATACGCCCGCTCAATTTTAACTGTTCCTTGGGTAGAGCTGGGAGGAAAAGTCAACATTAACTGTGCAAAAACTGGGTATTCTGCAAGTATTAACTTTCACACCAAGCCCTTCTACGGTGGCAAATTGCATCGGTGAGAACATTTTGTTTGTTTGAAATGAGATTGATCTCACTTCTGGAGAGCTGAAGCTTACATATAGTTCTGTTTCACTTGTGCAGTTTGAAAGTGACACATCATTTGAGGTTTTTTCCATAGCTCACAATGTGTCTTCCAATTTGCAATAGCTACTCTTGTGTTGTAAGAGATTAAGTTAGAGGATGTAGTTTTACTTCAGTGATTTAATTTGGGAACGTTTTGTTATTTGTTTCTCTGAAGTTAGTCACAGATGTAGAGGCTTTTTAAAGAGGTCTGCTCAAGGTACTGTAACTATTGAAAATTTGACACGGTGATGATTGGACATTGCCAAAAGAATCTCTTGATGGGAAGCAGCACAGTTGTCATGGTTACTCAGAGCACACAGGAGTTGCTATGGCAATGGTATGGATTTTTTTGTAGAGTGACCCCTGTTGTTAGACCTCAGCTGGATGATGGCTGCTTGGTCCTGTACCTCTTTAGCTGGATGAAATAGAGGATAATGATAACAGACAGCTGGACACCTGTCAGTTATGCCAAGATTACAAATAATTGCCAGCAGATTTTTATCACTAATGCAGGTTCAGGCAGATACTGTGGTCTGCAGTGCTGGCAGTGGTTGTGTCAGAGCAATGCAACCTGGAGAATTACAGGTAAAGAGAGTTTAATGGAGCAGTTCGATACTGCACCTCAGTAGTGAGTGATGTAACTTTGTTCACTTTCAGCTGAGTAGAGGCAATAATTTTGAGATTGATTTTAAAATACTGGATGTCAGTATTGTCTTGTTACCACACAATGCTTGGAAAAAATCAGGCTGTTAAAGTTGTGAAGAAGTAACTGCAGAGTCTGACCAGGCTGATCTCTGGCATCCTGTGGATTCAGGCTTTTCAGAGATCTGGGAGGATGACAGGGCCTCCACCATGTGTAATAGCTTTGGTGAGGTGTGGAAGTCACAGGACAAGAAGCAGCACAAACTTAAGGCTACCTGTTTGTCAGCTGCTCTTTCTGCTGTTTTCAGTAATTGTTAGTGCTTCTTGACTTCCACAAAAAAACCCAAAAAAAAGTAAATGTTCTTTTATTGCTCATGTTTTTTTCAACAAGTCTTAAGTTTTTGTAATGGAAACTGTGTAAACAGCATATACTTATCAGTCTGGGTTTTTAAAGATATTTCTCATGAGGTTAATTTAGGTTTGAGCTGCTAGACGATGATGTGACAGAAGTGCTGGCAGCTGCCTCCTGCTGTGAGCTGGCTGTGAGCTTTCCCCCTTGCCCTGGAGATTCCCTGCAGGTCTGCTTTGGCTGGCATCCAGTATCTCTGTGCTGGAAGGTCTGACCTGTGACACTCATTTCATTGCTTGAGAGATAAATTTCTCTATTTTGACGCTAGGACTGGGGAGGTGCAGGCACAGTGGGAAGTGACCAATGTGTGTGGAAGAAGGGAAGTGGCACTTGTGTCCTGTGCTCCCTTTTCCTCTGAGTGTGGCACCACAAAAGGCGGGAGCCCAGAAGTGCTGCTTTCCACTCTCTGGGATGCAGTTGTTCAAAGGACATCAGAGCAAGCTGGTGGTGTGCAAGTTAGCTGTTCCCAGCTGCACACAATGGAGTGAGGAAGGAGATGTAGCCTGTTCTTTGTGTGAGCACTGGTGAAATGCAGGAGGGCTGGAAAGCGGTGAATTTTAGGGAGGTTGTGTACAGGTAACTGCAGTTTAATTGGGGTTAGAGATAGTGAATCCTGCAGCACCTTACAAGTGAGAATGTCTCAAGTCTGGTTTGCACAGTGCACAGACCCTTTTATTTCTGTTTCTAGGAGAAAAATTCTGTTTGAGACTTGTCAAGCAATGCTCAAAAACTGGGTCAGGATGAAGTGGGTGTCAGGAGGCCTTTGTACAGGTCTTGAAGTTGAGAAGAAAAGTAATGTATCAGTGTGTGTAATTATGGTGATACCTTGAGCATTATGCAACACTTTGAATGAAATATTGCATGTTAGAAAGACATTTTCCTTATCTTGTTATTGGCAGAAGTTTCTGTGGAAGAGACAGGGAACAAAAGCAGTTCTCCTGATTCCCAGTTTCCTACCTTGCTTTCTGCCTTTGTGTGTCTGCTGCTTATGTGAGCAACATGAAAATGAGACCACCTACATAAGGAGAAGGTTGAAATGTAAAGATGCCAGATGAAGTGCCAGCAGGTAGTGAGATATATTCTTGCTAGAAAGTTTAGTTTTTATTTTTTAAGTCTGAACTGTCTATCTGATATGATACTTCAAGTGGAAATTATCAACTGCTTGTTCTATGTGAATCAGCCTGTGTTAGTTTCTTTTTCATTTTCAATTTCCTTAAGGGGCTTGAAACAAGCTGAAGCCAAAAATGGAGTTTCCTGGGTAACATGAAAAGAACTAGAGTGAGTGAAAGTCACTTTGCTCTTTGAGCTTCTCCACACAAATGCAAGTCAAATAACTAACATTTTTCAAGGCAGTGTGACAAGTTTGCAAACTCATTCAGGATTGAGTGATTATGCAAGGAATAGTCCTCAGGTTTCTTCAGCCATGGCTTTTTAAAAATAAATTTCTTTCCTAGAGTCACAGGTGAAGTGAAGCAGAACACGACAAACACGGTGGTGTGCAGAGTGCAGGGGGAGTGGAACAGTGTGCTTGAGTTCACCTACAGCAACGGGGAGACCAAATATGTGGACTTGACAAAGCTCTCTGTGACAAGAAAACGAGTCCGGCCCCTGGAGAAGCAAGGCCCCTTTGAATCTAGGTGAGAGTACGTGTTTGCTCTTGTCTGACTCTTTTTGTCCTAAGCAGTCTGGTGAGTGCCTTAGGAAATCCTGCCAATATAGGTAGTATTCGTGGATAGTGCTTAGCAGCAGTGATCCTTTTTTTTTTTTAATGTTTTCTAAAAAATAAAAATCAAGAGCAAAACAAAAAAGTGCAAAACTCTAGTGCAGGCACATGGTTGTTTATTTTGCCTTCTATTTATGAACAGAAGGGGTTTTTTGAGTTCACAAAGTGCTTACTAGAGAACAGAATCTCACTATTAGTTTTGTTTTTACCCATCAGCTACACAGCAGGACAGCTCCTGACATCCTCACAAGAAGCTGCTTGTTGAATAACACTTCCAATAGCAGCTTTAAAGGGTTTGCAGGCAGACATTAGATTGGCACTGCCAGAACCTCAGAGCCCTTCCTACCTGCTCCCAGTTGCTGATGTAGCTCTAAAGCTTGGCCACGAGCCCTCACCTGCACTGCAACGCTCTTACCTGGGCTGGTTTGTCATGTGTAATGGAGAGAGTGCTCCTGTCCCAGGGTGATCCTGCAGTTTGAGGTGCCTGGCTGGGAAGCCTTTGGAACAGTTCAGTTAGCAGTTTATTTTGTAGGAGGCTGTGGCAGCATGTGACAGAGTCTCTGCGGGATGGAGACATCGATAAGGCTACAGAGCACAAGCGAGCCCTGGAAGAGCGGCAGAGGAATGAAGAGAGACTTCGTGCTGAGACAGAAACACCTTGGTGTACTAAATACTTCCTTAAAGATGTAAGTTTCCAAGCAGTTATCTGCTATTGATGGAGGCAGCAGCAGAGCTGTTATGCAAGCAGGGGCACATGTGGGTCTGTATCCTGTCAGAATAGAGTATTTTTGGCCTTAGATCTTATGGTTTAGCATTGTGGGATCCATAGGAGTAAGTTGACATAAGAATTCCTAATCATGTAAAGGTGTGACTTCATTCCCCACTTTGTAAATGCTTGGATTTTGCATCAAAATGTTTTCCAGTTTTCTGGTCCTATTTCTTTTACCAAGCACTTCCTCCATGGCATATGGAAAAAATACCCACAGAAAATAATCAGTAGTACTAATTTTGCTGAGGTTGTGTGTTTATATACTCAACATTTTATTGTTAGCCAGAAGGAATTGAGTTCATTCTCAACTTACCAATTTTTTTGTTCTTCAACATTACATTTTGGATCAAGCTTATTTGTTTAGTGTCTTAACCTGTACTTCAGTAACGATAGTAGTAGTAATAATATAGTAAGAGTTTTAACAAGGGGAAATACAGCCTGCCCAGGAGGATTGGGGGATGCTGGTATCATAACTTTGAAATAGGCTTTTCTTGTGATCCTTGTGGTGAGACCTTGCTTGTGTAGAGACCTTTGCTGAGCCCTTTGCAACAGGAGAGTTCTTGAGTAAAATTAATGCTGTAGTAGTTTAGATTCTCCTTACAGTGTAAGCTTTATCTGTTACACTGCAGCAATGCAATTCCCCCTCTTCTTCCTATAATTGTGATCTAGTAAGGGTTTAGAGCATGGGCTAAAAGCTTTCTTTCTCTTGGACATATTCCAGGTTTGTTTTGTCAAGTTCAGGACTATCTCCCATGAAGGTTTTTTGTTGTCTAGAGCTGTATTAGTGTGATTAGCTCAAAGTTAGATAGTTGTATTGTTGGGTTTGCAAAAGGTGAACATGCTGTTACTATCCCAAGATACAGATGTACTCAGAAAACATTTAAAAGTGATCCCGAGCACTGCTTTTCTGGATAAGCAGTTGGGCAGAGGTAGAGCTGGTAATCCTGGGTAGCTGCCTCTCTGCTGGCCTCTTATTTGACTTCTGAAAGTAATTTGGATCCCATGGTTGAGAAGAGTGGCTTTTTGACTGAGTTAACTACAGATGCAGTCTGCTCCCAGAGAGCGTGGTGGCTCGTCAGGAGCCCGCTCTGAAGCAGTGTCAGCAGTGCTCATCTCTCTGCCCCAGTCTGTGGAGTTAAAGATACCAGCTCTGTCCCTCTGCTGTTCACAGCCATCAGTCTCATAGTTGTGTGGAGGCAGTTCTCCCAAGGCAGTGTCTTTATGATAACCAGACTTTCTCTTTAAATTGCAGGGAGATGGCTGGGTTTACCATAAACCCCTCTGGAAAACAGTCTCTGCCGCACAAACCCAACAAACGGACAGTAACTAGAGAAAAGCTGCTTTAAGATGAGTTTCTGATTTTCCTCTCCTTTTCCTCTGTCTCTCAGAACACAGTAATCACACTGAGTGTCCCCTTTTTATGTAATTGTGCAAGTTTAATGAGCATAAAGAAGTAACTATACTAGGGCACTTTAAAGATATTAAAAGAAAAAAAAAAAAAAGGTAAAAATCCAAGTTGTAGAGACAAACCTGCCAGGTACATTCAACCAACTTGTTTTTTTGTATGATCCAAGAGATTTTATCTGCATTGTGTAAGATTCTTCTAAGTAGATCTGATTGCAAAAGCTGCCTGAGAGAAGAAAGAACCTGTTGGATTTTAGAGTGACATAGGAACTCTTCTGGAATCTGTGTCAAGCTCTTTTAATCACTGAAACCTCCTCAGTACACATGTAGACAACAGCAACAGAAAATTGCTGCTTTTATGCCCAGTAATTAACCTTCTTGGCAAAAACTGGAAGGGTGTTTGGAAGATGTGCCTGAAATCAGTATTAAGAAACAACTGGATCATGACGACCTTTTCTTCAGAGAGAGCGTGTGCATGCATTGGAGGAGTATGGGATGTACGTAGAGACTACTTTTCTTTTTTATGGATTTATAAAAACAATTAGAAGTGTAACCATGGAGAAATTTTTCCTCTGAAACGTTTTAATATACTTGAAATAATTGACTTGAATTGGAAAAGTAATTTGAACACTTTTCAACTCTAATTTTATTAAATCTCTTTGAGTGACTGTTTTTTCTCAAGTTATAATATAATGAGATCTGGCCTGTTTTTTCTCCTCCAACTTCTCTTCCTGAGGACTAAGGCTTTCAAAATGAACAGAATGAAACAGAAAACGTACGGTTTTGTATTTAAATTTCCCTGCCCATCTAATCGTTTCAGAGATGAAGTATCAGTGTTACAAACTGTCCTTTGGGTTGTTTTGTTTTTTCTCCTGTGGTGTTGTTCAGAACAAAGGAGTGAAATGTGACCTTGAATACAAGGACTGTAGGTCCTCGTTTTTCATCTTACCATTAAAAAAAAAAAACAAAACCCAAACAAACATCTGATTATGCTGAGGACTGGGTATTGATTTGAAACACAATCAGATATCAGGAAACTGTATTCAGGTACAAACATCTTTTTTTTTCTCCTTTTTATAACTATTTTATTGAAGTCTAAGAATTGCTGGCAATTAAGAATAGTACTTACTATGGCTTTCGTTATTGTTGTAACTACAAGCTACCTTAATTTTTCCAACAGTGGTGCCTTAATCTGTTTTTTCTTCTGATGTAGTCTTCCAATCAGTGTATATAACATTATCTGCCACTTCCCAGCCATGGCAATGGCTGCACCTGATCCAGCATCATGAAAACTCACAACTGTGTGATCTGGTAAGATGTTTTCCATAAGAGAAGATGCAAGTGTAAGAATGCATCAGAAGGTTTAAATAACCATGCTAACTTTCAACACAAACTGTAAATCATGCAAAAAAGAAGAGTTGGGTTTATGCACAACTGTTTTGATCCTCTTGTACTTTTTTTTTTGCTGTGAAATGCACTGAGATCTCAATGCAAGTCATAGTCTGTTTGTGAGAAGTGGGGGGGGATAATAAAGCTGCAAAATGATTCATTTGTTCTGTCTGCTTTCCTAGAGATCAGGTGACCAGGAAAGAGTAGGTGGTTGTTTTCTTTCATGCTGGAGATCTGTCTGGGCTTTCCTTGGTCCCAAAAGTGGGATATTTTGGCAGTATGTGCTTGAGTGGTAACTATTCTCCAGCAGAAGACTTGTTTGTGGTATTCTATATAACCATCCCATTGTGATAGTTTTGGATATCCATTGGGCTTTTCCATGTTTAACCCAGAATAAAAATAAAAATTAAAATAGTGGGATTAGTTCCTCCTTGTTTCTGGGTCTGCGGCACATTTGGCTCCTTAGCCAGTTCCAGGATTTGGGGTAGGAATCGTGGTGGCAATGTGTGAAATTCTTCCATGGTTCATCAGTACCTGCACCAAAATGGGGCTGGTAGAGAAACAGATTAACACTGTGTACATTTCCTAGTTGTTTTATCTGTGTCACGTGGCACATTTGCTTTAAACAAACAGCAAGTGGTACAAGGCCCAGCTTTTAATATTGCAGAGCAAAACCAAACCTTTTTCAGCTGAGCACACTCCAGGGATCAAACTTAAGCTAACTAAAATACAGACTTACAACTCAGTCTCTAAATTCAGCTTAAAATTTTGGGTTGGGATTTGTCAAGGTGATGGCTGTAAATGAGACTGAAAAGCTCCTGTGTTGACCATAAACCCATTTGTGTTCCTTATATAATACTATTAGTCAAGTTATTTCTCTTCCTCCCTCATCTGGTATGCTTGTGGTTTCACACTAAGAAAGCTGTTAATAATTTTGTTGTGTAAAAATAGACCTAATACTGAAGAAATACTTCTTTACAATATATGAAGTGATTTTTTTTTCTAGGAAAAAAAGAAGGTAAAGCCTTCCTTTGCTCGAGTGATCACCAGAACGGGAATGGTTCCTGATATGGATTTAGTTCTGATGCAAATTTCTGCTTCTAGAAACAAAGGACATAGTTGAAAACCATTTAAAAAGAAAAAAATCTAGCCACTGATTATCCAGCTTAAATTGTAATTGTGATTCTTCTGAGAGTGGCAAACACCCTGCAGAGTAATGGATGTATTTTTAACTCTGACCAGATTTGATTCTCTTGCATAACTGGTGTTGTTTCCATCCTGTACCTTCTGGAGCAAAGGGAAGGGCTCGGTGCTGCTTCCTGTGTAGATTCTTGCTAGAACCACAGTGTGTTCCAACAGGGAACATGACAAAATAGGGCATTGGCTTATTTTACCGTCTGTCTTCTTGGCTTGATGAGCCTCACTGAAGTTAAAAGCAGAGTTTTCATTGATCTCAGTGGTTTTAGCCTCCCTGAATCATAAATAGATCTTGGATCTTAAATAAGTGGCTGTCTTTAGAGGTGCTGTGCAGCCTGCTGCTGCTCATAGAAAACAGAATGTGACAAGCCAGCCCTGTTTAACACGAGCATTCAGGTGTGTAATCCTGATGGATTTGTGTTTTATGGAAAAAATGCACTATGCATATGCAAATGGGGTTGTTCAAGATTTTAGGCATGGGTAGGGCAAAAGATAAAGTTTTTCAGCATACTTATAGGATGAACTGTCAAGCCTAGGATGAAGACTGTCTCCTCAGGAGAATTTGGATTTCAGCCATCAGAATCAGAGGTGCAGCCTTCAATGTCTAGTTTGCACAGGCTGATCCTGCTCTGTCCCTGTCACCTGTGGGAAGAACAGGTCAGAGTGTCTTTTAAATCCTTTTGAGCTTGGAACAACAAGTGGACACATTCATCAGTGTGTCCAAACAACTTGGTGCAGAACTTGGTATGGAAATTCTGCACAAAATACTATGGGAAGTAAAGACTGGACAGCCTGGAGATGAGTTTGGTGTGTTCCTGTAATTTTTTATCTCCATGACAGAAAAGCTACCCTGTGCTGTTTCTTTTGTGCTAGAGCAGTGGTTAATACATTATAGAAATGAGGCTAAAGTCAGGTGGGTTAGAAAAGGTGTATTTGTGGGGAACTGGGGAGCATGTGCTTCAAGAGAAAAAGGTTAACTTGAAAAATTGTGAGGTGTTGGGAGGTAGCAGCCAGGTGAAGATTAGTGAGAATGACAGGTGTGGTCACAGTTGCAGATGGCATAAGTGGTAACTAAGCAAATTTTTTGTTATTTATATTTGGTGCAACCTAATTCATTCCCCTTCTGTCCTTCTTTGAAGTGTTTAGAGACAATAGGCTTTTAATTTAGCAGGTGTAAAAACAGTCCAGGGAGGTGGAAACGATAGGTAGAAAAGAAAAGGTTTTTATATGGGTTGGTGCTGTCATAGCTGAGCATTTGAGAGAACCAAACCAGCCCTGCAGATCTGCTTCCCTGCTCCACATTGAGCAGCCTCTGCTGTAGAAAGCTTGTGGCTGTTGCATGGTTTGCTTCCTTCCCCTCTTTCTGGGCTGATCCATGCAGCTGTGTGGTGGCAAGAAACGTATTCCTCTCGGATGCTATCCCAAAAAACACACCTCTGTGTAGGTCAGGTCACCTCTGTGTGTCAGGTGGGGGCTTGCAGGGCTTAGGAGCGCCTGAGCTTTTTGCTCCCAAGGGTGGAGGGATTTGCACAGTACCAGGGTTCAGAGTGAGGTGTGACTTACCTTTCCTTAGTTGCTTTCCAGAACAGAGGCAGCCTGGTTGATCTGATTGGTGATCATGGGAATAAAGGTCTCAGTTCAGTCTGATCCTGTTTCCCCAGGTGGGGTAACCCAGCAGGGGGGTGTGAGAGTTTCCAGAAGAATTGGCCAGCACCATGTGTTGATGCTGTTAGTGTGGCACAGATCTGGCTAGAGGTGACTGGAAACTGGTCTGATGTGGGGAGGAAAGGATTGTCTAGAGATATCCTGCATGGAGAATTTTTAGGGTGAAGCAGCCATGTCTACACTGGTGACTTCTTTTTTCTCTCTCAAAGCTTCACACACCCACCTAAACTATCAATTTAACCCAGGAATTCCTCAGTGAAGAAAGGTATGTTGGAGTTGCATCCTATCAGGCTTTTACAAACTGGATTATTGTGGATCTTTGCACAGTGTTGCATGAGTGATTTTCTTGGATGTCGGCATTTCTTCCATAGAGAGTGCAGTACATCTCACGATGTCTTTTTTTCCTGCTACAAGAGATTCTGTGTGTGTGTGTAGGCCATTAAAAGAGGAAAATTGTTTTAATCACTGCAGAATAAGTTAGAGAAGAAACTCATGGTGACAATATGGAAGGACTTAAAAAAGACAGACATGGAATTCAGGTGCATATTAATAAAAGATTAAACATTATTATTTTAAAAAATAATAAAAGGAATGCTTTGCATCATTATACATTTTAAGTAAGTACAAAGTCAGCTGATATAATAATGTTTCACTTTAACCAAAATATTGATTCCACAGTTCACTGTATCTGTGGGAGGAAACAGGTCTTATAAATAATTTATGTACTCGATCTTAGTTCCATTTTGAAAAACAGTGAGGTGTTTTTTTTTTTCCCCTGTGAGCTAAATGCTTCCCCCATATCCTCTTGTTCCTCGTGACGAGGACATTTGCCTGCTGCGTCACTGAATGTTTCTGCTCCCGTCACTGTCCTGGTGCTCCTCACCTGGAGCAGCTGTTTTGCTGGCCTCGTTGTCCGTGTTGTTGTTGAGGATGTCATCACAATCCATCTGTGCCATCAGGTTGAAGCGCTCAGCCACGCAGTGGGCGGTGAGCCGAGCCTCGGGGTCGTGGTCCCAGCACTCGGTGATGGTGTCGCACAGGAAGCGCATTCCCTGCAGCCAGAAGGGCTGGAATTAGCATCAGAAGGCAGGAAGGAGGGGATCTAACACAGCCACCGTGGTTTACCACACTTCTGACAGCCTCCTGCATAAGGGCTGGTTTTGGCCAAGCTTAAGCACAAGAGAAATCATCCTTGGTAAGTTGTGGAAGTGCTGATGCTTCCACTGGCACTGCTTGTGTCAGAGCAGCAACCTCAGCTCTCACAGCATCTGCTCCCAAACATTCCCCACGCTCCCTGGAAACTGGCTTGTGTTGGCTCTGAGACTTTGGGCCTGTTTCCTTTCAGCCCCTGTCTCAGCCTTGCCCATTTGGATCAGAGCATCCTAAAACCAGGAGGGACAGGAGAGGTGTGGACAGTGACCTACCTGTAGGCTGCTGGCTGAGCCCAGGCCTCTGGGTTTGAGCTGTGCCCTGCCTGCTACACCCAGAGGGAGGGGATGGGAGAGGGAGGTGGTTTCAAAGGTAGATTTGGAAATAATTTCTTAAATCTGACTTCTTGTTTCAGTGGCATTCTGAAAGGGTGTGCTGTGTCAAACACTTGTTGCAGTGTGCAGCTGAACCTTGTTCTCTTATCACATAACTTTTGGTTAAGATGCCCTGAGGTGCTTCCCAGTTTACTCCAGAGCACATGGAGTGTCTCTCAGCTACAATGGTTATGTCTCCCAGAAAGCTATTTTTTTTGTCCAGTTGTGTAGGGCTCCAAAAAGAGTCACAATATTTTGGGCCTAGGAACAAAATAAATGCTGGTATTCAGCTGGTGCTTTTCCCACTCTAGCTAGAAACACAGCTAGCACCAGAAGCTATGTTGAACCTTCCCTCGCCCATGTAATTCCATCATGTGCTATTGCTCTTGGCATCACTGTCAACTAAAGTTGGAACACAGTGGAAAAATCATTATTCTAAATAAAGCTTCATGTTTTTCAGTGGGTTTTATGTATTTCTTAATACATAGTTTCATATTGACCCACGCAGGAGGAAAATCCAAGTCCTACAGAGATATAGGGTCAGTTCCTTCTGTACCTTACTCAGAATTCACTGCTAAGGCTCATTGTGCTAAATCTTCCATAATAGACACAGATTGGAGAGAACAGGACTGTACAGCAAAACTGACAGATGGTTTGTTTCAGCACCTCTGACGTCACTCATTTATTAGCTTAGTTGAAAGGATTTGAGGATAATTGATTACATGCAAAAGTGAGCTAGCTTAGGTGAAGCTTTTAAAGTCATCCTGTTATCAAACAGGACATCCAAGACTTGCTGTACTCATTTTTTCCCTGAAATCATAACATTTATTTGCAGTTTGCCTTGTGGTGTTGATGCTCTTTTGAATGGTATAACTGAAACATCTTGTTTGGCTTACAAGATGAACTTAGTTTGGCTTTTATATTTGATATCTGTTTTTCTAAGATTCCAAAGGATGCTGAGTTGCACAAGTGTATTTTTAGTGGCAATAATTGACTTAAATTTCCACTGCTCCTTCCTATCCTGCACCAGCCTCTGGTTGTGCCAGTACATCAGTCTGTTCAGCTGCTTTGTGAACCAGATTCAGGAATTTACCTGGACTAAAAAAACACTTTTTTCTTTTTTTAATATGCTGGGGTGTGAAATAAGGTAGAAGCACGGATCTAAGGGTTATCTGGGAAACTGGGGATGAATTTCTTCAGCTGACTTTGTTGTGGGGCCGTGCAAGCTCTTGTCCTGAAGCTGCTATGGGGTGAGTCAGCCCTGTCAGGGAAATTAGTGCTGACACTTGCTGAAAATCAAACCATGGTCTTCACTTGACTGAGAGCAATCCTGATGGTTGAAATGTGGAAGTAGTGTTTGGGGCTCTGCAGAAAACTTATTTTCATTAGTGGGAACACTATGGGTGCCTCCCGTTCAGGTGAGTGACTTGTCACCCTTTCTGGGTGTCACTCAGCCCTTCTTCCCATGAGAAGCCAGCCTGGACCCCCAGAGTGGCACAAGCCAGTGGCTTTCTGCTGCTTCCCAGCAGATGGTGCTGCCCAATTCCTCATCCTAGTTGCAAGATACCCAGAAAATGCTGTAAAGCCAGGCTTGCTTATTAGACCAGCAGAGATTAGTCAGAGAAAAACTTTCAGCAACATGATGTGACTTTTCTGTTCCTCTTTCCCAGTGACCATCAGATGGTCCAATAAAAGTTCCCACCTTATAAGCCTGCTATACCAACCCAACTACAGCAACATTATTTCTGGGAGGTGACTGCAGTCAGCCTCCCTTCAGCCCTGGGAACAGCACAGTTAAGCTCACACTCTATCAAAGTGTGATTTTTGACAGTGCAAGCCTGTGTGTATTTTTTCTGTGGTTTCAAAGTTTATCAGAGACCCTGGGAGGTGAATGTCTGAGATGAATACTCAAAGGCTTCAAATATGTGGCACTGCTGATTGAAGTTCCTGTATTTGCTTTTGTCAATGGAAAAGGCTGGGTGAGCTCCAGAAATGGACTCTGAAACTGACTGATAAACTCTCCAGGTCCCACAGAAGCCACAAATTCATTTGATGCTGTTTGCAGTTTTGGGCAGTCAGGTCAGCTGTGGTTCTTTGGACAAACACGGTTTTGAGAGGAGACATTGTAGGGAACGTGTGGCCTCCTAAGGTTAAGAAATTCTTTCTTTTTGCCAAGCACACCTCTGTGTGCCAGCAGGGCAGAGTGGGAGCGGAGGCACTGTGTTTTTGGGTGCATATTGCAAAGTGCTGCACTGAGCACTGCAAGGCTCTGAAAGCAAGCAGGTTCCAGCTTGATTTTCAGGTGAATGGGAGTGTTGATCAGCAAATGGTGTTTTTCTACAGGACATGTGAAAGTCAAGAAGTACCAAAGCCAGGTAAGATATGGAAGACATGATCAGCATGCCTGTTACTCCTCATGTCCTTAGTGTGTGGCAGAAAGCACTGGCCTGGGGCAGAGGACTCTGTCAGGGCCAGGAGGGAGCTCTGTTTCTGTAGCTGGTTGCTCTGGGAGTGCTTGTGGGTGGTTTTAACAGAGCACATTTTTTCACTGCTGAAATGTTCCTGTTCTAGAACACTGGGTTATGCCCTCTGTGCTGGCACACTTTGCTTTCAGACCCTCTGAAGGCTGGTGAAAGACTTCCCTTGACAAGCCCTGAGCTGAGTCCCTGCTCTCAAATTCACTCACTTTTCTTGAGTGTTTCACATGAAGGAGATGCTTCCTGGTTTGCTCTTCCTTGTAATAATGGAAATTTCTCTCATGTTAAAGGTAATTTTGATCTTTAAACCTTCACAGTCAAGCAGGCAGAAGGCTGGATGCACCCCTCCTCCCCTCTGTCCCTCCTGTGGATATCTGTGCGAGGGACCTCGTATTTCCTGAGCCTTCCAGATAAGATGCTTACAGGAGAACCGGGGTAAACTCCAATGATTTACTGCTTCATGAGAAGAGCTGCACTGAGGTGGTCCATTTTGCATATCCTCTGGTATCTGAAACCTGCCATTCACAACCTCCTGATCATGACTACTGACCAACACATTCTGCTGTGTCCCTGGCTGGTGGCCTTTGTGCACCAAGGAAATGAGTCCAGTGTGACTTGTGTGGGCCCAGCCATCCACAATGGAGCTAGAAGTAGATCCCAGGAGTTCTGCCCACTTTTCCTTTAACTATAAGTGTAATTTTTTTAGGCTGGTTTAGTGAGGAAGGACAATGTGTGTTGCTCTTTTCTGAACCAGTTGCTCCCAGCTTACCTGGTGCACGAGCCAGCTGCTTGGGATCTCGGGCCGGCCTCTGCCGTGCAGCACGATGTCCCTCATGGTGTCCACACAAGGCTGCTCCTGGACTTTTGACCCAAAAGGCAGCTCATAATTCTTCACCTCTGTGAGGAAGCAACAGCAGCATTACAGGATGTTTCTAATGCATTCCCTGCTTTGTTTTGGTATGGCCCACTGGATGAGAATGGATTTGGTTTTAATAGTCTGCAAAAAAATAAGCAGATCTGGAAACAATTGAGAGTTTGAACACAGAAATGTAGTGCTGGGTTTTCATGTAGAGGTTCTTTTCAGAGACAGCACCGAGGAACCATCTGACCTCCTCCCTGAACCCAGAAGATGCAGTACAAAGGACCTGGTTTGTCCTTGGGTGAGACAATTTGAGCAGGCAGAAAGTACTTTGCTGGTGAAGCGTGGGAGAGGTGACTGACTCAAGAATTTCCAGATTTCTGCTACAGGCAGGGAATGGGTTAGAGGCGAAATGGCCCTTCTGGAAGAGCAACCCCATGTCGTAGAAGGCCAAGGACAAATTGACTGCTGGCCACCCTGGTTTCTGCCAGCTCCTGCCCATATGTGAATGCAGGTGAGATATGAGTGGGGAGAGATGGCCTAGGAATGCTGGTTTGGGAACTAAGGATGCATGGGGCATCCAAGCCAGGCAAGGGCTTCCCGCTGGCAACCATGGGGCTTGCAGGGCAGTTGGAGCAGCTTTCTGGCCAAGGGTGAGGGTTCCTGCAGTTCTGTGGGCTTGTATTGTGAGTAGGTGCGGTAGGGAAGGAAGGTAAATGGGAGCAGGCAGGGGCTAACTCCAGGGCAGTTAATGAAATGCTTTGCTACACACAATTGTAGAGGCCAGGATGTGGCTCTGAGAAGTGACAGGGTATGTCATACTGTCAGAGGCTGGGGTTTGTGAGGCCTCATTGCAACATGAGCTCTCTGGTATTGTCTGAAGGAAAAAAAATGGTTGATGAGGGGGAGGCAGCTTTGGCTCTTCCTGCTTGGTTTGCTTTGCATCACCAGCACAGGCTCCATGGGACTTGGCAGCTCGTCACTGTGAGCAGGGGGCTGGACCAGATGTCCCCATGGACCACTGAACACCCCCCTTAAGCCATGGCACACAGAGCAGGGGCGTCTGTCACAACTCTTAGCACCCCTGCAGAGACCTGGGCCACCCCAATTCACGTCTTGTGCCATCAGTTGGGATGTGGGAGTAAGGGGGCAAAAAGGCACACAGCAACCCGAGTGTAATGCTCCTACCTCCTACCACTTCACATCTGGAGGCCATTTCCCACAAAACGAGGGCCATGGAGTAGACATCCATCTGCTTGAAAGACTCCAGGTCTTCCAGGTTCACTCTGGACTCCAGGACCTCTGGGGCCATGTACCTGGCGGTGCCCACCTGGCCACAGAGAGGAGAGAGAGGCATTAGCAGGGGTGAGCGAGGACTTCAGTCACAGGCCATGGGGGTGGCTGGAAAGGCTCCTCCGGGGGGGGTTGGTGTGTCACACTTGCCTGCCCGCTGTTGGCAAAGTCATCCACAGTCAGGGAGGGGTCGAGGCGTATGGCGATGCCGAAGTCGCAGAGCACGCACTCCTGCTCGTTCTTCACCAGGACGTTCGTGCTTTTGATGTCACGGTGGGCGATGGGGATCTTCGGGCGGCCGCAGGCGGTGTAGTCACTGTGCAGGTGGGCCACCCCGCTCACCAGGGACCCAGCCATCTTCTGCAGCTCCATCCAGCTCAGCACGTGGCGGGAGAGGTAGTCCTTGAGGTTGCCCCGGCTGTGGTAGGCGGTGATGAGCCAGTACTCCCGGCGGGGCCCCGTGCCCCGGTCCTCGGCAGTGAGGAACTGCAGCACGCTGTCGTGCCTGAGGCTGGTGTCGGTGAAGATCTGGCTCTCGTTCTTCCAGGAGGAGTATTCCTCGCAGGGGAAGATCTTCACGGCCACTGTCTCGTACTGCCCCGAGTGGCTGTGGCTCAGCTTGGCCCTCCACACCTCCGCGAACTGCCCTTTCCCCACCATCTCGTCCAGCTCGATGGGGAGCAGCTCGGCGGGGCGGCTGCTGGTGCCGGCCGGGCTCTCATCCATCAGCACCGACAGCTTCTCCTCCCGCTCGGTTGCTTTCCCCTGCTCCAGCAGCGCCGGGGGCTGTCCCTGTTTCCCACCCCACGCCTTGCCTCTCTTGCGTCGCTTCTGCGTGCGGCACAGGTAAAATATCACCGTGACCATCACCGCCACCAGCAGCGGGGGCAGGAGGCTGATGGCAGCCACCGGGATCACCTCTTTGCTCTGCAGCATGGAGTAGCCTGAGGGGAGGAAAGCAAAGGCGAGGTGCTGCTGCTGCGGGTCTGCCACAGCTCGTTTTCATCACGCGGAGGAGGAAAATATGCAAAGCTGTTAATGGAGCGCAGCCCTTGGCGGGGCCGCACAAGGGCTCATCCCGACACGGAACACAGATGTAGGCACTTAGCAAGGGGATTGTACCATTAAAAAATCAAATTTAGCTCCATTTATCAACAGGAGACACAGGCCAGAATCACTTGGATGGGTCAGTGTGGCACAAGAGACTGCAGAGGGCCTTTTGGGGGTCCCAAGCTCTGCTTACGGTCATGGCAAGGGGAGCTCGGCTGGAAGTAACGATGATAAATCCGAGGCAAGGCTCGAACAGAGCAAATCTCTGAGGGGCTTGGGGCTGAAGCTTTGCTGGACCCCTGTGGTACACAGAGAGCCAGGAGGGATGCTGGGGATGGACAGGGGGCAGGACCACCCAGCCCAGGGGAGTGCCGGGATGCTTTGCAGGATAATTAGCACACAGGAGCATCATTTGAGAGCTTGTCTGCCAGTGCTGGCATCTCCATCCTCAGCCTGTTACAACAGCAACCCCAACAATCACCAGGGCATGGCTGCATTTGTTTTATTTCTTTTAAACCCCCTGTTGGTCTTCAGATTGTCAGGGGGAGGACACGCACACAAAGCCATAACCCTCACACAACATATAATTGTCTGATCCTTTGATGTTCGTGATTCCTGGAATAAACATGCTGACTTCAGTAGAGATATTCAAGTAAAATCTTACTCAGAGGTTTTTCTGCCAAGTATAATAACCCAGGGGAAGAGGGATAAGAATCATTCCATAAGCAAAACTCTCGCTGCTTGACCTCAGTGTGTGCAGATCATAATTCAGGTTCTGGAAAAACAAAGCATTTAGCTATTTTCCTTGGCAAATTTCAAAAAAATGCACTGCAGCTAATTTCTGCAAGGCTGTGAAAGCGTTTCTAAAATAGGCATCAGGTTTAAACCACAAGATCAACCTAAACTGATATAAATCAATAACTAACTCAGGAATATGTTTATTTTGGAAAGTATTTGGCTTGGATATCACCTACTGATTTAATGGATTTACCCGATGCTTTGGATCCCGTCTTTGAAACTCTGAAGAAAGAGAAGATATTTTTAAGGGAGTTGCATGCTCAAGTCCTGAAAAGGGGAAGTTAACACAACTTCAGGAAATTCCTTCGTGAGGATGCCCCTTCCTGATGGAAGTCTTTTGATACACAGGGGTTACAGCAGGGCTTAGGCCCCTTCTGTGGATAGCAAATGTAGTTTCTCTGGTGATAACCACAGGTCTGTAAACCCACACCTTGTTGAGCATTGCTGCGTGGGTCTATCCATCCCTGCAGAGGGGAAATGGACCTCCAGGGCCTGGCTCATCTGGAGCACAGGTGGAAAGGACTTGCCATGCACCACCCTACCCAGCACCTTCCCAAGGTCTCACCTAGGCTTCTGCACGTACAGCTGTAAGAAATGATGTCTCTCAGTGTTTATTAGCGTGGTCACTGAGCTCTGATGGAGTCCCCTGCACCCCTACTGTGAGGGCAAAGCCACCCAGCAGCCCAGAGCTGAAAGCAGAGCTTAAGGAATCAAGAAACAGAAGAAAATCTGCCTGCTTCAGCTGCTGGAGAAGTGCTTGTCTCTGCTAGATATTTCTCTGCTCAGGAATTATCTATACCATTGCATATGACCATGAGTTAATATTTAGAATGCAAATTATCCCTTAAAGCAGAAGACAGGGATGTAAAGAACGGGGTCTGTGAGCCTGGGGTTTGCCTAAGCTGGCCCCTGGCCCATGTCTAAGAGGAGAGGGTTGTTAAAGACCTGCACTGGTCTTGCTCTGACTCCCAGTGCTTTCCACGCTGGCTGACAGGAGTAGGCTGATTATGGAGCCTTTGCTGGGGGTGGCATTGCCAATGAGCCAGTTGTCATTTTTGTGTGAAATTACATATCCAGGCACTGGCTTGGGGATCTGACTATCTCTCCCTAGAAGTGTGTGTACCTGTTATGTTTGGCTGGGGAAGCAGCAAAGAACTGCCAAATTTAGCATTATTTGCCTCCATTAAAGTGGCTTGTTTGTTCAGAGAATTTGCATTTCATGTGATGTTTTTCTTTTTTCCTTATGTTGCATGAGAAGCTATGCCACTGGCTTGCAGGTTCTGGTTAGGCTCATTTTCAGCATCTCCTTGTTCTGTGATTATGGAAAATTGGAGGCATTTAATTTTGCTTTTGTTACAGGTTGGATTCTTGATGGGCACTTGCCCACTTGGTGTTGGGGAGGCTTAGACAAGCCCCCAAAGGCTCTGGTTGGAAATATTTCCGAAGTATACGACCCTCCTGAGGTACAGAAATGAGCTGCCTCTAAGTTTTCCCTCCTGTGGATTTACAGCTCCCATTGGATCTCCAGCCATGTGCAGCAGCGTGCCAAGCCACGCTCATGTGTGTGCTCAGCACTGGGGTGGCTCTGGTGTCCCTTCCCAGGAGAAACACTGCTGCAGGAATTCCCAGGAGAGCAGCAGGGGAGGCGTTCCTGTGTGCCCTGCCCTGCACGCCACATCTCCTCGGGTTACAGCCGTGGGGGATTCCAGCAGTTCCTGTGGGTTTCTTCAAGGGCAGGATTTGCTCCACCGTGATTTGTTTAAAGATTTCAGAGCTTTTGACTCACTCTAGGTTACCCCAGCTGCTGTGTTCCCCAGTTGAATCAACCTGTGCTGAAGGCACTGAGAGATATGGTGGATTCTCCACCACCTGATGGAAATACAAAGACAAAGGCTGGAGGTACTGCTGTGAGGAATGCTTTGGCCACAGACAAAATGCTGGGCTCAGTAACGGGGTAGAGATTTTAACTGGCTGTTACATAGAGAGGTGCAAGATGGCAAAAGAGCCTCTTCTGCCATTGCATCTCCTACTCTGCAGGAAGCACAAGGGATTTGTGGTTGCTGCTGGGTGCTCCCACACAAGTAACATTAACGAAAGCACTCACCATTGGTGTGGTTTTCAAAGATGAGTTTGTCATTGCACTCCTGCTCCTCCACACAGCCACAGATGTAGACGATGCCGTCCTCGCTGGGCTGGTGGCTCATGATGCAGCGTGAGGTGTTGTAGTTGGGGACCATGAGGTTTTCAATGGGGTGCTGGGGGTTGTGGCACAGCGTGCTGATCCTGATGCTCTCGTTGTCCTGTCTCCTGCATGTGGCAAATGGACCAACACTGTTAGCCTGGCAGCCTGGCCCTTGTGCCACCTGTGCTTCACCCTAAACCCACTTCTAAGGTCATTTCTTTCGAGCTGTGTAGGGGATGACTTGTTTGCAGTGGCTCTGGTATAATTCTATCTACATGGTGATGCAATTCTATAATTCTATCTACATGTACTCATAGGACCAGTGACAGGGATGGCTGGCCCTGCACAGGCTACAGCATTGCAGCTTCTCCTGGGTGCATTCAAAGAAATGACAACCATTCATTACTTTCCAGGGACAGCCTCTGCCTCCTGACCTGGTGGTGCAAAGCGGGGGATGAAGGTATGGAGAGATTTCACAATGTCTTTGGGATCAGCTGGGAAGTCAGGCATAAAAGCCAAGGAAAGATCCTAAATTTGTCATTGTCTCCCTGGTGAAGTCCCCCTGTTTCAGCACTCCTCACATTTTTTGGGGCTATCAGGTAATTTGATAGAGGAGCTCCCAGATGAAGGGTCCTAGGAGGGTGAGATCCCTTCTGCCAGGGCTGGGCTCCCATGAGCATGAGGCCAAAGCTGCTACTGTGATGGAGATACCCACTCAGGACAAGTTTGGATAATCCACATATGCCTCTGCAAGTGAGCAGCAAGGAGCAAGGCTGGCCTGGATGTGAGCCCTGCCTGAAGGGACCTTATTCTCTGAATGACTCTTAGAATGGAATGGGAGATTCTGGGAAGGGTTGGCAGGATATTTCTGACTGTGTAGCTGCCTGACCCCATCTGATACAGGGTGCAGCTCAATCCTGTGCAGTGGGATTGCTTCCCTGGCATAGGGATTCCTGCTGCAGGGGCCTTGCTTTTTCCTGTACATGGAAGCTGTAAATGGGAAAAGCCCAGCAACGCACTGGATTGTTTACCCAGGATTTAAGGTGGCTTCTCCATGTGTGCGTAGGGGAATTTGGGGCAGGGAGTGGATTTTGTTGTTTGTTTGTTTGGGTTCCTTGTTGTGTTTTGCTTTTTAAAAGTCCATAATGCAACAATTAGGTTGAGGCAAACTCCTACTGAAAGCTGGCATACAGCATTCACGCTAATTAGCAGGTTGAGATAAAGCCTAGCGATAAGTGCTTGGCTGGCTTTCACTCTGGCAGCCAAATTAAAAGGGAAAGTGGAGGAAAATCACTCTGGGCAGACCCAAAATGGATGTTTTCTTAGTTTTGCTCATGGGGACCAAAAAGCTGGGGGAGGCACTCTTCCGGGCCAAACCGTGCAGTGTGTGCTTGGCCTGAAATGCAAGCTTGTGTTTCCTGTCCAGGCACCTCTCACAGGAAGAGATAAAGGGCTTTTTCCAGGGGATGGGAAAGAGGTGGGTTAAACCCAGTGGGTTAACCCCAGTGTGGTGCCAGCTCATACGTCCATGTGCTGCATGGGGACTGACCCTGGCTGCACCCCTGCATGAGAACTGAGGTTTCACTCTCCTGATGCAAGAGGACATCGTAGGTTTGGAGGTCAGGGTTGCTGGTTTGCCCGTGGGTTCAGCTTGTAAAGCTAAACTCAGAGGTTTATGCGAGTTTATAGGTCCTGCAGCAAACTTGCCAAGCTTTTTGTCAGGCACTCAAAAGCTTAATTTATTTAGAAAATAAACTGGTACTAATTACATGGCAGACCATTTGATTTTTTTTTTTT
>WEIU01004731.1:221655-249322 GCA_013389925.1 Aegithalos caudatus | reverse complement strand
TGTGCATTGTAATTTTAATTATAATGGAGTCAAGGAAAGAAGAAGAGAAAGTCCTGGATCACTGCAACAAGCAGTAACACAAGCACAGGGGTACACACACGAACCTCCACTTTCCCCCCAGGTCACCTCAGGGAGGGAATTTCCTCTTACCATATGGCCACGCAGATCTCGTAGGGGTCCTCGCAGTAGGAGTTGAGGTTGCAGTTGCTGTAGCACACCTTCTCCTCGCAGGCTGGAGGTGTGGAGTCGCACCACTTGCACAGGTTGGTCTTGAGGCTGCGGCGGGCGCCGGCGCTGCAGGCTGCGGGGCACACAGGGGCTGCAGGTGAGCACGGCCCTGCTCGCCCTCGGCGGGGAAAAAACACCGACATTCCCAGCCATTCACACGGCCAGGGGAGAAGGAGCCTCAACTGACCTCGTTCTCTATGCATCTTTTTAAAAAGCTTTTGTTTAGCTCTCCATTGGCCAGTCAATTGTGCTTTGTGTTATCCCAAAGCCTCGAGGAGACGGGAGAATGCTGCCGGCAGGTCCCGCCGGACTAAAGCCTGGGAAACCGCAGAGAATCACGTTTTCCCTCTGCTTTTCCCGTACTATTTATCATCAAGAGGAAATTTACTTCTTCCTCTACAACCCAGGCTCAAATTAACATTTCCCCTCATCCCGAGTACATTCGGTGTTTGAAAAGGGACATCTCCGGGTCTCTGTACGCCCCAAGGCTTCATTTGTTCCCCTCTCAGCAGGGAGAGAGGTGCTGGGGAGGGATGTACGGCCAGGCTGGGACAGCTCCCTCCTCTCCTCCTTCTTCCCCCTCCTATTCAATGAGGCCAAGCTGGGAAATATGTTTGCTACCCACTCCCCAAGTATCTGTGGCTGAGACTTCCCGAGCTCTGGGGCAACAGGGGCTGCTCCCTCCAGGGCTGCATTGCCCTCTGTGCCCCATCCCAGCACGGGATGCTCTCCCGCCCCTGGAGCCTCAGATCTGCCACAGCAGCAGGAATAGCTGCTGCCTGTGGGGAGCTGCTCTGCCTGTATCTCACAGGCATAACATTATCTCTATTTTTATAGAAAGGGTGCATGAACCGTGCTTGGTGGAGGGATAAATCCCAGCTAAATTTAAACTTCCTGTCTTAAGGCTGCTAAATGTCTTAAAAAAAAAAAAAAAAAAAAAAAAAAAAAAAAAAAAAAAAAGAGCCACTTACTGGCTTATGTAGAGTTACGTATTTATACTTTTTTTAAAGCTTAAATATATGCACTCTAAAGTGTTCAGGTATGAACCTGAACTACAGCAGCTAATTTTTTTAAGGTTTGGGCCATTCATGATTCTCTGGCTGCTGTGTCCCCAAACCAGCAGTGCTGGGTGCTCCCAGCCCCTGTGGAAAGGGCAGTCATAGCTCACTGTGCTGCCACAGCCCTCACAGAATTTTCCATCAGCAGCTGTAAGTCTGAGGAAAAAAATGGCAAATCCCTGACTATGGGTTGGGGAATCTCAGCCCCTGCAAGCAGGGCCCTGCTGATCCAGCACAGCCGTGGGCATCCCCAGGTCTGTCAGCAACATGCAGGAATTCCTGCATTCTTGGTGGTCACATCTGTGGCCTGCCTGTGTTCCACAGCTGAGCCCATGGTCCCTTTGCAATACATGTTCTGTCCCAACAGCAAAAAAAGGGTTTTTCACTTCTCTGCTCCCCAAAATCCAGGGCATGCAGCCTGCTCTGACAGCATCCCATGTGCCTGCTCTGCTTCTCTCACCAGCCCAGACCCCCCTCCCTGTGACAGTCGTAAAGAACTGCTGGAAGGCTCCCACACAGAAATAAACCATTTACAAGCTCCCATGGCCTTGTATGTAGGGCCAAGGTTAATGGTGGGGGCAAAACCTGGGTGCAGAGGAAAAGCCTGTTGCATCTGAAGGCTGCAAGGAGGAAATTTTGGTTTAAATGACCCATACCAGGCTTAAAATGCTCAGCTCAGCTGTGTTGTGCCAGATTTTGGGGAAGTGGGGAGCAGGGTAGGTGAAGATGTTGCCCACAGCCTCTTGCTCAGCTTGTCCCCATCCATGAGGCTGCTCTGGCCCTGCTGGGGCACCCTGGGATTTTGTGGGTGACTTCAAGAGATCCAGTTACCCACATCCATTCAAGGGTTAGCTACCAAAGCCATGGCTTCAGCTGGGATTTGAAGCACCTGCAGCCAGCATGAGCTACCCTCACCTCCCAGCCTTGCTCTGCCACAGCAGGGCTTGCAGAACCTGAGGCAAAACTCCACTGGAAGATGAGAGTTTTGGGTGTGGAACAGAAATCAATCCCAGCATTTGTGTGCAGCCTTCGACCTACAGCGACAGCCACCGCACCCTACAAACTTCATTTGCATAATTTCATGGGAACAGAGGATTGAAGGTAAACTGGTTTCTCGCCCCAAACCCAAGCCCTACCACACCCAGGCCTGTGCTCTGGTGGTGTCACTGCCATATTTCCTCTTTCACCCCTTCAGCTCAACCCATCCACATAGCTTGTGCTGTGCTCACAGCAGGCTGGTGTGAGATTGGCTCAGGACTGTCACTCCAGGGATACGTGGAGGCTCTGCAGAGGAGTAACAAAAGGACAAATCCAGTTGTGGATGTTGCTGGTGCAGGATGAGATTGGTTATTTATATATTTATACCCACCAGGTATGTTATTTACTTATTTATATCTAGGGTTTACTTGAGATCTCAGAGCAGAACATCAGACTTGCCAGTAATGCACTGCTGTGTGTGGTGGGGATCTTGGCTTGGCTGTGCTGTGCAGAGGGGAAGCCAGGACAGATGAAAGAGTTAAAAATGGAAACAAGATCCAGAAATACAGCAGTAACCGAACAAAATTCTTTGGAGACAATTTGTTCTAAACTAACTCAGGCTGTGATTCTGTTATCTGCTCTGCAAGAAAGGTCAGAGCAGGAATATCTCTTTTTTCTCCCCCACCACCTCCTTCTTGTCCTAGGAAGCTAAAAGGAAGAGCACAAAGCCCACTACAAGGTTATTCAGGACTGTGTGTCCTTGAACCATTAGCTGGTAGGTACAATTTGACTGCCACATCACTCATCTTGGCCCTGATTAGACCCAGATGAACACTTTCAATATTAATAGTCGGATGATTTAATAAAGCTGCACAAGCAGTAAAAGTAACAATACACTTCCATAAACGGGTTCCAGATGTTGCCAAGGCAAATGCTAAACATCAAAATACAAACTTTAAAAAAAAAAAAAGTTAGGGGGAAAAAAAAAAAGCTGGATAAGCAAAACTTGGAACAAACTATAAACTAATTAAATGTGGGTTGAGTTTTCCAAAAATAAATTGAAGCCATAAGGATGTGATGTGAGCCAATAAATAGTACAGTAAGTCAAAGTTATTGTGGAACGACAGTTGGAAAGATGGTTTGAAGTCACCGATAGGTGGGCTCACAGCGAGCTTGGCTTCCCATCAATAGGAAGGCTTGTTCTCCTGTGCACAAGAGCAGGATCAAATCTTCTGGTATCCATAACTGGGACCCCAGAGAGGTTACTGAGAGAATATGAGATGATTTTCAAGTCAGGGAATAAAGGAAAAATTATGCCAGAAGTGCCTGTGTCTCTCCTGCAATAGCAGCAGGGGTGATACCACCACCCAAGGACACCGGGATATTTTCTCCTGCCTGTCGGGGCAGCCCTCCAGCCTCTCATTGCCCACAGGGCACCCACAGCCTCTGCTTGGCCACCTGCAAAGCCCATGGAAACACCACTGCTGCAGTCAGTAACCCACCCTCATCCCCACACAAGAGTCATTGAAAACAGCTCCCCAGGAGAATTTCAGCCCAGTCCCATGGCTGCGGTTGCAGAAGCACCCACAGCAGATGAGCTTTCTGCCAGCAGGGACTGCACCTGTAAGAACATGGAGGGGGTTTTTGTGAGCCCCCCCCCACCACTGCAGCCCCAGAGGGCAGGTGGGTCATCCAGCACCTAACTCTCACTCCAGTTTTGCCCACACTGTGGTCCCCAAGGAGGAGGAACCACTAAGGAGCAAGCTGGGGGTGTTTGGGGGTGCAGGCACAACGCATTTGTTACAGGCAAGGAGAAAGCACCTTGTAGGCCAAACAAGGCAGGAAATGTATCTTCACTGAGGGGCAGGATGAAGACTTTCAGTTCTCAAGTATTCTCCTTGACATGCTGCTTTGGGACAGCTAAACACCAAGATGGGCTTAAGGGAGTGTGTTTGGAATGAGATGCTAGGGCACTTATCCCTGTTCCCAAGGTGGAAGGGGGACCAAGGCTTTTGTTATGCAGGATCTCCATTATAGGACCTTCAGATCATGCTCTGTCTTGCAGTGATAATTGTCCTTATATTGCTTATATTTCTCAAGGGCCAAGAAAAATTGATTATTTTTAGATCATAAACGCTATGCAGTGAGGTCTATCCCCTCTTTTCCCCATATCTCCAGGCACGCCGGGATGGGGCTGACACTATTTCAGCAGTCACAGAGGGCTGCCCAGCCTGCTGTTACTGTAGTGGCTCTGGGAGATCCCTGCATCATCTTTTCCATGCAGGTCAGTCAACCTGTAATCCCCAGGCTTTGCACTGGGACAGACTAAGGCCAGGGAGATTAGTTAAATTACTCTTTGCTTTCTCTAATCAGCAGTGAACTTAAACACAGGACTGGGGAGCAGCTCTAACTCAACCCTGCAGCCCTGGTATTCCTGAAAACCCCCAGATAGGTGCCCCGATGGAAACCAACCTGCACAGGGACCTGCTTTCCCACCTGGGCTCGCCTGGGCTCTGCAGTGAGTCCTATGTCTGCTGCCAAGTTTAGGATTTGTTTTGGGCTTTTATCCATGGTTTAATGACACAAGTATGGAATAACAGAGCCTCTCATAAAATTATTATGAGAACAAACAAATTCTTTCCCTTTTATATGCAGTACTTTGTTTTCAAGATTAATCCAACAGCAGAGCTGATGGGCTCTGCTCTCTCACTGACCCATGTGAGAGGTTTTCCCCATCACCAGGTTACTCCTGGGCTGCCTCCTCCATCATGAAACAACCAGTGCCACAGATGGGCTTCAGGGTAATTCCTATGCCCTGGCTTCCAGGAGGTTCTGTGCAGGCTCAGAAGTTCCCATGGAAGTGGTTCAGCATGACCTGTGTAACAGTGATCCCAGATTTCTTGCGGTCACTTTGAGCTAGATCTGACCTGCCTGATCTTGTTGCAGCATCCTGCTGTGCTGCAGAATCTCCCCACAACCCAGACCTCAGAGTTGTACTTCTATTCTGGATGCAGCTCAGTTTCCTGCAGCAGACTCCTGTTCTCCAGGGGTGGGGTCTGGTGCTGCTGTCAGCTGCTGAATCAAAGAGGTTTTTAGTGTCAGGCTGCCCTTCTCCATCCATATGTTTTACACTGTATCTTTATCTTCCTAGGAGAGGTAGAGCAGGCCAAATGGAGCTGAAAAAACTTCATATCTCAGTTTTTGCCTCGGCAAAGCACAAGCCACTGGCTCTCCCAGGAAATCCATCAGTGCTGCATTTGGATCAGGGGACCAACCCAGGCTCCACCCTCAGGTATGTGGTCCCACATCGTCCTGCATAATAAATACTGCATTTGGCAGAGTACAGTGCGGAGCAAGAAATGAACCAGAAATCTTTTCTGGTGCATAAAAAAGGACTGATTTTGATTGTGTTAGACACCAGTTCTTCCAGTGCCAGGAAGACATGCAGTATACGTTTCTGGTTTGCTTGGACCTTCTTCAAACAGGCTGGTAACTGACTTATTCTACCACTTATTTTTCCTTTGTGAAAATATCCCTTTAAATTCAGTGTTTAGCAAATACTGCTTAGTCCCATTACGAAGTAAATTGGGTATGGATCATACCAGCAGGCTTCTCCAGTCTCTTTCAGCTGCTTAAATTACATCATGATCTAACTTCACCCAGGGGAGGGACAAGCTCTGCAGATTGCAGTGCATCCTTTTGCTTTGGTAATCTCCGGTATTTCTCGGGTACCTTTCACAAGTTTTCTTTGGGGTGTGGGGATGTGTCGTACTGAGGTACACCAGGGCTGTGCCCCAACAAAGCCAGCAGCATCCAGGCAAGCTGGAATGCCAGGGGAGATGCCTGGCACTGGGCAGGGAGAATCTGGCCAGAGCAGTTTCTCTGATTTTGGTCAGTAGATGTCTGGGTGAGGACAGGGCAGTGCTCCTTGCCCTGCACTCCTCCATCTGCCCTCGGAGCCCCTTGTCTCCTCCATCCGCTCCGACCGGATCTCAGGTTTCTCTCTGAGATTTCACTTTTGACCCCCAAAGCTGCTCCTGCCGGGACAAGCCCTGCTCCATCCCTGTGTCCCTGGGGATGCCGGGTCCGGTCGGTGGGGCTGGCGGGGATGTGCCCCGGGACGGCCGGGCCAGCGAGGATGCCTGCGGCGGGGGGGCTGCAGGGGCAATTATTTGCCATATTGTGCTCTCGCTGGTGTTTAAAAACAACAACAGCTCAACTGACTCATAGGTCCTACGGCCTCTGAGTCATTTTTTATTTCTGGATTTCACTGCTCTGCCCTTTGCGATGAAGGGAGTTGCATGCTCTCACACACACACACACACACACACACACATCAAGTTCACATTTGTTTTTCCCCTATAAAAACAAAACGATTTCCATACCATTAATGAAACAGAAATGATTTGACTTTGCGTACCCTGGCTTTTATTTTCCATTGTATAAACTCTGTAGATGAAATAATGATGGTTGTAAAGTAAACCTCTTTTTTTTTTTTTTTCCCTTTCCCTTTCCAGGCAGCCTCTTTTCGAAATAGCAATAGGGAGTCACTTACAGGCTTGGCTTGTGCTGCGCCTGTAGTAATTAACCCCTTCATCCCTAGCTTTTCCTCTGTTGGAAGTCAGCCACGGCGTGGGTGAAGGCATCAGCAGGTCTCCTCTGGGACGAGAAGCAAAGCGGGGTAGCAGAGCAGGCGGGGAAATGTGGGAAAGGAGGCCAAGGGCTGCTCCAGGCAGAGCAGTGGTGTGTGCCTGCAGCAATACACTCGTGGGCTGGACAGCTTTCCTGGGAGAGCCAGAGTGCTGGCACTGCAGGGCCAGAGGTACCTTCAGTCTTCCTACACCCCCCCGTTTTTTGGGTTTAAATCAGCAGCACCGTTTTGTGTTTAGCCTGGCAGTCCCATCCTGGGTCAGCCCTCTTCCTTCCCACTCCCTGGGGACCACCAGTGAAACGTTCTCTCTCCTCCACACGCCACTGCAGAAATAATCTGCGGTAAATAATTAATCACCTAATCTCGCTCTTTTTGTTTACAGGGCCGTTCCGATTTTACGAAGCACTCGGAGGAACATTATTGGGGTGAGGTAATTCCTTACTCAGCAGCAGATCCAGCTGGAGCTGGGCGTGCGAGATGTGCCCGCCTTGCCCTGCAGGACGGGGTGAGCTGCCCTCCCTCTGGGTGGGAGCTCTGCCTTATAGACCCGAACCATCACACACAATCTGTCTGTCCTCAAGGCCCCCACACACACCACAAGCGTTTTTCCTGATCACATTTATCATGCAACAGCACAACCCAGCACTGGATCAGATTCTTCGCTGATGCCTGGCCCCGGGCGGGCTGGTGACACTGACTGAGATACTGTTCCTCTTCCCAGACTGGGTGATGTGTTTTATATTATTTCTCTTGGATTTATTAAGCATTATGTAACTGGCTAACCAATCCCGCATGCAATGCAATCGTGGCTGATTTCATGTCAGTGGAAAGTAAACAAAAAAAATTGCTCTGAAGTGGCTAAACTGAAATTCATTTCCACATGCAGAGCAATTCCTGGAGGATCTTTCCTGTCTCCTCATGGTTAATTTGCATCCAAGCTCTCATGCAACCTATTAGAAAAGAGTTATGGAAAAATTGCACATAGAATGTGACAATGTGTTATGAGGAAAAATTAGTAAGATGAAGTTTATTTTACTTAAATATTTTTAAGCAAGTTCTTTGATTTCTGCTGTGCCTTGGAATGTGTAACACTTGCCTATTCCTTGGCCTTCAGCTGGGTAACTCCAAATGTGAAAATTACTGAACAAAACAAGTTTGGCACTAAAGTTTTAGAAACCAGGCAAGTCAACCCTGCATTCCTGAGGTCCTGAAGCCCAGCAGGACCCAGGCCAATGTGACAAGGAAGATATTCTGCCCTTGCTGAGCTTTGGAAGGACTGTAAATATCAGGTGAGGTAAAAACTATACCCCCATTAGGCTCCAAACTCAGGCTCTTTCAGGAACACTTGCTTTCTGGTGTCATGGACAACATCTTTCCCATTTTTGCCAGTTTGCATTCAGAGATGTTGAACTGAGGATGGGGGAACATGGAATGGATAAAATGGTAGTGGCTTTGCACTATTTAATTTGTTTTTATCAGTGCCTTTGAAACTTTCAGTAATGTCTGAAAATGATGTGTGTATTTTTGGATCCACTTCACTGACACACTTCACTGAAATACCAGTAAAGTTGGTGGCTGGGGCTTACCTGGTTGCATGTTATTTGCATTATTTTCCAGTAAGTCCCTGAGGCAGCCAAGCACCTGCTTCACCTGGGCAAGAAATTAAGTCCAACTAAGCTGAAACTCTGTATTAGATCTGGCTGAGCTCATGGACCATGGAACATTTGCCAATTGCTGGGCAGGAATTTAATCACATAAAGGTGACACCAAGCTGTGATCCAGGGACAGATGAGGGTGGTGAAGGGGCAGGATGGGACAGCCCTGAGGGCAGTGCTGCTGGGCAAGCTCCCAGCTCCACGTGGGTGTCACCACTGCACCTATGTGAGATGAGCAGGGATGCTCTGCAGCCTTCCTTGAAAAGGTGGCTTAAAGGAGGGTTTAGGATTAGAACAGAAGGTTAGCACAGGAATCCCTCATGTTGCTCAGGACAGGAGCCTAAGAGTGGGGTTTTTTTACTCCCTACCTGCTGGAAGTTGTGGGTCACTGTGTAGTTATGACCACTACCTCCAGAGCCATGAGCAGGCCAGGCAAAATCTTCCCTGGCAGACAAAAGCAGGTGTGAGTTTTACCGTGGTAACTACCTTGTACTTATTATCCCTTTAGGCATTTGTCAGCCACTGGGCTATGAATGTCAGATGAGGGGAAGCTATGACACAAACCAAGTTTTGCAGCCATCCTGTGAAGGTGCAACCTTGTTTGGCAACAAGCCCCTTTCATTGGACCTATGTCCCCATTTCTTTCTAGTTCCGATATTCTGCTGTCCTTTCCACCTTGTGTTGTACTGGAAAAGCCCGGAGAGAGCAAGCCAAGCCAGCAGCACAGCCTGAAGTGCCTGGGAGGGAAAAAAACCCCACAGCCAGGGGTCATCCCAAGAGAAAATCATGGATACAGTGTGGTCACCTCCCCACCATCACAGCATGGCCCCACTGCCACAGCAACTCCCACCAGCCCAGACAGCATGAGAGGGGAACATGCCATTCCTCTTTGTCAGATGGAAAGCAAAGCAACTTATTCAGGGTCTGGGGAGGTGGGGAGATGCTGAGTTTCAGCAGTTCATAAGTAATTTTAGCAGCTCTGCCAACACCTCTGCTTATCTGGGGCCTTTCAGAGTGAGGCAATGCATTATCAGCACATCACAGCCTGGGGCGTGTGGGCTGCCAGTGGGGTTTGCAGAGGGCTAAGCTGGCACAGCCCCAGTGGAAGTTGCCTTCCAATGATTGGGGATTTGCATGCCATGTTTTCAGAGGGCTCTGAGATTTCAGCCCTTTCAAGAGCACTTTGCAGTGATCTGGTTTTGACTGAATTCTTGTCTTAAAAATAAGTCCATTCTCCCACCTCCCACACTGCCTGGGAGCAGGAGTCACTGCCTGGCCATGCATGCACGGGTGGTTTGAGCTCATTTTGTTGCAAGTTGCTGCAGAAATTGCTGGGGATTTTAGAGCACTTTTAGGACTAAGAGCTGAATGGCAGAATGCAACAGTCAACCAAATCCACTCTGCTGTTGCCATCATTTTTGTTGCTCTTGTTTCTGCAGAGGCACCAACAGTCTATATCCCAATTAACTGCAGCTTCTGCAGCTCATTCTCAGATGCAGCAGTCATGAGTCCCCCCTTCTACACAGAAAAAGCAGCAGCAATGAACCAAATAGCAAAACCACGTGAGTTGCCAGTCAGTAGCAGACATAGCTCTGCCTAAACTACTGCCATTCAAGTAAAACTACTGTGCAGCAGTAAGGGTTTTTTTTTTCACTATTATTATCATATTATACACTGGAATTCAATTTTCTGTATATTTTTCAGGCTCTGCATGAATCCTGGATCTCCGTGAATAGATGGAATTGAAATTGAAGGATACCATCCAAATAGGTAAACACGTCAGAAACATTATCTGGGTCACATTTGGGCAACAGGGTTCGCTCTGTTTTAAGTGCAAATGGGTTACTGATGATTTAGATGAACTTCCTGAGGAGTGTTTGAAATTCCTGGCACACATTCGGTTTCCCATCTGCTGGAAGGTCTTTGATGAGCCCACAAAGAGACACTGGACTGGAGCTGCTGCTCTTCATCTCTGGTTGGACTTCCTATGACTGACCAGTTTGTACTTTTTTGCATTTGTATTACTTTGATTCCCAAGGAGAAAAAGGGCTTGCAAGGGACTGTGTGACAAGCTGCTGGGGCAGAGATGTTCTGTGAACTCTCCGCCCATGTACTGTCATCAACTTATTCCAGCACTGCCAGTTCTTTATGTCTGCTAAAATTATTATGTAGAGTCAAATTTTGTCCTCATTTAGGGCAGATCTAACAGTAATTAATTTGTTCTGTCAGAGGAAACTTGAAGCTAGCCTGAATTACAGATGCTAAAAACTTTCCACCTTCTCCTGAAGTGTTTAGTGTGTAAAAAGATGATGTGTTCTTTTCTTTCATGCCCTTCTTCACCTGTTAAAAAATATCCTCCAAGGAGCTTGTGCTGTAACTTACCAAAACCCAATGTCCAGTAGGGTTGAATTCAAATTGAATATTTTCCATTTTTTTTTTTAAAGCAGAAGTGAGCCATGGCAAGAGGGCAGGGGCACCAGGGTTTTGGAAAGGAATTTTTTTCAGGAACGGAACCAAGTGTCCTCTTGACAGAACCTGATCTTTGCACACAGAAAAATCAGGAGCTTGTGTCTTTGCAAGGCCTCTCAGGAGATCCCCCTTGCAGGAGAAGGAGAAAGGTTCCCACAAGTGCCAGCCCCTGGGCAGAGCTGCAGCACAGCTCCAGGGAGACTTAACAGCTGGGGGAGATGAGCTTCAGGGGGAAAAGCTGCTCTTCCAGCATGGAAGAAATGACAAACCTGGGAATGTTCTCTATTCACCACCTCCTCCTCCACAATCTCATCATTTTGCAGAAGTGCCTTGTCTTTTCAACTCAGTATCCTGCCTCTTGACACCTCCTGAGACATGCCACAATCTGAACATGCTGAGCACTACTTATGCCCAAGAGTTGCCTCCCCAGCCACAGCAGAGCTGGTAGCCCTGGCAAGGGTGAAAGGAAGGCTCAGACCTGACGATGCTGTTCTTCAGACAGGTGAGCATAGGGCACATATACAAACCACAATAAATGATGAGACCTGACCCCCAAGCTAATAGCTTCTCCCTCTGGTGGGAGTGTCTGCATTTTCTTCCATGGAGTGCCTTTTGACATATTAAAGGCATGGCAGGAACTGAGATCCCAGGGGATCCATTGGTCTTATTTCTGTGGATGCTTGTACCCTGGGTCTATTTGAAGAAGGATGATTCATTCAACTGCTAGAGCTTATGGGGTCTGTGTGTCACTTCCCATTGTAAGAAGAAGGGTCTTGTTTGCTATCATGGACTAGTTGGGGCTAATTTTGGGATAGATCTAGCATGGAAAAAATGCTTTATACACCAAGACAGCAGCTGATTCAGTTTCTTCTATGCTGGATGCTGGTGTTTAGAGTCTCCAAGGCAGGAAGTTTTATCAAGCAACATCAAACAGATGTTCCTCATTGTGTTCCAGCTGTATTGACTGGCAACCTGCTCAGTCAAACACTCAAGGGGGACACAGGCATTCATTCTGCATGGACAGCAGTTTATTAAACAATCCACCTGGAAACAGCAAAGGATCTTTTAAAAGAAGTGTCTGTACCAGTGTTCATTGTAAATGTACCAGAAGCACTTGTAGTCATGGCACTCACAAGAACCGTTTCCAGGAAGGGGCCTGGATTACTGATTTTGCAGGAAAAGTGAAGAAATTTTCTCTGGATTTTCACACCTGCTGGTCATAGTATGAATCCACATTGGCAACACCTTTCTGATGGAGTGCACGGTGAACTATGGCACTGTAGGATACAGGTAAGCATTCTGGTTTGGGATGGCTGAAGGGAGGAGGGATCAGTATCAAAATCCCAGGGTTTTCCATTGTTGATTAATGAAAAAGCTCCTCTCAGTGGCCATGAACTTCAGATGTTTCTGGGCCTTCCAGATGCAAAGGTTTAAGTGTGTTGTTGCCAGAGGTAGCATCTTCACAGGGATGTTGCAGGAACTGAAGAGATTAGGAGAGATTTGGATAGTGGGGCAATGTCAGACATCAGTGGGTGTCAGCTCAGGTGATTGCTTCAGGGCTCTGCCCTGCCTGGACCCCAAAGCAGGGCAGGACACAATCCCTGTTTGCTGGCTGCCATGGCTGTGCTGGTTCCCACTGCTGGCACAAGCACATCTGTGCTGCTTTTCCTGCAGGGCATGCATTAGGGGGTGTGTGATGGTCCTGGAGGCCTGGACTCTCCAGCTCCAAGGCCAGAGGATTTGCCATTGTGTGCTGCATGGGCAGGACAACAGCTCTTTGAAGGCTGAGTGAAGGCAGTCTGGAATTTCCTCCAGAAACCTTCATGCCTCACCAGCACTGACTCTGAAGCCATAGTGGAAGCTGCTGGGGATAGCTTTCTTTGGACATCTACTTGTCCAGAGAGACTGGAGTTTTGGGTCCAGTGGAGAGTAACTGACATGGAGCTAAAGGGAATCTCCATCCACAGTGTGGGAAGGTGAGAGGCCTTCCTGCAGGCAGGATGTGTCCAGTATGATGCTGCTTCAACCACTCTGAGCACTGTGAGCTACTTTGAGAGAGGCACAGGTGGAACTGGAGCACAGGACTCTTCAGAATGACACTCTGCAGCTGCCACTGCTGGAACCACACCTCAGCCCCCCACTGCAGCTGGAACTGCACATCAGCCCCCAGCTACAGTGTGCTCCATGGCTGGAGTTGATCTAAGGCTGATTGCTTCAAATCACTGAGCTCAAATAGTGAAAAGGTCCTAAAAAAAAAAATCTTGAATCCAAATAACCTGTGCACTCCAGGGTAGCACTTGGGTTTAGGCATGTCCTTGGGCTGCTAGAGCCCACACTGGCCATAAACTCTGTCCAGCACAGCCTGGGCGGCTGTGGTCACAGCTGGACACATTAATGACCCACATGCCACAATGCATTTGCTGTAGTATAAATCAGCTGTCATTTCTTCCTGGATTATCAATGGGAAGAAAACCACTGCAGTGCAACAGCTCCATGAAAGGCTAAGTTTTGGAGCCACATAATTGGTAGGAACATGGGCTGCAGAGGGGATTGCACGATAAGCAGGCTCTCCCACTTCTCCTAAAATTTTGACAGTTACCAGAAGCTGGCAGAAGAGTTTCAACCCTAATGGGATGTAACAAAAAGATGAACCAACTGAAGAAAAAGAAATATGTCTCTGATGGACACTACAGATCATTTCCAGAGGCAGGATCACAAGAATTGACTCTGATTTCAGGGATGTGCATGCAAGCAGGGCCAAGACAGCTTTCAGCCACTCACTCACTTCCCCCTTGAAGATCCCTAAGGGAAATGTTATCCCACAGTTGGGGTCCAGCATGGAGGTTTGATAGGGCAGGCAGCCATCAGTGGTGTTATCTTCCTTCTGCATGGAGGCCCCTTCCAGCATGAGGCTTTCACTTGGCACACAGCGCTGAACTCGGGATGTGAAAAGAGCAGAGTGTGTGGGAGCTGCTGATTTTGTCTCCTTGGTGGGACTGTTTTTTTTAATAAAAGGATCAGATGTTGCCCTTCCTTGAAAGCACGACAGTCTATGGGAGAGTTCATTAGTTTATGGCAAGTTGCAACACTGTGGAGCCTGGCTGAAAGCAAATGTTATTGCAGAGTTATCACTAAGGGGAGAGGAAAACAATGTCCTAAGGAAATAAACTCGACAGAGCAAATCACGGAGCAATATAAGCTGTGGAGTACAGGCAGTAGAGCGGAATATTTTCTCAGGAAAAAAGCCCCCAGTCACCTGTTTTTAATGCCAATGTTTGCTTTCTGCAAATTCAGTGAGTACAGCAGATATATCAGTCCAGAACTCTGTCTCTAATGGGAGTAACAAGTATCATGATTGCAGCTGGCTGGACTTATTTACTACTAGTACACAAAAATGTCTTTGTGGCCACCATTAAATAGTGATAACACCAGTAAAATACCAGTAAACATCAGTTTTGTGTTGGTTGTTCAAGTTTTTTTGTTAGAAAATTATGTGCTTTATTTTCAAGTTGTATGGAATATTTCAAAAAACTGCTTCTTTCCACAAAGCCCCTATTAAAATACAAAGTGAAGCTTTATTGATGGTCAGCTTTACTGATGACTAGCCTGTCTCAAGTCTGAGAAAACCTGGAGGTGCAAGGGGAGAGGAAATACCAGTTTTCATTCATCTCACATAGCTGTACACTGCCACTCTTCTTAACCTTCTGTTAATCTAATTCACACCAAGGACTGAAACCGTAGCATCAGATTTGGAGATGTGCAAAGGTGAATTGAAAATAAGCCACTGCTTTCCTTGCTGAGTCTCATGGCACTTGCAACATTGCAGAGGACTCCAGTTCTGCATTGTCAGGGTTTTTCTTGTGTTATCCATTTTTATTTCCTAACTGGAGAATTTGCTGCAGATTTGTTCTTATTTAGCCTCATGGTAGGCTGCATAAATTTCTCCTTCAGGCAGTGTGATCCTGTGCTTGCTCCCAACCAAGCTATCTACACCAAGCCAGTGTGGGGCTCTGGTAGCCCCTCAGAGCTTTTTGAGGGTGGTAATTTCTTCCTTGGTGTTTTGGCTGTCTTAAATCAATATGAGAGCAAAACATGGTGTGACTTGACATGGATTGTCATAACCAGCCCTGCAGCCCTGTGTCCTGGGGTGGGCAATGCCCACCTCCACATGCTCCTTAGCTGGGGAGAAGAGGTTTGCCCTGCTGCTCTGGCTCATCCTTGGATCTGCAAAGCTCCTTTCTGCAAAAGCCTGTGAAATGGAGGGTGACTCCTCTTTTGTCTTTTTCCTTCCCCATTCTCCAGCTCAGGTTTGACCCAGTGTTCCTAAATCTTTCATGCATTGGTGTTGGGGTGCAATCTCAATAGGTCCCCTGCCTGAGGAGAGGGCTGGAATTTTGGTGGCACTATAACCTCTGGTTTTAGCTCTGGTGACCTCAGAAATAAGAGGCCAACTTCTTGAACAAGCTGCCTGAGGAGCCTGGGATAGGTCAGAGATTTCTTGAGCAGATCAAAAGCCAGAGATGCTTTTCTGACAGCCGTGGAGCTCCCTGTCCTGATTTATGAATTCTATACTCTCTATATATTTAGCTGAAGAGGCTCACTGGGGGAACAGTTTGTGCAAGCAAGAGTAAGAATATGACTTCAGAAAGCCACCATCTACCAGGAGATAGCCCCTCAAAAGCACTCTCTGTAGAGCTATCAACCATGGCAAAGGGAGCCCAGGAGGCTTGGCAAAAAATGTCAGGATATTTTAGTTGACCGGCATTTTTAGCAGGAGACTGAGTTATGGGGAAGCAGACTCAAACCCCAGGAACTCTGGACTTGGGGTAGCAAACCTGCAACCTCCCCTTATTTCAAAAATCTTCTTTCTCTTTCTTTGGAACCTCAGCAGAGCCCAAGGAGTATAGCTTGCTCTTCCTCAGTAAGTGCCTTGGCAGATTTGGAGTTTCATATCCTCTTTTGGAGGTTGGATACACAAAGGCTCTGCCAGGCTCCTGGGGCTGTTCACAGCCCTGAGAGCTGTTGTCACACCAGTGACACTTAGCTCAGGCTCTTGAGGCTGTCTCCACAGGTTAGAGGGATGTGGTGCTTTGCTGTCCCCTCTGTGAGGTGAGACTGAGCTCAGCCCCATGCCCATTTGTTTGGATGTGAGCCCTGTTCCTGACAGATGGAGCATGAAGCATCATTTCCCAATATTAATAGGAAACAGGGCAGGAAAACTCCTAATTCCTACTTTTAAGAGCAGAGTGTTTCCATGTGCACATTACAGCAATCCTGGTATCAAGTCTGTAGTTTCTGCTTAGGTTATAGAGTCCCAAGAATGTAGTTTTGCAGTCTTGAAAGCTTTGAGGAACAAATACCCATCACATCCCTGAGTATCTACCTGCTGAAACAACTTTACTGTATTGTGCTCTAAGACAAAAATGCCTCATTTTAGCTTCCAGTGTGTACATCTTGTTTTATCTCTGCTCCATAGAAGAGGAAGCCCTCTGCCAGAAAATGTTTTCCCAGGATCTGGCTGTAGATGGCCAGCTCACCTCCCAGCTCTCTCCTGGCCAATTTAAATACACTAAAAGCCTCCAGCTTCCCTCCCTAGTATGACAGTTTTCCAAGTCTGAATGACTGANTTTTTTTTTTTTTTTGTCCAGGTCCAGGTAAATCCATGCCTACACCAGCTCTCTCTCCTGGACAGATTGTCTGCTCACCTGGGTGAGAGTTTATGTCACCAGTGGTGAAACTACAGCTCCTGTCTTCACCTTCTGCTGAGAAATGTAAAAATGCTGCCCTCCAGCAGGCACTACCACCAAGGAAAAGTTTAAGGGTGGGTATTTTGAAGCCTTGGTAGGGCTGGCCATGGAGAATTAGGGAAATCCAGTAGCTGAATTTCAGTGTTCTGTCAGAGTGGAGCCCTTTTTTCATGGCATATGAACTGAAATGGTCAGATGTGCTGTGTGATGGCCATTCAGTCATGTTGGGGAGGATGACAGGCATAGAGAGGCAGCATGGAACACAGGCTGGGGTCTCTGCTGCCGTGGGGTAAAGTCTTAGGGACAGCAGCAAAGTTCCTACAAACACTCAGCTGGAGTGATTCTGGGATAACAGAGACGCAGCTGGGCCATGTTCTCTATGGCAAGTCTTAAATCTCTGTGCTAAAAGGAGAGGACTTTGCTGCTGCCACCAAGCCAGCACGGTCACTCTTTAAAGAGAGGCTGGATGAGTGATATGATTTGTTGCTTGAAAAACAGCTGAGTGTGCATATTCTGTCAATTTGGGGGATTTGGGGAACTAGCTTTTCCCTTCTTTTTTAATGTCAATGTAAAGTGGGCTCCTTAGGTACTTTTACTTTCTCAGAATGACTGTAGGGTCAATATTAACACTAAATGCAAAGGAAGTGGATGTAGTCCCAGAAAACATTTATCATTGATGAGCTGAATCACAGAGAGCAAGCCCTGGCTTATTTTTCTTACCCTGTGCAGAAGCAAATTTTGTCATCATATCACTCACATAACCTTTCAGATGAACTTAGTAATTGTGATATGTTTTGGTTTGGCTTCTTTCAGATTAAAACCTTGCCTTTTAGAAAAAGGAAACCATAACTTAAATAACTCCAAAATTAGGTATTTCTGAAGGATAATTAGTGGTCTTCTTTCTTACCAAAAACAACCCAAGACTGTGCTTTAAATAATAACTTCTAGTAATTTCTGCTCCAAATGGGATTAAGTTAGTAGGATGTTATCAGTATAGCATCCTACCTTTCAAACCACACTTTAGGGTTATTATCTACAAAAATGAATACTATAGATCTCTGTAACTTTTTGAAAAACCAACCAGATTCTATGTTCTAAATCTCCCCATCTGGTTCTCTCTGCTTCAACAGTTGCACCCATGGTTTTGTTTGCCTACACACAAATCACTGAGATTTTCATTCTTTTATTCCCTGGTCTTGTAGATAGGGGGACCCATGTAAAGTGAATGCAGATAGAGATCCCTGTCCCCAGTGGCTTCATCTGGATGCAAAAATACTAGAGTTATAATCCTCCTCCTTCATCACTTTGATCAAAAAGTGATTTTATTTGCATTGAAATTTCTACAGCAAGAGCAACTGGTCTTGTTTGTAAGAGTTCACTTTAAAAAAGTAGTGTCCATGCAAATATATAAATATATGCTTTGTAGGGATATATGCCTGTATACACATACATAGACTCTGTATATACAGAAAGACACACACACATACTTAGGAAATGTGTATATAACACTCACTTATATACAAATCCATTCCCTGTTATGAAACAATCATCAAGATATAAACAAGAAAAAGTTAAACCACGGATGGGAACATTTTCAACTGCTGCTGAAGGGTTTTATCTGCAGTATTGAAGAAGTGCTATCATAACTGAAACAGGGCACTTATTACAAAGAAATCTTTACGTAAGTGCTGGAAAGGTTTGCCGAATAACCAGATGTTGTTGCAAAGACACTTCTCCTCCCCCTCTCCCCACTTCTTTCCTTCTTTAATAGTTCGATTAATTCTGCACATAAACCAGGGCTGATAAAAGTTCTAAGCTGCAAACTTCACCACATCTGGACACTGTCGAAGCCAGATCGTTCAGCCGTGCACTTCAGTTGCTTTTAATCTCCCTCAATAAAATAAGAACTTCCAACAAGTAATGCTGACCTATATATATTTTTGCACTGTAAACACTGACATCTGCGAGCTGCTCCAAGCGAGCACACTGCACTTTCCACCAAGCAATCGCTTGCCCCTCGCCATAAGAGAAATACGCAGCTCATGCAGTCGTAGCAGAGTATTCAGCTAAACTCTGCTATTTCCAATCTTCTGGCTAATTGCTGTCAGGGGAGAAATCAATGATTAGCTGTTTTGCTGGAGGAAGGAAAAATAAACAACCTCTCTGAGTATGTTGCTTAACATTGCCTGACCAGAAACATTTTTCTACTCACACAAGGAGAGCAGCAGTAAGGAAAGCAGACCCGGACTCCTCCAGTACCCCATTTCTGGATCCCACTTCTGGCAACCAGAAGCCCAGCTTCACGGTGTTGCCCAACTCATCCTCCCTCGGTGGAGCCAGTCTCCTGCGTTTCTGCTGTCAAGCCCGGAGCCCCTCTTTGCGAGGCTCCCGGCTCAGGCTTGCCGGGAAGGCGGATCCAGCCGCTAAAGCCCAGCTGTGCGTGGGGTCCGCCCAGGAACTGCAGTTTATGAAAAAACTAAGCCCGACTCTCCTCTCGAAATATATACAAATATGAGAGGGGGGAGCTGGGGGAAGAAGTCAGGCTCTGAGAAAAAGAGTTTGATTTTTTTTTTTCCCCGGTGTCAATGCGGAGCTGCTGCTGGCTCCGTACGGCCCAAGGATCACTGAAGGAGACCTAAAGCCTGCTGCATGCATCTAATCAAAAAGGCATGGGTACTCCTGCAAGAGTCTTTCCTCTGAATAAAGCACGAAAGGTAATGCCTCAATATGCTGAGCTGCCATTAATTCACTACTTTCCCCCTCTATTTTAGAAATTGTCTTTTAAATAAGCTTCAATGGGCTACAGTTTTAATAGGCATAATTAAAAGTTTTAGGGCAGCTTTTTCAGAAAGACCACATCAGTGTGATCTTAGCCAAAAATAGGTGCTTGCAACCCATTAAAACAGCAGGATTTAAACATATATGTTTTCCTGAATCAGGGCCTAAAATAATAACATAGAGCATTTAAATATCTGCTTTCTCCCCAAGATCTTAAACTGCTCTGCAAAAACTTGTAAGAAATATTATGCCACTTTAAAAAGGGAAACTGTGAAACGTAGCAGAATTCTGACTTGACTTGGTTGTTAACACAATCAATCAGTGGCAAAAGGAGGAGTAAAATCCTCAAACTCTTGCCTGATGATCTACCCCAATTGTTCAGATCAATGTATTTGAGTATGGCAGAGAAAGAGATATTGTTATTAAGGCTTTTTGCAGCCAAAGAAATAGGAGTTTTAGAGTTACTGAAAATACATTGACTAATTTAAATGCATACACTGTATATATTAAATTTCACCAATTAATTTAAAACTTAACAATTCATTGAATCTCCAGCTTTTTATTTACCCATTTTACAATTCAGTTTTTGGTTCACTAATCAGTTTGAGATTGATATATGCTGTACCTATGTATGCTTGTGTGTGCATTCATTACAGTGAATGTTTTCCTCCATTGGACTTAAAGGCCCTCTCTTTGTATCCACCTTGCTGATAATTTGCATCAACTTGTTTTGTAAGCTATTTATATAAATTTTTCTTTTAGGTTGTTAAATAATGGTATCTCTTTTCCCTTCTTCTGTGTTTAAAAAGGAAAAAGAGGGGATGTTATTTGTGGTGCTGATAAACATAAGGCTGATAAACATAAAGTGTGTCTCCTATGCCATGGTGACACACAGATGCCTCTGCAGAGGGCTGCTTGGTCTGCTCTGACTTGCTTCAGGGTGCCCAGATGCAAGTCAGCTCAGCCTGATCTCCATGGGGAAATGCCTGCATGTCCCTGGCCTGAGTTACCACAGACCAAATGTGGCCTCTGAGGACTTAGAATGAGCAAATGTTCAGCAAACTTTCAGAAAGATGTTATTTTCCAGCAAACGTATTGGAACTGCTCATGTCAGAACTGCTCTGTGCACGGTGGTTTCTTGGGGTGACCTGCCACCCCTCCTCTCTTGGATTCAGAGCATTTCAAAATGCCCATGGATTTCTCAGCCTGCAGTTGGATTTTCAGATGTGAACTCTTGTGTGTGTTACAAGACAACTGGATAGGGCTTGTGTTAGCAACATCACAGGTTATTCATGATCCATGGGAGCCCCCTTTAAAACCAGGAAGAAACCCCTGCTGCCTATGAAACTTGGAGAGAAATAATGTCCCCAGCAGGAGTCCAGAGGGGCTTTAAACAATGGTGGACATTGACAAAACATGCTGTATGATTTGGAAGTGCAAGAGAAGCATGGGGTATTATTTTTTTTAGCAGCAGAACCTGGGAAGGCAGCAGGATGCCTGCACAATGTCACTGCAGCCAGGGACCCTGAGCTACAGGATATGCATTTTCCAAAATTCCAAGCAATCCCAAACAACTTCTGAGCCAAACTGAACCCTATAAAATGCTTTGTCCTGTCTGCAGAATAATCTTATGGAGAAATTTGGGGCCAGATCTCACTGAAATTGGAGCAAAGGCAGTAGCTGTCCCATGCAGTGGCATTTTTACAAGGCAGTTGGATATCTACAGGAAATTCTGCAAGAGGAAAATTTTTGGGAGCAATGCATGTCCCGCTCTTCTTAAACAGTTATACATATTTTTAGATGGTGTTAGACCTTCTGCTTGGCAAAACAAGATGCCATGATGATGTCAACTGGGGTGCCCCTCAGCATGTGCCCCACTGACCTGACTATCAGCTCTGTTCTGGAGAACCTGGTTATTTCTTAGACCTTATCCAAGGAAAAAATTCAAACTAAAAATCCACCAGAGTTACTTGGGGAAAAGTGAGTACTTGGGGGTTTAGCCTCATGTGCCTAAACTCACATTATAGAGCTTTGCTTCCATGAAAGAACACAGTGACCTTTTGAGTAAGACACTGGGGAGGAAGAAGAGATAAATGGTTATTTTTATTGTTGGCTTGTTTATTCCTTTTGGTGTAAATTCCCCTGCTCCTCTATTAGTGGTCTGGACAGCCTCATAACTCAAGACACACTGAAGGCTGGATTTAAGCTGAGGAACGTAAAGTCTCTGCAGGGTGATTTTTAAGTTGCATTGTGGGAGCAGTTTTCCCAAAGTTCTCATTTAGGAACTGGAAGATATTTACTAGAGAAGTAAAATAAAACTTTGGACACCTGAAACAATATAGCATATGTTTAAAGGAGGGTTTCAAACAGCCTGGGTTTCCACTGTGGGAGGCAAGGCTCAGCAATCATGCAATAGGTTTGGAGCCCCCAGCACAGGCACTAAATACCCCTGCACAGGGTAACCTTGTGTGGACATGTGCCAGGCCCAGGTGAGTCAAACCTGTTACTATTGCCAGGGGTGAAGATCACCTTAATGTGACAATGAATGTGAAGGGAAAGAGAGAAAGGAATCATGTAACCATGCCCCAGACAGTGCTAATGTAAGGGCCAATGCTCCTGAGCTTTTCCGGACCTCCTCCATGCTTCCTGGGCCCCAGAGATCCTAGCAGGGTGCTGGGTTTAAAATGACTGACTACAGCAAAAGGTGTTAGGTTTACTTGTGCAATCAGGATATATCCTTCTGGTCCTCTTGATTACCTGTACATTACATGACTGGACTGATATCAGTTGCATCTGCATTGCTCTTTTTAAATCTGTTTATATCAATAGTGATGTCAGGTTTCAGATGAGGTCCGTGAGTGTTTTTGTTGTTAGGAGAATTTGTTTTATACCTTGAAGTATTAAAAGACAGGTCAAAGAAAAATATCTAGCTGATAGGATCAGGACTTAGCTTCTACTAATGAGCACAAATCCATGAGTATGGATTTGTTCTTAAGTTGTGTGCTCATATTGTACTACCCCAAATGTCCTGGTAGTTAATTAACTCCGGAAATGTCATCACTTCTGCATTTTATAAGCACAACCTTGGTTTCACTGTGCCATCAGCTACAGTTGCCTGAGAAAGATGTGCACCCTGCAGTGTGGATCCAATCCAGCTGCTGTCTCCATCCTGCATTCACAAGGACACTGGCTCCAGTCCTGGGAGTGTTGACTAAATTCAGATGTCATTGCTTGGTGGCACTGAGGGTGCCCATCACTCTCTGGGAAAAGTTCTCATTACCTTGCACTGCCTCAATTTCACAGGGTTTTTTGATGTTTGAGATCTTGGATGTGGTGGTATGGCTTGTGGTCCCTGCTACCACCTGAGGAAAAATACCATGAGGACCTTTGGCATTTTCCATTCTCCTGGAATTCTACCCATTTCCATTCTCTCTCTCTCTCCTGCTTATCCCAGCAGTGGTGTGGTAACCTTTGGTGATCTGATGGCACGAGGAGTCAATCAAAGCCAGCACTGCATCCTGAGGGATACAGCCAGACCTCCTTTGGCACAGGTGGCTTTGTCTGCTTTGCCACCACCCCTTCTCCTCAGCTCTGACAACTTCCCTGTGCTTCAGCCGCTCAGCTAATGCTCATTTTAGCAGCCACACAGGATAACTGCATTTCCTAAGTGGTGCCTGACCTTTTCTGGAGCCTTTGCATAGTCCAGAAACACTGGCCTAAGTTCTGACTTCTCACAGACTATGTGTAACAGCTTTCGTGACCAAAGCTGCATCAAGATTAAGTAAATGTCTATCCATCTCTACCATTTACTATGTTATTTAGTTGGCTTGTCGTTTTTTTTTTTTCCTCTTCAATTCTGTCACAAATCATCTGGCTTTCTTCCTTTGAAGTTTTCTCATGGCTTACTTTGAGCTGCTTTTGAAGCCACTTCCAATACATTTTCATTCATACTGTTGATGTGTTTGTACAGATTCTTTCAAAAATGAAGATTAGTTTTGGTTTTCTTGTTTTTATTTGAGGACTGCTGTTGCTGAAAGGGATAGAAATCACTGCTACCAATTTCAGACTGAGTGAAATTGAATTATTTTCCCCACCCCAAAAGTCACCCATATCTCTTTTCTACTCATTCTCTGGAAAATTAACAAAATCCTCATTTTCCTACACCTTAGTACTCATTTCACTCAGATAATTAGATGATAGAAATATGTCTTTGAGGAGCCTGAACTCATCTACTTTTCTGCCTGCACTCTGCCATGCTGAAGCAGCTACTCATACATTTTACTGACAGTTCCTTGACATTAATTCCTCTTCTGTATTTTCTTAGGGATCCTAAGCAAGCATTGTTTTCTGCTGCATCCATCACGCACCAAGAATATTACATGCAGACAGATGCCAGGGTCTTCAGTGAGGATCAGCCTTTGAAGACCAACAGTGCAACCTGGCATCACTTCAGCTGCTGGATACCTCTGGAGAGAAAATACCTTCAGTTCTGGAGGAATTAGTCTGTAGAGGGAAGTAGGAGCAGTTTGACAGCCTGACTCATGATTTTGTATTATTATTACTGGTAGTGAAACTATGATAGGATCCAGGAGCTTGAACCATGGATCAGGAATGTGCTTTTGAAGAAAAACTCCTGGCCTTCCTGCTTTGGCTTGTGTTACAAGGCAGTCTTAAGGCAGGCCCACCTGGGTTTTTTTTCTCAATAGCAGCTAAACTGGAATTTGTAAAGGGTGCCCAGTCCCTGGGAGGGGGCTAGAGGCACCCTAAAAATTATCAGCTAAAATATATGTGGTGTGGATGGTGGGTTCTCAGCTCCAGGGTGTTGCTCCATGAATCTACTCTGTCCGGAACCTCTCTGCTTTTGAGCACCAGCACAGGCAGATCCTGCACAGGATACGCAGTCAGCAGCAATGTTGGCTGGTTTACTGTCTCTTCCTGAGGTTACTGAAAGGCTGTGGGTGTTGCAGGATAGATGCAAAGCAGAGCCACAGCTTTAGGTGTTTTCCTTCTGGTTCTCAGTAGCACAATGGCTGTTGGTAGTGGTTTTATTATCTTTTAAATCCAACCACTTCTAAGAAGCTGAAGGATGAAGAACTCAAAATGAAGACACTGATAAATCATACTGTGACAAAGGGGAAAATATCTGAAATATTTCCCATTAATGTGGCTTTTTTAAAAGATATGTTATTTGCTAGAATATCACTGGCTGTAGAAAGATCCAATAAGAACACGCAACATTACAAAAAACACCAGGAAGCCAGCTTATAATGTATTATACCTTGCTTGGCTTTCTTCCATCAAAAAGCAGTTTATCCAGTGTAACGGTAGGATTAAAACAGAGAGAAGAACAGAATAGAAAAGATGAAGTTCCCTGTTTTCCAGAGAGTATAATGGAAGTCAACACAGCTTCAGAGACTGAAGGGACTTGTAGGTAGGAAGTTGAGTAGAGTTTGCCTTCTTAAAGTTGAAGAACAAGGGACATGCTGCCTAGTGAAGATGCTGAAGAGCAGGAGAGTGTCCTGGTCAGATTAACCTCTGGGAGACTGGACTCACATCCTGACAAGAGGGGTCCAGGGAGACCCTGGGAGCATGAGTGGTTGTGCTTAGTTAGGGAGGAAGCACTACAGCGTATTTTGACCAAAGTAGCACAAGTCCTGGTAGTTCTCCTGAGAGCAGCACTGTGCTACAAGAAAATATTGTTATCCCACTATGCAGGCTGAGGTGGGGAAACGTGGCTCAGGAAGAAGACTTTGGTGCTTATGGAAGACTTTGCTGGAGACTTTGGTGCTTATCAAAGATCTCTCCATTGCACACCATTTTTTTCAAGACATCTCACTCTCCTCTGAACTCTCCAGGCTGTAATGTACGTGAGGGCTCCCCAGGCTCCCAGTCACCTTGATTTAGACACTTCTACCACTGCCTTCATCCTATATATGTAACGTTTAACTCTTCTCCACATCTTTTAGTAGTATGAAGAAAATTCAAAGGTGAAAATAGTTTTTGAAATCATAGAATGTTAGACCTAAAATATATAACTGTACTTTATTGATAATGTTGTTTCCATAATAAAAATATTTAGTGCAAAGTATAATATCCTGCATGCGTTTCACATAAATATTTCCATTATATAACTGATAAGGATCAGAAAAATTTCAGTATGCACATGCTGAAATGCAAGTGTAATTGATACAAGGTATGTATCTTGATGTACATCTTGAGTAAACATAAGAAAACCATAGCTTAATGAAAAACAGACTGTGTCTTACAATGTGCAATCGTGCTTTTACATCTAAACTGGACCTTGGGTTTAGAAAACAAATCTTAAATCAGTCTTATTCAGAGGACAAATCACAGTTCACATACTTGTAAAAAACTTTTGTTTTAGGAAAGCCTTTTGTGGAAAATCTTGGGAAACTCCATACAGCTACAGTGGTGGAGGGGTGGGAAAGGATAGATTGAGGTATCAGTTCAAACAATCTGAGGAAAAAGTTGAATAAACATTGAAGACAACAGAATAGAAACCAGACGCCAAATATTAATTCATGGGGTCTTCAAAGGGGATTTTGAGATTTATTTTAATTGTTGTTGAAAGAAAAAGATTAATTTTTGGATGAAAAATGTATGCAAATTCATCTCTGGTCAACACTTAAAAAAAACCCTATTTCCTACACAAAGCAGAAAAAGCAAAGCAAAGAAACTCATAATATCAACTCTGTAATCCCCCAAAGTGGCCTTTAACCTGGGTTTGAAAAGTGTAGGAAAAGAAAAACAGCAACATAAGAATAATAAAGGATGTAGCGCCCGAATCAAAGGACATGAATCTGGTGCAAGAATGGGAAATCTCAAGGGTTGATGTGATATGTAAAACAGGGAACGATGACACTGAGTGTCCAAAATGGTATTTGGAGAACGAGGAATAAATAGGAACAACCTCTTCATCCAGTTTGCCAATCCCACAGAGACTGTGTGGGCATCATGGGATCATGAGGGAATAAACTTAATAGTGAGGATATATATATAAAAATCTACAGTGTGTCATGATCTGTGGGGGCTGAAAGCTGGAATTACTGAATGTCTCTCCAAAAAGACAGATGGGGAATGACAGAAATGCACAGGTAAGTTTGTTCCTGTTCATAGAAGAGTTGGGATGGCTAGGGCTTTCATTAAATAATGCCAGAGGCTTCCCCAGAGCTGAACTGGACAGGTTTTACCTACTCCAATCCCTCCCGAGGAAGCGTGGCAGGATGGGACATCCTTGTGTGTTGCCCAGCAGAGATGGTGGGCAGGAGAACGCACCTCTGCATGTCCAGCCACTGTTGGGAGGGAACTGATGGAAAAGGCTGGCAGCCAGGAGGGCGAGGTAAAAAAGAACACAGCACGGCCGAGCCCTTCACTACTACTAAAGGAGTGAGTGGGGAAATAACAGGCTGGTGGGCTTAAAAAAAATAACCCGAGCTGCCTAACGCTATCAAACATCCTGGGGGAAAGTTAATGGCTGGTGAAAGAACTCCAATAAAGGAAAGTGACAAATCTTGCTATACACTAAAGATGAGAAAGTATCTGAAATATGTCCCATTAATATGTAATTTAATTTTTGTTTATTTGCTGTAACAACACAGGGTGTCAAAAAAAGCCAACTAACCAACCAATCAACCAAAAAACAAGCAGGAAAGGTGTGCGAAGCACGGCACGAGAAACTCTTCGGTGACCTGAGAACTAGGAGGGGAACAACGACAAAACCAAATTTTAGAAATAAACATTTACGGCTGTAAGAGTGCAGGTGAGGGGCCGGGGGAAGCTTTGTCCCAGACAGGGACAGGAGGCTCAAGTAGAAATAGACATTTATGGCTGTAAGAGCGCAGGTGAGGGGCCGGGGGAAGCTTTGTCCCAGACAGGGACAGGAGGCTCAAGGCTGCCTGTGGGCGAGCGGAGCACAGCACAGCAAAGGGTGTCCGAGCACAGGGGCATGAACGAGCCCCTTTTGGGCACCAGGGTGGGCAGGACGCCCTCAGCACCCCCAATCGAGCCTCTCCATGGGCACGGGGGGTGGCGGAGGGTGGCGAGGGCCCCCGCCCGCAGCCCCGCGGACACACCCCGGCCCGG
>WEIU01004731.1:204597-221512 GCA_013389925.1 Aegithalos caudatus | reverse complement strand
GAGGGTCGGGGCCGGGCGCTCGCCCGGCGCTGCCCGCCGCGGCGGGAAGGGGCTACAGGTGGGACGAGCCCTTCCTCTGCTGCCTGGGGCCGAGCCCTGCCACGGGGCAGAGCTGTGCAGCATGACCCTCTGAACTGCGGGGTTCTCTTTGCAGCCCCTCCCGACCGCTGTTAGAGAGCTTTTTGCACCCTCTGTCCTCGTCTCTAATGCGGAACGTTGTTTATTATTATCAATGATGTTTTTGTTTCCCCCTCCCCCCTTAATTTCACTAGTGACTGCCCTCCCTGCTCAGTGCAGCTCTTCCTTTCCGTGGTGGGCGTGTGGTCCTTACTGATTCTGGCGGGTAGTGTGTAAAAGATAACGATCGTCCTCTGAGAGATTAAAAGAAAAACATCTTGGCCCGGATATATTCTGTTTCCTGTGAAAGGGGAGAGGTGGCTGCATGTGTCCCGGGTGTCCTGAGGAGGAATTCGCTGGTAGTTGGGAAGTGTTTGGATAGAAAGCGTGTTTGTTTTGTTAAAAAAAGGTTACTTTGTTACCTGTAAAGAAAAATATTTATCTTTCTGCATCCTCCTGGCTCAGGGTGGTTTCTCCGTACCTGAAGTTGTCATTTTGACTTTTCTGTTTGCCCCCTAAAGCAGGTTTCCAGTTGTCACTTGCAAATGTGATATAGAACATAGGTATAAAGCAAAGCCCTGTCAAAGCCTTTATCCCACAGAGACCTGTCTTGTTTGAACAAATGTGGTGTGGGAGAAGGGGAGGCGAGGTTAGTAGCCTTTGCCTTATGTGGTTAATGTTACATGAATCTTTATTTTCCTCTTCTAAAAAGATGGAAGACTGTTTGGCAAAGAAAATGGAAATCACGGTTTCAGAAGCTGAAAAACGGACTGGGAGGAATGCCATGAACATACAAGAAACATACACTGCTTACCTCATTGAGACTAGGTGGGTGATGAGAGCTCAGTCTCAAGAGTACATGGATATGCCATTCTAAACAGATTTTCCCTCCTTCCACCCCTAAAAATAATCAGGTACAGTTGATGAGAGGGTTTAGCTGTTTTGTGCTTTGTTACGTGGTTAACAACCCACTCTGGAGGATCTTTTCCTGTGAAAATTTGGCAGCTGATCTCCAGTTCAGTACTAGCACTGGTTTTGGTAACTGTGTACTGTAATTCTTCTTTTGGAGATAGGTGGAAAAATGTGCGTTTGAAAGTTGTTGCACTAAAATGGTGTCAGCAACTGCTTGGTTATTTCTTGGACATAAGTTGGACAAATTTATGAATGTATTTGTCAGAGGGTATGTGAGAGAGGTCCAAAGTAACTGTTAGGCTTGCTTGAGATGACAAGAAAGAGAAGATAAATTAAGACCACACTTATGTCACGTGGTCAAAATTTATTGCTCAGCTTATATTTGAAGTGTTTTGCTTGATCTGATAACCACATACTCCTTTAGATGGTTTAAAGGTTAGAGTTAGTTAACTATTTCCTTTCTTCACACTGGCTTGAACTTTCACTGGGGAACTTACTGCTCTCAATCTTCTTGTGTTAACAAGACGAATACTACTGGTATGATAAACATTCTCACTACTACAAACACAAAATTTCAAGTATTGAGTAGTGAGCAAAACTTCCAAATCTCTTCTAACTTATCCTTACTTCCCAAACAGCAGCAGATGACTCCTGTTATGTGGGATCATGTTACTCAGCTGAAGCAAGAATTTCAAAATTAGACTTTGTCACAAATTTTGTTTAGCTCTTCTTTTTATTACTAGTTTAAACTTTTGGGCCTTGCCTTTGAAATTATCTGCTGTACAAAGAAAACCTTCTGAAACAAAGCAGTTGCATTTTGCAAAAGCACTGCAGAGTTCAAATTGTAATACCCTCTCATAAGTCTTCTATCTGCTAGATAAAAGGCTTCTCAGCTTGTTTAGCTGATGGACACACCAGTCACACTGACTGCAGGCCTGCTGGGAGAAGTTTATTATATTTTTGTTAAACTTAACAAAATCCAAAATAGACATATATTTTTCAAATGTTGTAGCTCTTTGACAGTTGCTCAGATGCTTAAAAATACTTCTATGGTGTATTGATATTAAAGATCACACCTTCTCCTGTAGGTAGTGTTATTTTTATTGTAATGATATTTCTGAAGGAAAAGAGAAGAAAATTGGAATCATTGGGGCCTAACTGTGATAGGAAGTGTCCTCTGGGGGCAGATTTATGCAGCCCCAGAACATGCTGACTGCATCTCCTTTTCCAGTCATCCTTGCATTACTTCAGAGTTGCTCCCACTGGTCTTTCCCAGTTGTTCTTTCGTAGTGGCAAAACTGTACTTTGCTGGCCAGATTGTGTTCTTTCATTAAGATTTATTTTACTCTGTGGTCAGCAAATACCAAGACCAATTACATGTTTGTCGCAGAGCCGTTGAAAATGTGGGTTTGTCACATCTCTAATAAAAGAGGTTCTCTATTCCTTTTGCTGAGAAGGCAAAATTTCTTGCAAAAATATAATTGGTGGCTATTAAATGTGCTTCCTGCTGAGCCTGTAGCTGTAGGTGGGCTTCACAGTAATTTGTCTGTGGGTAATAAGATATTTTGTAGCTGAAGAATAAAACTGTTTATAGTAATATAAAGGGAAGACCACTTAATAATAGTTGCATTATGTTTATGTGAACTGGAGTTCTGCTGTAACTGCTATCTAGGATTTAATTTCAGTTTGAATTGAGGAATTCTATTTGGGTGAATAAGAGACACAAGATGGATACAATTATGACCATGGTATATTTGTTAAAAACAGGAGTTGAGTGCTTATACCTTTAACACATAAGTTTCAGTGGTGGTGGTGAAAATGTTTTCAAACTGCAAGTGATGGTGTTACTTGCTTTTTCTTTTGAAATGAAAAGATTTATTACCAGGCTCACATTTTTGTTTGACTTTTGTTGATTTTTTAATTAATGTGTTATTATACTTTGATGTAGATATATTTCTTTGAGACAAACTCCATTGCCGTAGACTGCAGGATGTCAGCAAATTCCAAGGGCTGTGCTTCCTGAAAGTGTCTTCTTGCTTTAGACCTTTCTGCATTAGCTAATTCATTTTTTTTTTTATGATGAGCTATTTCCATTCAATTAGTCATGATGTCAGTTTGTTTCACAGCTTCTGTTAAACTACACAGTTATTTAAAAATAAATGAGCTTTTATATTCTCCCTGTGAGAACAGAGGTCATTTCTACCTATTTGTGGGAAATGGTATTAAGGCAAGTACAAATTCTTAAGATGTGTAGCTAAATATTCCTTCTTGAGATGTGCCCAGCATATTACTTGCCTTCTAAAAGGGAAGTAGCAAATATCCAGGATCTATCTTAAATCCAGACTTGCTTGTTAGAATTTTAGGCAGCTGTGTCTTATATCAGAGTCTGCATGAAACTACAAGAACTCAGGTAGAATAAATCCCTGAGTCTGACTCCTAGCTTGTTATTTTTCATGACAGACCTGAAAGTTAATCAGAATGCAGAGCACCTCTAAAGTGCTCTGTGGTATTGCACTTTTAATTATAGGACATACAGGGAATGCCTTTTTTTTCCCCTGGTCTCCTTTAAAGTAAACAATTTCTTCAGTAGTAGTAGGACACTTTTATTTAGTTCACTTTCCTTTCATCCCTGCTGACTATTAGATTTCTATCCTGGCCTTCCCAATCAAACAATATCATTACTAGCATGGGGTTTTTTGTTTATATTTTTTTGTTCTGTTTTAAATATGGCTTTAGGAAAAAATAGCACAAGTTTGTGCAGCCTGGTATCTTAATAGCAGGACCCCTGGTTTCCAGCCCCACTAGTCTTCACTTCCTCTTGCAGTAATTTGACAAGGGGGCTCATTTTATTTCCTTTTTAATCCTGCAGTATGGCTAGGAAGTTACTAGTCTTATTTCTGTTTTCAATATCTGGAAAGTTTTCCACAAGTTAAGTTGTGATATGAGTGTTATCTTCTTCTCTGTAAAGACCTTGGATTGCCTGTCCAAAGTGTGAGTACTTCTAAAGAAAGTTTCTGTGAGAAAAATGAACTTGGAAATCAGTAGCTGGCCAGGCTACAGTTCAGTGATAGCAATGCTGCACTGTGGGATTTCAGGAGTTTTTCCTTTGTTACATTTTGTTTAGTACTGTTCTCAAAGTTTCCTGTCTTACACTGGGCTAGGTGAAAAGCCCAGGCCTGGGTTTCCTGAGAAGAGGCACAGGATGAATGCCCACAGAGGGATGTTGTCTTCTGATACAACAGGAAAGGGCAGATTTTGGCCCATGAGAGTCAGGAAGGCTTGACCAATGTACTCCAAAGGAGATAAGAGGGAAAAAGTCTAAATTCAGCATGAGCTTTAAACAGGGAGAAGTTGGGAGGTGAAAGAAGACAGAGAATTTGAGAACTTAGTTTTCTGTTGGTTTTTACTTGGTTGATACTATGAATTATTCATCTTCCTGACAAATGTGTGTTTTAGTAAATACAGTAAACTGGGTGACAGTACTAAAAAAACAAAGAATCACCTGGCTGTGAAAAATCTTCTGGCAAGAGAAATGCCTCCTTGTCATACAGCTTGCCAGGCATAAGAGCAATTATTAGATATCAGCTGTCTGAGAGGCCTGAATACAGAGAGTATTTCTAAATAGCTGCTGGAAAAAGTTGCCCATCCCTCTAAAATGGTGTTCCTCTGCACAGGGAGTGAACCTTGCCCACTGCAGGGAGTGGAAGTGTCACTTCTCGTGCACTGGAAGGTCAAAGGTTGAAAGCAAAGTTACTGCTTCTGCTGTTGAAGAGGTGACTGTTTTTACAAGGAAATAAACCTGTGTATTTCCTTCTTGTCTGATTTAGTACTTCACAGCCATTTGTCTTTTTATTGCATTCAGAATTATTTAATGGCTCATTTAAAGTAATTAGTTTTAAATGGGAAGTGAGAAGAGGTTAGTTAGATGGACTAAAGTTTTCACACTGACACTTTGAACTAAAGCAAATAAATGAGACATGGAGTAATGTAATCCCTGAATTGGTTATGATAACATCACTTATAAATGTAAAAGCTGAAGGTTTCAATTTTGTCTTTTTAATTTTTTCAGGCAGGTTGGTTCATTCGATGAATAACTTGCATTGTTAAAAGTATACTTAAAGGGGAAACATATGGTTTTCTTGCCTGAAGACTGTACAAGTATTATATTGTGTTTTTAGAACCAAAACAAATTGAGAAGTTTGACTGAATGTCAACAAGTGATTATAATCTTAATTGAAACTGGTCTGCAATACTTGCATTTAATGGGGGAGTTCATAACGTGGTCTAAAAAATTAGATGGTATTGAAGGTATTAAGTGTAATGAGTACCTTTGTGGATTTCTACTTCCTTTCTGAAATTGTGTTCCTGGGGAGGAAATGCTCTTGTAATTGGTGATATTTTATGACCTCATATGTAACCAGGTGGAGACATTTTTGATGTGATTAAAAAAAACAAAACCTCTCATCTTGGTTGCTTGTCCTAAATCCATCCATGCAGTTTCAAACTCTTATGCCCTCATTTAAAAGGCCATGGTGCTGATACAGGCTCATAACTGAGGGCTGTGCAGTGCTTTCCCACCACAGCTTTGCAAAGAACTTTGCTGCTCCCCTCCTTTACCCAACTCTGCAGCATTGTGTGCTCTAGAGAGCACAGCCTGGGGGTTTGCTGTAAGCCTGGGTGTAAGGGGGAATCTGCAGCTGATACTAATAATTTCAAAATGTCTTAAATGTATTTGAATCAATTAGTTAAAGAAGCATGGTTTCTTTGTTAGGTGCTACATAGGTGCCCTCCTGATGAAGATAAAAGCAGCTGTAAAGGGCAGTGTTTGCACTTCTGAGACACTGAGGATAAATGCATGTTAGAATAAAGGAAACAAGTATGATCTGAGATGAGAATAATGTCAGGCTGCTTAACACACTGCAGTGAGGTGGTTGTATCTGATGCTGTCTAGTTAAGAAAGAACAAACCACACAGGCAGGTTTGACCTTCAGGATTCTCTGGTAGTAATTTAATCTTTTTCTTCAGGGTATAGTTTGAGGTTTCTGTGTCCCTCACAAGGGTTGTAAAGCTTGATTAACTGAGACTGGGGGCAGCCTAGCTGTTGTCCACAGATCTGAATTGTCAGAATAGATTGTGACAGTAGGCTTTAGATGTAGTAAACTTCCTTAGTGTCTTCAGTGTGGGCAGAGATGCAGTGAGTGGTATGACCTGGTCTGGCAGCCTGCTTCCTTCTTCCTGGAGTTCTTGAGGCCCTGTGTGGGCATAAAACTTCAAGTAACAAGGTAGTGGTTTGTGCTGGTGTAGGACTAGGCTTCTCTATAAAGCTGTGCTCCTTTCCTGCTGAAGTGTTATGCTCCCAAATGACCTTTTAAAATTCTTGATTAATATTGAGTTTTCTGCTTAATGTGTGTGGACTGATACTGTGGGTTTGTTTTTTTTTTTAATTGATGGGTTCTTATTAATTGTAGCAGATACAAAACTGATGAGCAGGCATGTTCAAAAGGGTTTTTACATTTTATTTTTTTCCACAGTTAAGGCTCAGCATGGCCTTTACTGCTCCTACTTTCTATCTCTTCAAAACAATTATGGAGCATTATAAGCATGATTTAAAGTGGACCATTCTCCTGTCAGAAGGCTGGCACAGCAGCATCTGTATCTGCATCACAGATGTGTCCTCCTGGGATGTGGCTGGATTCTCAGGGCAGTCCTGACCTGTGTTTTTCTTGTCTCCCTATTTATGTTTGCTTGTGCAGCCTGTTCTCAGGTAGGGTCCCCATAACACTATCATGTATTGATGGTAGCAGTCTTTCTTAAGGGTTGACAATAACCCACATGGAAGTCTTGAATCCCATGGTGTAAGTCAGTGCAGCTGGTTGGTAGGCTGCTGAAGCTGAAGATAAAAAGGATCTGTAATTCTGAAGTACTTTATGTGAGTGTCTTGAATGGCCAGATTGTTTACCAAACCCTGCTGGGAGTTTCTCCTCTAGGAATGTAATGTTTGTACCTTCAGCTTTCAACTAAACAATTAATCTTTTGAGGCACAGTAGCTCAATTCCTTTTCTATTCAAATTTACCTCTTACTCATCAATAGTTCAACTGCTAGGTACCTGCCTTGAGCTGAAGTGTTCTTGTAACACCTAACTGATGCAGCAGTTAGTGTGGGGAGGAATGCTGCACAGCCTGTCAGTCCAGGCTAGGCTGAGCTTACCCTCTTCAGAACACAGTATTTGCAGGTGCAGCTTCATTGAATTAAAATACTTTAATAGGGGAGAATTCTGTGGGATGCTGGCGGTGTGAATAGTGGTTGTCAGCAGTGTGCTCACTTTTTTCTCTTAAGTTGCTCTCAATTTTAATCTGCAGTAGTTTGTGTTGTATGCTATGAATTTATCCTATTTTCTTCTTATTTGTGAAGTCTCTTTTTCCCTACAAATTTGGTCACCTGCAATAAATGTCCTTTCCCCAAGGCATGGGTAGATAAATAAAAATTGTTCCACCTTACTAAATTAAAAAAGTATCTTTTGCATTCTTCTGTATGACATTATTCCACCTTAAGATGTAACTAAACCAAAGCACATAGCAAGACTCTTCCTCAAATAGAGACAGCCTTGTATTTTGTTGAAATGTATCAAATAATTGGGGCTGCTTTGGCCTGGAATTGTTTTTCAATAAGATCATTAGAAATCTGACCTTGTAGGTTAAGAATAGCTTAAAAATTATCAATAATTTGTGTGCTACTTAGATGTTCTAAAACTTCAGAAAGTTTATATGAATTCAAGAACTGTACAGCCTGACTTTTGCTGGAAAAAATAATGTAGCACTCTCTTCTACTCGGTGCCATATTAGTGAGTACTTGTAGTTCATAATTTCTTGTTCCCAGTTCTGAATTCTCCAGCACCAGAAGGATGTGGGCTTACTGAAGCAAGTCCAGTGAAGGGGCTGTGAGGGTGATTATGGGCTTGGATTGTCTCTCTCTCTGCAGGGAGAGGCTGAGGGATGGGATTGCTCAGCCTGTGCAAGAGACAGCTGATTTTAGTAGGTGTGGATCAGTACCTGGGGGGGAAGTAAAGAAGATGGAGTCAGACTCTGTGATTGTGAGAGAGGGAAAAAGGCAGTGCCCACAAATTCAAACATGGGAAATTCCATGTAAAAGTAAGAAAACCTCTTTATAGTGAGGTTTGTCAAACATGGGATTGGGTTGCTAAGTGTGGTGGTAGAGTCTCAGTCCTTGGAGATACTCAAAGCCCACGTGGATGTAGCTCAGATCATCCTGCTTTGAGCAAGGGAGTTGGATCACAGACATGCAGAGGTCCCCACCAAACTCGACAGTCACTACTGTTCCATGTAGGTTTATGCCAGTGCTTTGTGTGCTAATTAGTCACTTAAATGAAGAATAAAGCAGATATAGACATCACTGTTTTCTGTTAAATGCCTTGTGTGAATTATCTCTCTGTGTTTATTCTGGCATATGCTAACTGCTGAAAGTGTTACTACCCAATGCTTATTTTATGATATTGCAAAGTATTTCTGTTGCTTTGAATGTCTCATATGAAAAATAATTTTTCTCAACAAGTGTTTTTATTACTTTCCATTCCTACAATATTCAATGACTTCTCCATTTATAGTAACATAAAATCCTTTATTATCTAGCTAGGTCACGTTGGGTTTAAGCCTTCAGCGGATTTTTCAGACACATCAATTTTGTACCTGCTTGCTCTAGCTAGTTTGTTACATTTTAGTCCTTAAATATAAAAATATGTCACTTTGAACAAAAAAAAAAATTAGAAGTACTTTGAAATTTGTTCTTTTTCTAAAAATAGTCTTTAAAAGATCTTAATATTTTAAGGTTGTATTTGTAACAGTATCAACTGTTGCATGCAAGATAATTTTAATCCTCTGTTGTGATGTTTTTCCCACTGAATAGTAAATTTCTTCCTACAATATTCTGTATCCTTCAGGTACTCATGAAATTCTGCTGACTTTGAACCTAACACTGTTCCAAGAGAAATAAGGCTATTTCTGTAATGGTGTGGACTAAGCCACATGTGTCTCTGTACTTGATTGTGACCTACCTGTTTGTTTTTGATGACTTTTCCTGTGTTTCTAGGATATCTGAGTGCTATCAGCAGAAATTATAAATATTTTTTTAAATTAGTATTCAGACCTGAAATTAATTAAGGTTACTTTAGGTTATGGGCTAGTCATACAGTAAGCACTACTATTCTTGGGATCTTTGGTCTGATTGCACTGATGGTTTTTGAGGGAGTAGGTGATAGCTCACTAATGTTCAGCTTTGCTGCTTTATCTTTCAGAGCTGTTGAGTCCCAGAGTGAGGGACAGTGTGCCCCAGTGGAGTCCCTGTGGCGACGTTACAGTGAATTTGAGTTGTTGAGGAATTATTTGTCAGTTACCTACCCACATATTGTTGTTCCACCTTTGCCAGAAAAAAGGGTAAGGAAACCGAAACTGTGGCTTGCTTTGTTTTGTTTGTTTTTTAATTTACTGTTGACACTCTTCTGTTTAACTAGGCTGACTTTGTTTGGCATAAGCTATCAGCAGATAATATGGATCCAGATTTTGTGGAAAGAAGAAGAATTGGTCTGGAAAACTTCTTGTTGCGTGTGGCTTCACATCCTGTTCTTTGCCAAGACAAAATCTTTTATGCATTTTTAATGCAGGTATAGTAAAGTTATTTCTAAATGCACTATTTAGTGGTTATTTAATTAAGATAATGTCCTTTTGATCTTTTTTTATTTGACCCATACTTGTTGTGTCAGGAGGAAAGCTAGACAATGTAAATAAACTTGAGGTGGAAAAGGCTTATCTAGCTAAAAACTTCTTGAGAGCAGCCTGCAGTCGTACATTTGCCCTTCTAATCTACCTTGTTACTTTTTTCCAGTCAAGTTTTAGGGCTTCTAGGAGAGAATTTCCACCTGGTTGGAACAGCCTATTGGGAATACATGTTGGTTGGGAGCTCTTCCCTAGGACTAAAGCTGAACTAGTTACTGTGCTATACTGCTGACTGCAGGGACAGGAGTGGCTTCCAGTTTGCTCTTTGGATGTCCCTGGTTTCTTTGGCCTTCTGGTTTGGATCATCATCCATTCATGTGTTGTGGTCCAAAACTGTTACAATACATTGTCACAAAAGTTGTGGTCCAGTTGTCAGTTTAAGCATTGCATTCTGCAGCTTTCAACTTAGGAAATGTTGGATAGTTCTTTTTTCTGTGCTTTGATAAGAGATTCCCAAATACTGGACTGAGCAGCTATGTTTGCCATGGTGCAGTATGTATGGGAGCTGGAAAGAGTGGAAAACTAGCCAGTACATCTGAGCAGGTGATGGCATGTGCCCTGCAAACTGTTGTCACCTGTATGCTCTCTGCTCTCTGCCTTGAGCTGCAAAGGTCCTTGGAGATGCTGGTAATCTTAGAGGCAAAATATGTTAGCTACTTTTCTTTAGACAAAGCAGTGTGGCTCCTGTTTCCAGCTGATAGACTGAGGTAATTGAGAAGAGGATTTTTGGGAGGAGATGAGTATGTAAGCACAACATAATGATAGGTTATTCTTAACCCCAATTCTTGAAAATACATGGGGAGAGTAACGGAGGCAGAAGCCAGGCATACTGGAGAAGCTCCTTGGATATAAACTCTCATAGGGGCTTGCAAAAGCTGCAGCATTCTTAAATCACTCTAACTGAACATTCTTCTCCTGTATTTTTAGGAAGGTGGATGGAAAGAAATGGTGAATGAGACTGGATTTCAGTTGAAGGTAATTACTGTTATTGTTTGTCTCATGATTGCTGTGACACAGACATATTCCAGCAAACATTTTAGGCTATTTATGAAAGGATGTTTGCTGTAAGAATGAGTTAAAGGCATTGCTTTATGAATACTTGTTACTACAAAAAACAGTGATGTTCTTGGCATAGGTGATGGGTAGGATTGCAGTTAAGTCCTCTAGCAGGCTTGTTATGTGCCTATGTAATTCTGCTGGTAAAGTAGAAGTATGATCCTTAGAAGCTTTAAAAGTAATGAACTTGAGGCCACAGCAGTGGGTTTTTGCATTTTCTGTTTAGTTTAGCATTTTTAAAGGTGGGTGTCAGATTTAGTCTGGTAAGGGGGTGCAAGGTGTCAAAAAAAGGAGAGCAAAGAGGTCTGAATTGTAGGACTTCTTTGCAAGGGGCAGTTGGTGAAAGGGACTAAGACAGATGGATTTGGTGTCCCTTAACTGTTTAACAGAATGTGTCTTGAAGTAATACTATCCTCATTGACATCAGCAAGTTCATGGCTGGGTAAACTGGTGGAAGACTTGCAGGAATAAATGATCTGAGGTCATGTGTCTGTACAGGTCAAGAATCTGAGAAGCTGATAGATTGCTGGGCTGTGTCTGGAAGAATTGCTATATGGGAACAAATACTGAGCTTTTTGTTTCATTGTAATGTGATCTGCTCTCATGAAATCACAACTGAAAACTAGGAGGATTATGAAGAATTATTCTAAATAGTGAAAGCTAAAGAAAATCCCTGGTGCTCTTATCCTCAGTGTCCAAGGGGCTTTGATACTGACAGTTACTGTTGATAACTTAAGTTGACAATAATTCTCTCCATCACAGTAGGATTTTGCATACTACTAGTATTCATAATGCAGACAATGTAAAGCTCTGAAGCTGCATACACTCACAGGAGTTCAGAAAGTTTGTACTGGCGGGGTGTGTTCAGAATAGCACACAGTGGTGTGTTTATGGAAGAAAACTCATAGCAGAATGCTGAGAATATTCTCCTCCCTGAAACCACATCGTAGATTGAATGAGAGATGAGCAAGTCGTGTTTTCCCTCTAGATTTCTGTTTTCCCTTTTACAGTTCCAGTTTCCTTAGGAAAGAAAAATAACTTTTTCAAAAGCCTGGTAAAAAGAGTCTTCCCTTTATTCCACATCCGAAGTATAAACTCTCAATATTTAACACTACACTGGAAGGAAAACCTCTATTCATTGTGTGTTTTAGACTGGAATTAGACCATTTGTTTATGTTTCTGCTGCCTCTGCTGCATTTAAGCAGGATGTGTTTTTTGTCTGAAAGGGTTTGAACTCTCTAACTAAACTTTAAATTAGGTATTAATGCAGTGTAGCTATAGCTGCATGTTGATGTTGGAGACTCTGTTTATTCTGCCAGCTGTATCATTAAATTATGCCTTTCCTCCCTCCCAACCCCAGCACTTAATTTTTAAGGGATTTTTAATTTAAGGGATTAATTTAATTTTTAATTTAAGGGATTTGTCACTTGGGATTTAAACCCTTCCTGTAGGAAAGGGGAAATTCCCATCTCTCTTTAGTTTACATAAAGGATTATAAGATCATACTAGGCATTAACTCTCTGAAAACTCCTCAGCTCTACCTCATTTGATGGGTGATTCATCTCTAAAATGCTTGTGCATGTTACTCTTAAATCAGTTTTAAGGCTGGACAGTTGTTTCTCTGGAAGCCTCACTCTGGTGTAAAGGCTCAAAAGTGGTGTGTGAGCTACTGTGCTGCAACTGGCAAAAGGGAAATAGTCCCACTGAGATGGTTGGGCATTGTCAGGATCCTGCTGGCTGCCTGACAGTGCTTGTATGAACCTACTGAACTCTTCTTTCAGAGCACTGTATGTGCCTCTGACAAAAAGACAAAAACTTGCCCTGTAATTGTAGGATAGGAAGTTGTGCTTTCCAAGTGTAAAGCTGTTAGATGTGCCTGCTGTCCCAGCAGATGCTCAAATGGCTTTGGTGCCTGCTGTTTCAACATAAATACAGGGTTTTGGGAAATAACGGCTCAGAGGGAAGGACCCTGAAAATGTCAGTGTATCTAGGTGATGTTTGTACTGTGAGAGGATGTGTGAGGAGTACCTGCAGGTGTGTGTGAACAACCCAAAATGTAACTGTCTTGTGTATTGATTTGTTTGGGGTATGGCTGTGGAGATCCAAGGCTATACATACAAGCCTCAGAAGTGCTCTGAATGAGCATAAAGGCTGGGACTTGGAGCTCCTCCAGTGTTTTGTGGTCCTTGTGCTATCTGGGACATGCTTCCTCATGCTGCCTTGTATTTCTGTTGCTAGATATTCTTAGAGAAGTGTCACGTGCAGTAGTGACAGTGAGCCTGTTTTCTCCTAATGTCAGTCAGTCTTACTCTGGAGGTTTTGTTCCCTCACTTTTTGGTTTGTGGATTATACTTTGTTTTGGTGGTTTGGTCTTTGGAAGAACAGCTGAAGTTAATGTTGACTCTGCCACCAGTCCACCAGTAAACCATGCCCCTGGGTGCCACATCAACTTATCTTTTACACACATCAGGGGATGGTGACCCCATCACTTCTGTGGGCAGCCTGATCCTGTGTTTGGCAATCCTTTTGGTAAAGAAATGTTCTCTGGCCTCCAATCTGAACTTCCCCTGAAGCAACTTGAGGCCAGTTCCTCTTGTCCTACTGCTTGTTATGTGGGAGAAGAGACCAAGCTCCACCTCACTACAACCTCCTTTCAGGTAATTGTGGAGAGCAATAAGGTTTCCCCTGAGCCTACTTTTCTCTAGGCTATGGATGAGTTATCTTCTGCTCAGCCCAAATGTAGTGGGAGGTGAAACAGTCTCAGACTGTGCCTGTCTTATCTGTAGAGGCTACTACAAGGCTTCTAAAGGATGGACGCTGTTCTTGTTTTGGGAAGACACTCTGTTCCCTTCACTGACAAATTCAAAATAGCTCTTCAAGCTCCGAGTTTTCTGTAACAGGGCACAAAATACTCTTTTGTCATTTACCAGCACTAACAAGTACTGCTGAAGTAACTGACTGCTTTCAGCTGTGGCCCAGCCTGTTAGGTAAAGGAGTACACTATAGGAAATCCATACACCTTGCAAGGTGTGCTGATTTATTTTCCTTTTACTGAAGAGAAGGATGTTTTGATCAAAAGTAAACTTGAGCCATTTTCCCACAACTGGTGTTTTTCTTCAGTACAGATGAGTCCCGAGTGAGCTGTGCCTAAAATGCATTGTAGGAATGAAGAGTTGTAGTGATGTGGACCTCATGGATGAGGCTGTGGTCTCTCATCTGTGTTGGTGTCTTATGCACAGTTTAGTATTCAATAAACTGGAAAAAAAACCCCTCCATCTCCTTAGAAATGTTCAATACTACTGTTACAGTAATTGGTAAATCAGCATCTCAAAAACTAAAGCAGTCAATTACCTTTTTAATTAGTTGTTGAATTTTATTCTGTAGAGATTTATATATGCTCTACTATAGAGAAGAACATTGCATTAAAAAGGGCTCTATTCTGATGTACAAATTACATATTTTCTGTAAAGCAAGTTATAAAAAGTAAGAGAACAACATATATAAGATTTTGATTTCACTGGGGAACTGTTCCTGGTAATAAAGAGCACATAGAGGTCACTCTACCACTGGTTTTATTTGGTTTGAGAAATATAAAATAGCTTGTCCATATGGTCTTAAGTTACCTAATTGCTTCATCTAAAAAGAATGTGGGGTTGTGTATCTTAACTCCATTTGTGCAGCATTTTAAGAAGACTATTTTTGTGGGACTTAGATTATACCAGCTTTATTTTAGTGGTTACTGTTTACATCATATTCACAAAAATAGCGTAGTTTTTTGACTTTTTAATAAAAATATCTGACATTCAGGGCAGCTGGTGTCAACTTGTTCAATGCTTGAAGATTTAACTATGCCATGAAAGCAGGACGTTTTACTAATGGTGCTGCCAGAAGGCTGAGATTTTTTTGTCACTGAAATTTAATTGCATTAAATTAACAAAGCTTTTTTTTCCCCTTTTTCAGGCAGATTCCAGATTAAAAGCTCTTAATGCAACATTCAGAGTGAAAAACCCAGACAAGTAAGATTCCATGTCCTTCTACCCTCCCTTTCCATTTTTCAGTTACAATTATAATTTCAGGTGACAGAATATTCTATCTCTTTAGTATAAATTCAGAAAAAAATTATCTTTCTGCATTTCAAATCTTAAAAGAAGCCCAGTAAAGAGGTAGTATGAAAAGATTTGATAAATCCTGTCTCCAGAAGCAGGAAGCATTCAGAAAATTCCATTACTTTATGTAAAACGAGTATTTCATCTTAGGTAGACTGAAATGAAGGGTCAAAAAAAACCCAAAACCAGACTCTGAAAAAGAACCTCTTAATATTTGTTTTCAAGAAATCTTTCCGAGTATGAACAGAATACAGATTGTTAGTAGGTCTTTCCAAAAGTCTGCTAGTGTACAGCTCTGGATGCACACACCCTGGTGTTGCAGTTCATAGTTCTCTCCAAGCTGCCAATTTTCACAGATGCTTTTAGAAGTCCAGAGGTCAGTTCAGCTCCACTGCAGTTCACAGAGCTCTGGGACAGGCACTAGAGCTATCTGCTGGATGGAAAAACTGCTTGGAATTCTCGGTGTGTATCAGTGTATATAGTAGGAGGTTCATCACAGCCTTGGTGATGTGAGTTTCTACTTCTGCAGTAGTTTAGGAGCATCAGTGTGCAGTGATGGGGCCAAGAGATGTTGCTTTTTGCCATCCACAGGTCATGGAGACCTGTGCAAAGTGCCCTTCTGTCCAGCAGTGGCACCAGGAGGTGCTCCTTGGGGAGAGTCCTTGTGCCTGACTGCCTTCTGTTGTCTTTTCCATAGAATCTGTGGCTACTGTGTTAAGGATGTTAGAGGGTACACACCTTTCTGAACCTCTTCATAGATTTAACCTGTGAATTGGTCCAGTCCCTCCTTTTTTATTGTGCTTTTTTTTAGGGCCTTCTATGGCAACCAGGAAGTTTTTAGCCAGGGTTTAGTATAAAGGATGACATTCATTAATGAGATTGGAAGACAGCAATTCTCTGTATCTGCAGGTGAAAATGGTCCCTTGTTTGAATTCATGCTTCATCCTCAGCCATCTTCCTCTGTGGCCAGTAGGAGTTATCTTTTCCTGCTCTCACAGCAGGTAAACTGCCAGAAGTCTGACTGTAGGCACAGGTGGGCAAGACTGTTTAAGGAGCATCCTTGTTATCTTTTGAGGTAACAGTGTTTCAGAAAGCAAAACTGTTGTGAGAAGCAGCTTGTTAAAAAGCAGGAAAAGGGTTAATACAAGGAAAACATGGGGAAAGGGCTTGTAACAAAAACAGTCCTCCAGTGTGTGTGCCTTGATAGAGCCTTTACCACACTTGAGACATGGCACGTGTTTTCTGTTGTATTCTGCCAGCTACATAACTTCCAAATTGCTCTTGAGGATACAAATTGTTTAATAAATAAGCATAAAGGCTTATGAGCAGAGTTGTTTGTTTGCCTTTTGCTGTAGCATGTGTGGCTCTAACAGGAGGCACAGTGCCTTGCTCTGCCCAGCACACTCGTGCTTGAGCTGCTTGGAATGTGATGCCTGCCCCCTCTGCTTTACCTCTGGTGCTTTTGTGTGGCTGGCTGGTGAAGTGGTTCAGCAAGCTCACCTTGCTGAAACAAAAGGTGTGACTGCTGTGTGGAGTGTAGGCTTTCAGGCTCTTGGGTCAGGAGAGGTTCAGGTGAGGAATAGCTGCAGCTCCCGGTTGGGATTGCCATGGAGCTGCACCCGTCAGCTTGGCAACATGAGGAGATTCATGCAGCTGAAACAAGGCTGCTCTTGGAGGTCAAATGTAGCCTGGAAACTAAACCTTCTCCTGTGGGAAGCAATTTATAGTTTCAATGGTGGAATTAAGTGGTGATAAAAAATATGGTATGCTGGTACTCAGAGGTAAATTTGTATCTACTGCAGACCTCTCTGATTTGGCCTCGTGGCACTCATCCTTTCTTTCTGGGCTTTAATCAAAACCATAGCTTTTGGGTTTTGGTGAAAGATTTATTTAGAAAATACTAAAGCCTTTCCTAAGGCAGGCTTTTTTTTTTTTTT
>WEIU01004731.1:165731-200610 GCA_013389925.1 Aegithalos caudatus | reverse complement strand
TTTTTTTTTTTTTCTTTCAGTAGTGGCTTATGTTAGATTTAGGCCTAATCTTGTTTACCTGTGTAAGAACATTAGGGCTTTATCTTGGAGAATGTAGGTGGGTTTTCACAAAGCAATTGCACTTAATGTTGATGACCAAAACCTGTCTCTAAAATGTTTTAGAGGGTAGCAGACCGACTTTATGGTGTCTACAAAGTCCATGGCAACTATGGAAGAGTATTCAGGTAAGAATTCATCCATTTTTAAAATATGTAGATATGGGGAGACAGAAGGGAATTTCTTGGTTGTGTTGTTACGCTTTTGAAAAGTATATCTGAAACATTTCATTGAGTAGAAAAACTCTGTATTGCAGTGCTAATGAGATTTCTGTGCTGCATGCAGAGATCTCCAGATCCGCTGAGCTTAGTCTCCAGTGGAAGACTACAGCTTTTTGTTTTGTGTACCAGACCTTGGGGCCTTCTGCTGCTGCACTGGCATTTTGTTTCTTCAGAAAGTAACTCACTGTTCTTCATGCAGTTGTCTCTGAAAAAAGCTTCTAGATCCTTTTAATGGATAAAAATCAACAATTATACATATCAAATTTTAGTTGCTTTTAGAAGTGAATTTGCCAATCGTTCTTTTGATTTATATGAGGGAATTGCATGCTCAAGTTTTCCATCTCACTGGAGAATTCAAGAATCTAAACTTCTGGTTAAGGGAAACCTCCTGCTTCTACACACTGTTCAAGTGCTAAATTTAATTCTCTGGGTTAATGGATTGCAGATGTCTTTCTCATTGGGGGTTTTAAAATGAAATTAGGTGTAGTTCTGTAATAACCCAAAGACAAACAAATATCAACATCAGCAGAGTGGAATGTTTATGAAAAAGTGAAGGACAGAATAGATGCATTACACATAAATTATGCGAAATATAAGGAGAACCTCTCTTTTTCCTTGTAAATTCTTGTAACTAAGAACTCTCATAAGGTTTCTCAAAGCTGAGAACACAATTAAAATGGCAGCATACATACCAGGATATCCAGAACAAGTTTCTTGCTATCTTTTTTGTAGCTCTGTTTCTTTCTTTATCTAAATAATATCTCTAACGTAGATAGGTAGTTGAGACAATTGCAAGTTGGAATTTTTCTTTGGATGGAGTTAAACAGGAGTCTACTATGAAGAGATAAAGCTACATATATCAAATAGTTTCAGGAGAAGTAAAATGCTTACAAAAGTCGAATCCCACTCTTTGGTTTTTGGAATGAGAGGCTTCTGTCTAATACCCTGTAAGTCTGGAAAACTTAGTATATTCTTGGTGAGCCCAAAATGTACTTCAGAAAGTTCACCACTGTTGTTGTCCCATTTATATTAAATGCTTAGTGGTTTGGTTTTGTCTGTTTGATTTTGTTTTAAATTGAGTTCCAACTATTTAAACAAGGTTATGCTCAAAACCCATCCCAAACTAACTGTATTTGTGGTGGTGAGTTTAGGGACAGTTGTTTTACAGACTGGCATAAATGGCCTCATCACATTGTCAGTGCTGTTCCTTAAAGAAAAAAATCAGTTTGACCAAGTCTGACTTGGAGGCAGTTTCCATTCAGGTGTCACCTGGAAAGAAACTATATACAGGATGCAGCTTATTAACTTCCCTTACCCTTCATGTGTGATGTTGTTTCTCGTTTGTTTTTCCTACAGTGAGTGGAGTGCAATAGAGAAGGAGATGGGGGATGGGTTGCAGAGTGCTGGCCACCACATGGATGTGTAAGTACTGACTGAATATCTGATAGTTTGATGTAAGCCAGATGTGGAACTCTCCCTCTTTCCTCTCTTTTTCCCTCAATCTCCAAGTACATATGAGTACCGAGAAAGTTGGGGGTGCGTTGTTTTTAGGTATACAGTGTTTCTGTGCCTTGGATGCAGGCACGGTTTTAGCATCCATATACTGTATTAAGTAGCTCAAAAAGCCTCAGGAGAACCAGAGGGATTTCTTTTTTTATTATTATTTTGAAATCGTAGAAGAGTTTGGAATCCTTCCAGTTTTTCTTTTAAGCTACTATGCCAGAAACTGGTGGAATACAACTTTAATGTACTACAGACCTGAGGAGATCCATTTGGTTTTGATAGCAGCATTTTGTACCACGCTGTAGATGGTACACAGATTTGGACTTAATTACAGGGAGTTAAGAAATTTAATTAATCGGCACCAAAACTCCAGTGGATTCTTGAAACAAACACTGACTGGATATAATAAAGTAAAGAATCCTCTCTGCATCTTTAGAGTCATTTGGCAGAGTGTGTGAAGCACAGCCTTCAAAATAAGAGTCTAGCACTTGGGAGTGCTCACAGGAGTGGTATTCTAAGCTCATGGCTTCTGCTTTTCAAACAGTCACATATAGCAAGTGAAACAGCATTTCTTACCCCTCTGATTCCTCTTCTGTAATCCCACACAACAGATAAATAACAACTCCAGCCAGAGATGGAAGGTGTTTGACACTTCATGCAATATTTTTTTACCGATAAAGTGTAATTCCTGTGGAAATAAAGTTCTCAGGTTTAGTTTATAGGGCAGATTTACATATGTACTACTGCCTGATTGTTACTGGGCGTGTCAAGGTAACAGGTTAATTGTTACTGGCCTTGCCAAATTGAAGGGTTTGAAGAGCCATGCCCTCAGCTTCTTTAGAGTAATTCTGCTTTTATCAAATCTTTAGAAATTTGACCTCTTCTGAATAATTTATTCACAGTTCTGTGTTTTGTCTAATGGGGTGGTTTTCATACAAGAAAAGCTGTAATATTTTCAACGCACAGGGTTCTGGTGGGAATAAAGCTATGGAGAATGCATTCTGCTTTCAGAAATAAAATAGTTGAAGTCGGGGTGGAGTACAATGTTAAGCACCTACTGCAGTAGGCAGGAATTGAAGAGATTGTGAAAACTTGGTATGATATAGCGGAGTTAAGGAATCACACACAGGTTTTCAGTGGTTCAGATACACCACACCAAAATATCAAACACCTGGAAATGCATAACCAATTAAAAGAAGGTTGTTTCACTTCTCAGTCAGGAGGCTGAACCCTCTCATAATATTTAATATTTCTGTCTGTAACACAGGGCTAAAGGTCCAGATCAATGGCAGTGGAAAATTGCTATTCTGGGTAATTTTACTCACTGCATGAAGTCTGAGGTATCTTTCATGGTCTGTCATCTCCTCTTCTCTGGCACTCTTGTACAACAGTTATCCCTAGTGATGATCATCAAGCAAGAAGCAGCAGTTGTGAGGTTCAGGAACTCATTCAGTGACCTGTGTGGTCTCTCTCCTAGCAGTAAGGCTCATATCTATATCTCTTTAAAGTGTAACTTACCAGTTCAGTTAGCATTCCCATAACATCAGGCAGGAATTTATTGCAGCAAAATGCTACTTCTAGAAGGTTGCCTAATATAGATGTTAAACTTCAAAACTAATGTAATTATTCTCTATCTACCCCATATGCTGTAGTCTTTACTACATGTTTATTTAAGCTTTTAAGTTGTTATTGGTTAGTATGATCTATAACTGCTAAAAGTTTGGAGAAGACACCCCAAAGCTTTTCTGGGTATGTGCTTTATTACAGGATGAGGCTTGCTGAAGTGACAGAGTATGCTGAGAAAGTTGGAGTGAATGGCTATAACTGGCATTTAAAAGATGAAAGAAAAAATGCCAGACCTTTGACTTCTGTCCTTTATTCCATTAATGAGTGACCCTTTATCTCTGTATCAGCTAGACTGCCATTATATATTGAACCAGTCTAAACGAAAACAAGGGTTTAGTTGACAGCTTACACAAAGAGTGATACCATGTCAGGTACCTTTAGAACTTACTGCAGTGTTTCTCCTTAACACTTTCTCTAGTTTGCCTAACTTTAGGCAGTCAGAAATGTAGCTTGTCTTATTACATTTTATTCCCCAAACCAAACTCATTATAAAAACCTGTCTAGGTAAGGTAGGATTTTGTTTGGTGAGATTTTTTTTGGTTGTTTTTGAGGTTCTTTTCTGAGAGTTGATCTGCCACAGATGAGCTCTAGCACTGTTCTAAACTTAGATCTTACTTGAAAATGAAATGTGGTCCATCTGCTGCCCTGAGAAATCTAACCACTAAAATTATTGCATTGCAGAACTTAAAATAGGGTAAGCCATTTATGACCTGTGTGGCTGAAGGATCTTTTCAGAACAAGTCTATTTTTCAACAGCTTTGACTTATTACTTACTTTGATTCATAATATGACTTCTTGTTTTCCCTGTTCTTTAATTCCTTCTACTTAAACTGGTCTGCTGTTGCTGACCACTTCATATGTTATATTTATTCATCACCAAGAGCCTTGGTAGGGCTTTTCCTGGATGTGCCATCTCTTTGATTTCACAGAGCATCAAAACAACTCATCATACTTGCAAACTTCCCAAATTCATCTTACTGGTTCCCTTTCAGCTTGAGACTCTACCACTTCTTCCACAGAGCCAATTACTGGAAAGGCATATGAGGAAAAGGAAAAATGCAAAGATTTTGCAAAATCTTGAAAGCCAAGAGGTGCTATAATTAGCATTTGGGACACATTGTGCTGGTTGCTAAAGAATGGACATATGCTCACTTCAGAGAGCCTGCAGATGTGTGAGAGATTGGCACATAGCTGAGAATCCAGACTGAGTTAGCAGAGTAGATGAAGGTATTTGTGTGGGCTCTCATTCATCCTGGTTATCTCCAGTGACACGTGCCCTCAAGCTAAAGAGGAATCTGATTTCTGTGGCTGTGCCAAGTGAGATGTGCAGTTACCTCTTAGCTGTAGGCCTGTCCCTGCAAATCCATCCAAGACAGTCACCTTGGCCAGCAAGAACACACTAAGTACTGTCAAATAAGCAGTATCAACCAGAAAAATAAAGTGCTTTTTGCTATTTGTAGGAGACATCAGCCTAAATAACAAAACTCTTATTAAATGCAAGAGCTGCAGATTTGGTCCAAGCCCTTGTACTTCAGATTTCTCCCTAAAAAGATGGTAAAACTCCCTGTTGCTGTGAATTAATATATCTGACTTACACAGTAAACAAAGCTATAGAATTTGAAGGAGCTCGAGGGACTTAATGTTGTGGTGTTCAGAGCACCCCTGTGAGTTATCTTGTACTCAGGCTGAATCACAAGCCATGAAAGCAGCCTCTGCTTTTCAGAAGGTGTGATGTTCACATTCCTGGCCCTTACTGCTTAAAGCCTTGAAGGATTTCTTTTGCACTGTGTCTTTTTTGTCTTGGTGCTGCCTATTGACTGTCTGCTGAAGAAAAGGATTAAATAGGGTTTTTTTTTTCCTGTAAGAAAAGCTGTCTCATCTTCAGCAGGAGACTTATGATAGATTTTGTACTTGTCAAAAATTGATTGTAGTAACAGCTAAAGAAGCAGGCCCACGGGAATGTTGACATTAGCTGATTCAGAGTTTAATTAAAAACAAAGAAAAAACCCATTTTGGAAGGGCTCTTTGCTGTTTGTCACAGGTGTTTCTATCAAACCGGTGTTCTCCCTTGTTACTGGATGTGTATCCTTGAAGGTTAAATTAATCAGCTTTACATTTAACTGTGGCTGTTTTCCACTAGATATGCAGCTTCTATTGATGACATACTGGAAGAAGAAGAGCACTATGCAGATCAGCTGAAGGAATATCTCTTCTATGCAGAAGCACTGCGGTATGTACAGAAGTCTAGAGCTCAAAAGGAAGCTGTAGTCCTTTTCTGTAATGTGAGTTGATGTTTAATTTAGTCTGGTATCCTCTCATGTTCTCTGAGAAGGGGAAATTGCAGTGTTGTGGAGTCTCCATGTTCTTGTTTTGTATTCTCTTTACTTGTACTTGATTGCCGAGTGAGTGGCAATACAAATTAGAACTGATCTGATCAGTAGTGGAAAGACAGAAATGTTAAAATCTGTTTACAATGGAAGAAAATGCTGTTTATTCCTCTGGTTCCACTGTTTCCTTGGCTTTTAGTGTAATAGTGCCCCAATGTGCTGAAAGCTCCAGCTTTCAAATGAGATAGGCCAGAGCTGCTACAGCCATTATAATCCCAGGAACTTTCAAAGTGCCCAGTAAAACTTTCATCTGCTGCACAGTGTTGTGCATTTGAATACCAACTTTTTTATGTTAGTCTTTGTCAAACAGTCACCCCTAACAAGCATGGCCACAAAAGCAAATTGCTCTATGCTGGAAGGCTGTGCCTAAAGCCATAGTGCTTTGCAAAGGTTGGCTCTGAACCTCTTGGAGAGCTGCAGCAGAGAAGTGAGCTGGCGAGCGCGAGGGCTGCTGTGTGGGAACCTGGAGCACTGGGAGCCTCTCCTGGGAGAGGAACGTGCATCCGGCCGTGGAGTACGGATGTAGCATCATCAGCCCACACAGGACTGGGAGTTACTGCAGGTGCTCAGAGGAAACTCCTCTTTTCCAGATGAAAGGCACTCTATGAGTATAGAAGCAGTTTCTTGTTTCATTGTTTAAGAAAGAAAATGTGATGAATTTTATGATTGATTGATAGATTGCTGCTGTGACAGGTACCATCTCTAGGTATCTTTTGTCAAAGCTGTGATATTTCTGTCATGTATTTTGAATTAAACTGTTTTACAGTGGTGTTCTTAAGGAGGTGGTAGGTCTTGTATTGCTGAATGAGTCTAAAAGGAGAAGCAGAATGCTCTTGTACTAAGAACTTTATTTATACTTTGATCCAAGCTTGCTTAACTACGGCATTTGCAGTATTATGCAGTCTGTGATAGGGCTGTTGAATTTAGGCTAGATGAAAAATTAGAGGTGCTCCCTGTCAAAAACAAACAAAACATGATGCTATTTGTAAAGTGTAAATGGAGGGAAACGCAGCAAAACAAAGTATTTCGTGACAGATCTTTCATTACTTACTTTTCAGGGCAGTTTGCAGGAAGCATGAACTAATGCAATATGATTTGGAAATGGCTGCACAGGACTTAACATCTAAGAAACAGCAGTGTGAGGAGCTGGCAACAGGAGTGAGTCTTTTTCCACTTTCTTCTCCAAGATGCCTCTTTCTGAATTTATTTTTTACTTGAGCCAAGTTACTTAAAATGATATTTAAATGGCACCAGCATGCTGTCGGCTGCTTTTGAGAAGTGGTATCATATGAGCTAGAGACATGTGAGGTTTAAAGTAACTTGGTTCTTGGTGACATAAGCTGTTTGTGCCAAACTTCTTTTATTAATACTGAGCAAGTAAAGGGTTGCAGTAAATGTGACTGGAGCAGAATAACGCTTTATCTGTAGACAACTCTATCCTAAAGATGAAAATGTTGGGAATTCTGAAAGACTTCCTTTACTTTTTGAACAGTGGGTGTTATCAACAGTGGTTGATATGTTGTGTTAGTCCATTTTATATGGGAAACAACATTACCTAAAATAATATCTGAAAAGTTTTAGAATTTTTAATGTTGCTCTTGGATCTGTTGATGTTCCTTATGGAATGCCTTTCTGGCTTTTGTTTCTCTTCCTACATCACTAGGAAGGCTGCTCTGAAAGTTCCCCCTTGTCAGCCTCAAAGTGTTTGAACATCAAATTGCCTTCTCCCCACTTTGCTTATTCTGAGTCACCAGAGCTACTTATCAATTAATGAAATGAAAAATAAAGAAAAAAAAGAAAAAAAATCAGCCAAATAGTAAGCACAAATGCCAATAAAAGTCACCTGATGTCCTGTGGCTATGCTCAGGACATGCCAAGCCTAGAGTATCCTTGTTTTTTGTAGACTGTGAGAACCTTCTCCCTGAAGGGGATGACCAGCAAGCTCTTTGGGCAAGAAACCCCTGAGCAGAGGGAAGCCAAGATAAAGATTCTAGAAGAGCAGATACAGGAAGGAGAAGAGCAACTGAAGTCTAAAAATCTGGAGGGCAGGTAAATGTACTTGACTGTTTCAAAGAAAACACAGGGCTTGTCTCAGCAAAAGTCCTTGACTGGATGCTCTTGAAGGTGTTTGCATTTTATAAGTGTTTTTAATATATTTTTGGTGTTTATGAGCTGTCTATAAAAGCTCCTGTCAGCTGCAAGTTGTGAAATAAAGTGCAGTACATGCAGTTAGCTTCTGGTGTGAGTGTATGGCTTATGTAAAACCTGATGACTTTCCCAGTTACTGAGCCCACTCTAATGGCTGACTTGCATGCTTTTATGTTCCACTAGTAATATATTTAGCAGGTGGGCTTGGAGGTCTGCAGCTGAATAGGCTGAGACTCAAAGGCTGATTTGCTTCAAATGCAGTATTTAGTTTGGTTTATGTGTAAGGGTGCTGAGCCCATAACTTTCAACTTCTCATATGGGGGACATCTTACTCCTGTTTGAAAGAGATTAGAAGGTCTGGGGAGTTGTGTTTGGGTAACTGCTTCTTGTGCTCTAATGAAATTTTCTTCAGGTATGCAAAAAGGAAAAATAGGAACTAACGTTCCTAAAGCAATGGGATTTTGTCAAAGCATGTCTGTTGTATAACACAAGGGGTAAACGTGCTATCTCCTGATATGTTAGCATTAGTGCTAGAAAGATAAGACTAGTTCACGAGTAGTTCAAAACAACAAGACACTCTGTAAATGCAATATCTTAATTATTTTGGCAGATGTATTCGAGATGTGCTTTTATAGCTCTGGAAGCAATTTTCAAGTGAATGCTAGTCCAGCACAAATTAAAGTATGAATTACAGATATATACCTTCATTTTAGTTAAGGAGACCTGACTACACATCACCAAACCAACAAAATTAATTTCTGAAGTGAATTGTCCAAGTTAAATTTGCATTGTAAATATTTATTGTACTTGACTGTCTCAAACCCTGACAAACAAGTGAGTTTTCATGCTGAAGAGATGAAAATTCTGACTTCACAATTGAAAAAGGAACATGCAATGTTGTGTGCTGAATGCTGGCATACAGATAATTAGTTACCCCAACAGAATCTGAAGGAAAAAAGTATATTCTGACTTATACTGGTTCTGTGGCAGTGATGCTTCCTGGGGAAAAAAACACCAAACTAAACAAACATCCTAATGTATCCTGTGAAACTCTAGGTTAGAAACCTTAAAAAGAAGGTGGAGAATTAGGTAGTGGTGCCAGTTGTAAAATGATGACACTGAGGGATGCATAGTATTTGCAGGACTTGATTTACTGACTGAAAGGTGGAGCACTCTGTCTTACACAGCTTCTGTGCTGAGTGTCCAGAGCTGAGGATGGAACATGTAAAACACTGACAGAAATCATTGCTTTCAATTCCAGAGACTTTGTGAGAAGTGCCTGGGCTGACATTGAACGGTTTAAAGAGCAGAAGAATCATGACTTGAAGGAGGCACTTATAAGTTATGCTGTTATGCAGATTAGCATGTGCAAAAAGGTACGTGGTGCTTGGGAAAGGCTGGCCCAGTGTATTTGTCCTGTCAGCAGGGGGGCAGATGCATGGCAGGCACAGAAGATTGGAAGTCACTACCATAAAACCTCCCACATAATCCATCCTACTTAAACTCAGTGACATGTCAGTGTTGAGATATATATAGATAGAGATATAAAATAGACAGTGTGGTCCAATTGCAGTGTGGTCTCTGCCTTCTTCTGTGAAGTTCTATGGGATTTCTTTGTAGAGTCTTCTGTTGAAGAAAGTTGTGGAGGAGATGTGCAAACAGAGTATATTCCCACCTTTTGATTTTTAACTGTTCTTTTTAAAAGGGAATTCAGGTTTGGACAAATGCAAAGGAATGCTTCAGCAAGATGTGACTATTTGGAAATGAATTCCTCCTCCAAGTGCCAGAGAATGGAAGCACAGTGTATAACACCAATGTTATATTGCTACACGACTTACATACAAATCATGAAATAAATGTAATTGTTAATAAAGGATGAAAAGGACATGTTGTTAAATGTTTGGCCCTGACTGCCACTTCTGTGGCATGTTTTATATGTGGTAGCAAATAATGCAGGGGTAAAAGAGTTACTGAAAACTAAACTCTGTATTTTGGGACAAAGGTATTGGGGAAGTTATCCCAGAAAGTATGAACTAAACTGTTCAGAGACTTGTGAAACACCATGCTCTGTAATGTGTAGATCACTTCCAGATGCCCTTCTTTCCAACCCTTGCTGTTTAGAATTTTTAATGCTCAAGGGTGCTTTGGTTTTTTAATGGGGCACACAGTTGTGTTCTTGAGGTCTACACCATTAGAGGACAAAAAATGAAATACTGTAATGCCTAGAGTTCATATTTAAATGCCTTTGCATGTCCATAGATAAATATGTTTTTCCAGAGTTCAGGTTAAGCAGTCTCAAACTCCTGAGATGTTTGAAACTCTCTACAGTAGAGGTGTTGTACAGTGGTTTGATAACAATATTCTGCATTTACCCACTTCAGTTTTGATACGGGCACTGATTTCTTACTAAACTTCTTCCTGCAAGTAAAGGAGACTGGTGATCCAGCTGAGTAGAAAAACCAAAGTCAAAGCTGGTAAGAAGCAGATGCAACTTCTTTTTGGTTGTTTGGAACCTGTTTACACTTGCTGTGGATCTGCCCTGTGGCACCTTGTAACTGAAGTGGTTTGGTTCTTAAACAAATAGTTCTTAATGAGGGTGCTGAAATAATAAACCTGGTGCAGCTTCTGTCATACTTCAGAGCAGTGATGTGCAGAACCCACAATGAACCAAGGTGTCTGTTTGGCCCTTGTAATGATGTTTCAGTATGTGTGAGTGTGTGTGTACGTGTGTATGTATATACACACCTGTATAACATGATTTGAAGTTAGAGGATTTGCATTAAATGTTTCCAATTATGAAAATCCCTTACCACTGTCTAATATTGGGCTTTTTCTACATCCTTACTGAAAGTTCCTGAAGTCTTGTGGAATTTGTCAGACTTGATTTCTAGTCCTGAAGGAAGCTTTGTAATAATCTGTTGAAAAGTGTATTTAATTATTTTGGATTATAACACTATTCAGATTTTTTTTAAAGAGATACTCCAGAAGGTCCTTAAATGTTCTTTTGATACAACTGTCTAAATGTATTTACTGGTATGTCCGATGTTACTTTTGTCTCTTCGACCTTTCTTTTCTAAAAACCCATTGTAAGGAATGCATAAGTCTGGTGCACACTACAGCTTAAAACTGTGAAGTAAAGTGCTGGTACTCTGATAACCTGTGTTGGCTTTTTCCAAGCATATGACAGTGAGATGCCTGGCTGAGAGATGATGTTGGGCACGAAGAGGTCTCTTTCTTTAACATCTACAAAGAGAAATGTTGTTCCATCCAGAGGTTGCAGTATCCAGTTCTGATACAGGCTGAAGGACTCTCACATTCCAAATCAAGAGGTTGCACACTTGATGTATTCAGTAAACCTTCTAAAAGAGTGGTGCCTTAATACAATACCATGAGGCGCTCAGAGTAGGTATTTTTCATGCACTTTGATTTTTGGTAGATCTTTCTGGTGCCTCTTTCCACATGTCACTTGCTGTACAGCTCATTAAATGTATTAGTATACCTTTTTTTTTCCTTGCTAGTTGTACTAAAATTTAAGAAGGGAACAAAACAGTTCTTGTAAGTTTTGTGCCAAATAAGATAAATAAAATTGCTCTTTGATATTTTTGTTATGTTGGGGTGGTTTTTTTTTTGTAAAAAACTGTCTTTCCTGTTCTGTAAAATGCTGTTTGATTTCTTGAAAGTGGTTCTTGTCCATCTTAGCTCTCAAGTGGCCTCCAAATTTGGGTGTAAAATTTGATGAATTTGCACAGCTTCCCCTTTAGGTATGAATATAGTGCTAAGGCCAACTTAGGATGCTTGAAACAAGTCAGCTGTCTGAATTTCATGTGTGTCTCCATCTAGTTAAGAGAAGATGCTTTTGAAAACATTTTGCACTATTTGACAGAAATTATGTGAAAGGCAAATTAACGGTAATTTGCAATAGCTTTGTTTCTTTTACTTCTGTCTTTCCAGGAAAGCAGTGCATGTGATCTGTGTAGTTGGGGCAAACTGTGAAGGTTTCTCCTCTTTTAGCTTTTCACTTTCTAAGAGGAAACCAGCCAGTTAATGGCTGTTTCCATGTAGGTAACAGAGCCCAAGTGACAGATGTACACTTGCAAGTGTGCATTTTTCCAGTTACAGTGTGGATTTAACTCTTCTAGCTTGTTCCACTTGTCAGTTATCCAGTAAACACAAAAAATTGGTGCCTTGAGAATTATAGCAGGTAGGAAGAACATTTTAATTTAATCTCAACAAAATGCTTGTATGTAAAAATGTTTACCTGCCTGGATCATCTGATCTGCTGATCCTGTTGCTTCTGTCCCAGGAAGCTTTGCTGGATGGATTTTCACTGCTTGTGCTATCTCTGACCTTCCCCATTACTAGCAGGACCTGGTCTTGTCAGTGCATTCTAGTTGCTAGTGTTGTCTGTTCCTGAAATGTAGCAGGGGTGACAGAGCCAACTGCAATGGAAAGAGTTTTGTGAACTCTTTTTTTAATATATTATTTCAGTATCTGGCACATCAGCCCAAGGAGTATTAACCTGGCAGCTGTGTGCAGGAACTACCTTGGCAGACACAGAGCAAATCTTGGAGCTCGAGCCACACTGAGGAGTTTGCCTTGTGCAGGTGAGCCTGAGGAAAGTGTTGGCTGTGGCCAAACACACAGCAGAGCCAGCAGAGCTAGGCTGCAGTCCCAGAGCACTGCAGCTCAGGATATCTTCCTGTGTCACTCTCCCTACCACTGAAATGCCTTTGTTCATCTCGGTTCAAGAACTGGGAAACACTTTCTAATGTTGTCTAAAGGATTACACAGAAGGAAGTTGTCTTAATTCCCTGTGCTTGTCACACAATGGCAGGCAGGGCTCTAATCCACATTTCCTTGTGCCTCCTGTTCTGCCCATTCTTGGTGCCTCTGTCTTGTGTTTGCCTGCAAAGCTCTGTGAGGGGGGAGGCACAATGTGTGCCACACAGGGCTGCTCTAGAAATAATGCAGAGAGAGGAAGCAAGTGGAATAGGAGCTGGGAAACTTGGAGCACGGGCCTTGGTGTGCAATCCAAGTACAATGTTACTTGTATGTCACCAGTAAAAGCAGTCACCTTTGTAAGCAGTCACTTTGCTGCTGCCATGGGTCCCTGTGTGCTCCTGCCTGGTGGGCTCCCACCTGCTTCCCCAGCAGAGCTGTGTTTCCTAGGACAGGGGCAGCTCCCTAAGGATGTCACTCTCCATCTGCCTCCTGAGGGATCCTTGGCAGTACAGGACAAAGCACTGTGAGCTGCTTCCCTCTATGGGCGGCCCCTGGGGCAGGCAGGATGCTCACTGCAGCTGTGAGCAGAGGGGAGTCTCTCTTGAGTGACAGAGGCTTGGTTGTCCCCTCAGCTGAAACTGGGGGGGGTCATCTGTGTCCCCTCCACAACAGCACTGCCATGGGTAAGTACCATGGGAAGTTTGCCTCAACTTCCTGCTTAAGCAAAGGATTGTGACCCTCTGGCTGCTGTTCTGGTGATACAGTGTTATCAAAAGGATTTTGTGATTCTGACTTTGTGAAAGGTCAAATGCAGAGGAGAAACTTTGTTTGTGGTTTTGTTTGTTTGTTTTGCTGGCTGCCTTTTGGTTGCTTTTGAACAGCTTACCTAGGCTGGCCTTCCTAATGCTGTTTTCTTCAACAAGAATCTTTCACTCTGACTGATTGCAGAACAGATCTAAAATATGAAACAGACAAATCAGGGAGGATTTTGGGTTGTTTTGGAGGAAAACAGCTTCAGACAGTGGAAGTACAGAGTATTTGGAGGTAAGGAGAGATGGTGCCATGCCCAGACAGGTAAGGATGGGGTAAAGCTGCATGTGGGGGCAGACAGGTTTTGAGGAGAGATACACAAGGAGCTGAGGAGGAAAGGAGGCAGGGAAGAAGGACAGCAGAGATGGGATGGGTGGTGGAACTGGAGAGGAGAACAGATGGAAAGCTGCTGTACCTGCAGCCTGGGCTGTGCAGGAAAAGGGAAAAGCATCCCTGTGTGGTCCTTGTTTGGAGAAGACAAGAAAGAAGATGAAAGCAGCAGGACAGGAGGTTTCAAGAGCTGTCAAAGACAGTATATAATACTAATGGTAGTATAATGATAGTCTCTGACTGAAACTTGTAGTGATGACTGTGTTCTTGAAGCTGAGTTTCCTCTGTCACACCATTGACAATGGTGTGACATAGCTCAGGAGAGAATTTTGTCTAATATTTTGTATCTATGTTCAATATGTTAGTTTTCACCTTTCTGAATAAATAAAACAGGAGAAGAAGTTGCAGTCTTCAAAAACCAGCATAAACTTTGTGGGCACTCCAATCCTGTAAACACCAGCATAATCGACCATGGAATCTGGGGGCCTGCTGTCCGGTGTAGCTCTAAAAGAGGCTGCCCCAACAAGCCAGGGACTACAATTAGTAAATAACTTCACCAACTTCTGCAGCAAACATGTTCTGTTATCTTTGGATATCTGTGGCATGTGATAGCACCAATTATATTCTCTTCAGAAAGCAGCTCTAAGTGGCCACAGAAGATAAAAGAGTGACGTTGTGGTGAGGCTCCCCGGGATGCAAAGGTGGAAAATGATGTAGTCAGAGGGAAAAGGCAACCCCGACCGCCCTCTGGTGGGTCTCCAGCGGGAGCTCGCAGGACCGGGATCTGGGATGCTGCTGCGGGAGGAAGGTCAAGGCCACCTCCCCTCCTGCCCTGCGGAGGTACGAGAGCAATGCTAGAGCCATGGTGTAACAAGCCCAAACACAAAGGGATGGGTAATCTGGAGCAGTTTTCCTTGCAGGATTTAGCGCTGAGTCTGTGTCCTGCTGGTGACTGCTGCTAATGACAGAGTATTACACTGTGAATTGCAGCTTGGGTGCCTTTTGCACTGCACAAAACAGTGCCTTGAGTTGGACTCAGAGGTTTCTGAGCTAGCAGTCTTTTTATTTATTTATTTAAGTTTAATAACTGCTTGGATGTGGTGCCACCTGCATGGTCAGAAGGAATGATCTGTGGCCACTTGTACAAGCTGCAGTCCTGTGTAAGAGATGGCAAAGTCACCCTGCCCCAGTGCTGCTTTGAATGAGGTTTTTGCTTTGCTGAGGTTTTTCTGAAGTGTGTGCTCTCTGGTGACAGAGAGGCCAAATCTCATGATGGTTGTTCCTGAGGCCAAAAGGATAGGCTTTATTTCCAGTCTCCTTTGTTTTGATTAGATTCCAAGCACAGTGCTGGTGGCTTCTGCCTGTTTACTTCTGATGGCCCCACAGATACTGGAGGCTCAGAGGGCAGCAGGGAAGAGCTGTGGGCTCCTTGTGCTGCAGCAAGATCCCTCCAAGACCACATGACAGAGCTGTACATCCCCCTCATCTGCAATTTGCCAACCTGGAGCAGGGGTTGCAACTGCCACAGCAGCATTCCCACTCCTGGGTGACATTCCCTGTACTCTGCCATGGACTGTGTTAGCCGCCGAGGTCATCCTGCTCATTCTAAGCTACCTCTGGTGCTCCTGCTGTTGTTCAGTGGCTCTTCCCCCAGCCTGACCACACTGGGGCTGACTGGAGCCGTGCAGGGCCTGCCACTGACCTGCTCCTTGCTCCCATCAGGTGATTCATCACTGCCTCCCAGCAGCACAGCCTCCTCTTCTTCCAGTGGCTCCCTAATCCTTTCCACCTCCATCTCACCCGTGGTCGCAGTAATGTTCTTACTGCCCCAGGCTGTCAGTAAAGACTCTGACCAGCACAGAGCCAATGGGAGAACACAGCAGGATCCTAAAGAGTTCCCATTTCCACTTGCATCCTGAAGGCTTTGACCAGATTTTAGTTTATTTTAAGGAATGCTAGGCTGGCTTTCTGATTCAGAGCAGGACTGGCCCAACCGGAGTGAGGAGAGCTGCGATGTCGTGGATTGCAGCATTAATACTATTGCTCCATCAAGGAAACTGTAATCTCTTAAAATTAGAATTAATTTGACAAGATTTTTTTTTTCATGAACATGTTGATTGGCATTAATCTCTTTTAGCTCTGTAACAATGATTCTTTTCCCAGGGATTAGTTTCAGACTGACAGGCCTATAGTAATTCAGTCTCTGTAGTTATATACTTTTATAAACAGACAAAATATCAGCCTTCTTTTAGACTTACGGAGTTTTTCCTGAAATCCAAGAACTGTTGAAAATCAACATCCATGGTTCAGAGATCTCTTACGTTGTGACTTCTATAAGCTTGAGAAAAAGCTAAATGGATCTGGAGACACAGGCATTAATTTAAGCAGCTAATGTCTAGTGCTGCACCCTGGGTGTGTCTCAGGAGAAAATATCCCCTTGTGATGGAGCTAAGGCACAGATGGGGTTGATGAAGACCATGTTTTGATTTTAGCATCCTCCTAAATGAAGTGAAAAGCATATTGTTGTGTAGTTTAAGACATTTTTATGTTATAGCTCTATGGTGTTGCTGAAGTTTGACTCTCTGACATCTCAGAATGAAAGTGAGAAATTAACCTTTGAACCACATAAAGTGTCAGGAATATTCACAGATGGAGCAAACTCATTTGTGAACTGGGAGTAACCAAACTACTAGAGGAGATCAGGAATCCTTTCAAAATCTGAAATCATTCTCAGTGTTAAATCTTCTCAAAGTACATCTTGCTTCCTTATAGATAGTTGATCTTTCCTAACCTCTAATTTCTCTTTATGGTTGCTTTAGCATTCCTCCCCTCTAGTTAATACTTTACCTCATTATATTTGTCCTGTAAGCCTGGACAGTGACTTGAACATGTGTTGCCTTTTTCAATTTCAGGACACTTACTTAAAATATCCAGAAATAATTGCTGGCGATCATTCACTTTGTGTTCAAACTCCTTCTCCCTGCTGATGTAGTTACTGCTATTTTTAGCTTTAAAATGCTAAATAGATAGTGCTTAGCTGGGCTTTTTCTGTTTCCTACCAACAAATATAATGATTTCGATTACAAGGCAATTTTGTGTTTGCTGGGTTTCACGTTACTTTTCAATTTGAAAACATTTCCTTTTTCTCTCTCATGTTGACATCCACTGTGGAGCTTCCTGGGCTGGAGTTAAATGAAGGTGATGATGATAAATAAAATAAAGTGATGTTTGCCAGCAAATGTGTGAGCAGCAGGACAGATGCCTCCATGCTGGTCCTGGGCAGATGGTCCTGGGGAATTATTGACTCGATCCAGGTAATGTTTCTCCTTTCCCCGTGTCCAGTTACTGGAGCAGGATGGCTTTGGCACTGTGGTGCTGAAGATTCCCAGCAAACACAGGGATCAGGGAGCTGGGTCTGATGGAGATGCTCCTGGAGGGGCACAGGGCAGCAGGTTCCTGGTTTGGGGGTGCTACAAGATTTGTCAGGTTTCAGTGGAGCAGAGGGTGCTAATAACCTCGGTGTTGCAACATCCCTCTTTGAGTAGTCAGATAAGGATGTAGAGGGGAAATTAGCTGTTAATAGGAGCAGGGTTGGAGATAAGCAAGAGGAAGAAACCAGAGCTCTGCAAGCCCAGCTGGAGGTTTGGGTAAGGCTGAGTTTGGCAAACACACACTCAGCTGGTGGAAGAGTTTATAAATTTGGCCTCCAGGACTGACTTTCATATGAATCTGCTGTGGTCAGCAGCTGAATTGGGGTTACTTTTTCCATCTGAGGAACAACATGTGGGATACAAGAGCTCTGGTCTTGAGCAATAGATCTGAGAGTTGGTACCTCAGGTTAGAGTGGCCTGTGTGGGGTGAGGTGGCAGTGTTTGGTGTCCTGGGCAGACTGAGCTGCCTGACCAGGTAGACAGGGTTGTGGGTTCAAAAGTGGTTCCAGACATCTTTTGCCAGAGGGTGAACCTTTCCTCTCTTGTCACCTACCTTTCCATAGGTGTTGATGCTTTGGCATGTGAGTCTTTCCACCAGGGGTGATAAGACCCTCCTGCTAAGTTTGTGCCTGTAAATGTGTCATAACTGTTGATTTTATGTGTTACCCACTCTGTGGCATTGTGCAGGCAGCTGGTCTATTTCCTTTGTTGCTTTTGTTCTGAACACTCCAGCTCCAAAACAGTTCCCCTTCAGCCTTGTTTAGTCTGCCTGAGCCTGATGCTCAGAAAATTGGGGTGGCTCCTCCTGTGGCCATCCACAGTACACAGCCTTCCCACTGGATGAAGGTGCCACAAAACCTTTATCTCCCACTTAAAATGCAATTGCACCCATAATTTCTTTCTCTTCTTCCTATCCATTGGTTAAGGATGGAAAGGGTCTCAGTAATGTTGCTGAGATATCTGCTTATTTGTGTTGTGCAGAGTCCTTTAAGTCCTCACCAACACTCCCAGCCTCCTAGAATGTACATTGTCAGGGAAGGCACTGCTTCTTTACAGGTGGCTCCATAATTAGCTGTCCCTGGAAATATAAGCTTAATTACATTTTATGTATTGGCTCTAGAGAGGCAGGAACTCTGTCCCCTGAAGGATGTTCTTCTGTTATCCAGAAATGGGTGTTTTTTTGCTGCGACTGAAGAGATCTCAGGCAGCATGGATTGCCCTTCAGGTTGGGTTGAGCACCCACCGTCAGCGATGCTTCTCGTCTCACCGTTTGTATTCCTGCCTTTTCCTCTTCTGTCTCCAGCCAAGAGTGATTTGTCCTTTTGTCTCTAAAAATTGCCAAGAGACTCTTGCTTTGCTTTGATATGAACCATGTCTCCATCACTGACTTTTCCTTTTTTCCCCTTCTTCCTTACAGAACAAGTGGCAAGTCCCTCACTGGCTGGCTTGCCTAGGAATTCTTCAGTGCTGCATCAACACTTGTCATCCAAAACACTGATCTTCTTGTAGTCAGGTGGCCAGCATTCACTTTGGAGAAACTTCTCCTGCTGCAGGACAGTGATGTGGAACACAGCAGCAGGCAAAAGGTGAAATATCCTTTTCATGTCTCACAGCTGTCCCTGAACAGGGACATTTCTGGATCCAATGGATGGAAAGCAAGCTGTTGCGTGGCTGTATGGGAATTCTAAATCCAGTTATTAGATTTCCATAATCTGTGGAAAGAAGGGAAATATCCTCCTCTTGCAGACTGTGCCATTGTTGTAGTCCCTTGGGTCAACAGATACCCATGATGTTCTTTCACCTCCAGGTGTTTGAAGAGGCTAATATTTAGAAGGACAAGCTGTTCTGCTGAGTCTAGTTCAGTCTGACTTGCATGTCCCAGAAGACAGAATCTGGAGTAATTTCGGTGTAGCATCCCTGGGTGCTGGGTGTGAGGGAGAGTCGGTCACATCCCCAGGTAGGTGTTTCATGCAGGTTAAAAGAATTGTTCCTTGGAGATCCCTCTCTGTCTGCCTTGACTGCACAGGGAGTTGCAGAGAGATAATTAGATTTCAGATGTAGTCTACTCTAAATAAGGAACAGAAGCAGCAGTGGATTTCTGTGGGTTTGCTTTTTGCTTTGGCCTCTTTTTGTTGGTAAAAATTAGAAAGCGGGAATCTTACAGAGCCTTCTTGGATTTGGTCCAGAAACACTAGATTTGCTGTTCTCTAGGAAAAGGAACTCCTGTTTTAGAATGTTTTTTGTTTTGTTTTTGTTTTTGTTTTTGTTTTTTCCTCTGCTTGGGACAAACAAACAAACACACAGTTTGTGGGTCAGTGTCCCTCCAGCACTTGGGTTTATCTGCTTGGAGCGCAGGAGCCAGGTGCAGGCTGGAGATCTGGATGTTGTTTGCTTCTGGGGATGGTTGTGGGCTGGCAGAGAGGAGTCAGCTGGTGGTATCCGGGCTCCCTGGGCGCAGAGCCATCGCTAATCTGCAGACGGATGTGTTTCAACAGGAAAAATAAATCCTGTCCGTACCTGTGCTCGCTTGCTCCTGCCGGAGCCAAATCGCAGCGCTGGCTGGCAGGCTCCGGGCACCGGCAGCGCCCAGCAGCGTCACTCCCTGTGGTCGGAGGCTCTTGTGCAAGCCCGGTGCGGCCGGGGGGGTCCGTGCGGAGGCTGCGGGGAGCAGCGCCAGCCCCTGCGCGGTTTTGCAATGCGATCTCTGCTCACGCGTCCGGCAGCGCTCCGGGCCTGCCCCGCTCCGGGCCCGGCGCTGCTCCCCGGCCCTCCTCGCAAGCGCTGCCACCCTCCCCGGTGTGTGTTTCTCTCCTGCGTGCTTGCAGGCGCATTTGTGAGTTGGGCCAGAGCTCGGCATTTTAGCACAAATGCTTGTTGACGTCACGGTCACGCCGGGGAGCCCCGGCACGGCTTTGGGGAGCAGCGCGCACGGGAAAGCCGCGCTGTGCCTCGCTCTGCCAAGGCCCTTCCGAGCTGCGCTAAACAAAGCCAGAGAGACATTGAAGGCATGCTTTTCACAAGGGGACCGATTGTTTCTGTTTCTGCGTCTTTGGCTTTCCTACCCAGCCGTTAGGCTTTACTTTGCAAATCAGGCCACTTGATGAATTTTGGGAATGGAATGAAATCTGGAAGCCCCGGGCCCCTGAGTGGCAGTCACTGTTATGGGATAAGTGTTTGCAAATGACAGCTGGTACGCTGCGCTCGGCGTGGTGGGGGATGCAGGGGAGGAGAAGCCACTTCTGCTATTTGCCAGCACTCTCGGGGAAGAAATGCTTGCTAGACAGACTGGTTTGTGACATAAATGTAAAACAACAGCAGAAAAGAAACCCCAAAGAGCCATCTAAAACCTAAGAAAAGCCACTTGCTGTTGGTCTTGTCTTGCAAGTTGATATATTGTCTTTATTGCTCTAATGATGAAAACAAAACCCTTCAGCTCAAGTTTTTCCTACTGGACAGTGTCTGTGAGAGAAACTATTTCCATTTCTGGACTTGGAAAGTTAAAATCAGAGAAATAACTTCTTTGCTAATGGCTTACCTGTCAGAGAAGAGGCAGATATTGGCCATCATGCTTTCACCCCTCATCCAGACTTCCTCAGTGTTTGGAGCAGACTGATCTTAGTTTTTTTAATCATACATGGCTCCAGATACAAAGCTTTGTTCTAGCTCCTCTGAGACTCTTTGGATTTCCCATTTGGCTGGGCACCATCTCTGACAGGATCTTCGGGAGCAGAGCCTGGACTTGTACCTCCTGTTTAGAAAAAAAAAACAAACAAAACACCCCAGGGCAGAGGGTGTGCAGTCAAGGTGCTCCGCTGTCCTGCAGCCTCTTCCGTGCTGACTTTTTCCAGCTGAGTGGGAGATACTTCTTCCCTTCCTCTTCATGTGTAACCTCAGCTACGGTCAAACCCTCATTTTTTTTGGTTTGGGGTTGTTTGGTTTTTTCCTCCGTATTTGATAATTTATGTCCTTTTTCCTTGTGACATGGTCTTTTCCTTATCCTTAATATTTCTGTCTTTTCTCAGAGCAGTTGAAGGAGTCAAGCTGTGGGTGAGTCTGTGCCATCCTGGCCATGGCACTGGTGGTTTGGATGCAGCCATAAATCCTGAGGCTGGGAAGGAGCTCATCTACTGACAGCAATGCACCCGTGGGTTTGCTTGATGCAAATGATTTGTGATGTCTCACTAGGCTGGGCTGCCAAGATGTAGGTTAGGGGCAGATGAACTGGAAATTGCTGCAGAAAGACGAGGACACAGTAGTTAGCCACCTCCATCCTCTGCTTTCTGTGTCCATGGCACAAAGCAGGAAAAGAAGAGATGGATTCAGCTGCCAGCAATTCACACGATGAAGGGCTGGTAGGGCTGTGGCAAAGGCTGTACCTGGTTGCTGGGTGTCTCTGGGCTGCCCCTGGAGCTGCACATTCCCAGGGCTGTGTCTTCCTCTGCTCCTCCCCTGGACAGGACACTGGCAGTCTCTGCCCTCTTTCAGTCATGTCTGAGCCAAAAGTTGGTGCCAAAATGAGATTCACTGGAAATTGCTGGCATCCCTAAATACTTTTAAGAAGGTCTCAGACTTTTGTTCCTCTGCACTGCAAACAAAATTGGCTTTTGCTAAGTTTCTAAGAAGAGTCCTTTTCCACAGGAGCTGCTTCTCCTTGGGAACCTTTCCATGGGGAATGTACTGGACTATTCCAGTGGAATGTTGGGGAGATGCAGACCTCTCTGTTCTTGCAGAAGGTATGGGACAGGGAGGGGAAATGGAGAGACAAACCACCTGGTGCCATGGCCTCCTTGGCCTGTCCACTTTAGGAAATAAACTGAAGGCAAGTTCCCTCTGCGTACCATGGTCCCCTGAACTTGCATTTCATACCGATTTAGTGCCTGCTGATGTGAATTTGGAGGGAAAAGCCTGTTGTGGGATGCTAATTTAGGTTGTCCAATGAAGCATGTGATTAGCTGGCAATTAATGAGATGGCAGATAAGGGTATTTTTGGGTTGAGATCACCCATATTTTGTTCTGTGTGTGGATTGCTCTGCTCTGTCACTGCCCTGCTACAGATGGCAGCTACTCATAACTTCTTCCTCCCAGTGTTCTCCAGTAACAGATAGGGTAATTCCCAGGGTAAGTGTGTGACAGACTGGAAAATGCACCAGCTGCCATGGGAGTCTCCTTCCCTGTGAGTCTGGTAAAGTGCAACCCACAGCCCTTGAGGCTTCTCCTTCCCTCACCTATCCATGTCTCTCCTGCTGCTTGCTTTGGCTCTCTGGGTCCACTGGAGAGCAGGGACTGTCACCATCCTGGTGAGGAGAATGTTGTTCCTGACTGGGGCTCCAGCATAGCTCCGTGATGGAGCTGGGCATCTCCAAAGAGGCACTTGCTAGCTGCTCATCATTTTGTTTCCCCTTGGTTCCTCTGCTTTTCTTACTGCCTTGTTCCTCGCAAAATTCCATGTGCTTTGCTCCTCCAGGTAGCAGCTCTAGGCTGTTTCATGCTCACTGTCAGCAATGCTTTATTTCACACCACAAAGCAGGGGCTGCAGGTGTGGCCTTGTGTCTCCAGTGCCTTGTTTGCTGTAGCCTTGCTATTAGTGTTCTTTGGTAATTGCAAAGCCAGGGAATCCTGGAAGGGGTCTAGAATAAAACCCAGTGACAGGTTAGTGTGCTTAGTGGTGTGACAGCAGGCAGTATCTTGTCCCACCTTTTCCAGCTTGGAAAAAGTTCCAGGGGGAGAAATCTGGGTCACTGGCAGCTTTTGGTGGGCTATGATGTGTTTTGAAATGTCCCTGTGGGAGGAAGAAGTTGAAAGAGTGATTGAAGGGCTTTAAGGTGTTGGCAGGGAGGCTGGGGACTGGCAGGACCATCTGCATAAGGGAGTGTCCATCTGCAGAGAGGTTACAGGGAAGGGATGTTTTGCCTTGTTCTTTTGCTCTTCTTTCTAGCCTTCTGATTGTTTACATATTTGGGAGTCAGACAGCCAAGGAAAGAATGGTTATGTCAGCGCCTGTGTTGAGAACACCACAGAGCTGGACCTCAGATGGTGTGGCACCAGGCATGGACAGGGTACAGGCCATCTTGGGATGTTCCTTGGACATGACAGTGGTCCAGTGGACTTGAGGCAGCCCAGTGGATCCACACCCACCCCCCCCTTACCATCCCCAAAGGGATGTAGATTGCTCAACTTGTGCTTTTTAAGCCTACTGTTCACAGGACAGAATACCAGGTATGAGGAGAGGGCAGCTTTGGATCCACTGCTCTTACAATGTGATGGCAATTACAGGAAGTGCAATGTTTGATGACCAGTATCTCATCTTTTACAGGGTGATTGAGATTTCTTTTTCACACTCTGATGTGAAATCTTTAAATTTAAGATCTATTGAGAGGAGAAGAGAACAGTCTATTTTAGATGAATCGCAAAAACTTGATAAATCCTTTAGGTGTAGTGGTCTGTGCTGCTGGTGGTTTGCTGCTACAGACTCTAGGTCCGAAAAAGCTTCCACTGTGCAAAGAAGGTTGTTTTTCTCTAGACACTGAATCCATGACCCTCACTAGAAACTATGCAAACACACAGGGACAGCCTGACCGTGCAAGGTGGTGCTTTTACCAGCAGCTGCAGGTCGGGGTCAGGCAGATCACAGGGAAGGATTGCAGCAGCTCCCTGCGCTCCCTCTCTCCTCCCCACATTCCTGAGCTGCGGTGATTTAAGGTTAACATTCCTTCATTTGTTTGCAGCTATAAAAAAATAGGCATTTTTCAGGGAATGGTGAGATGATGTGCAAATTCAGCAATGAGAGACAGAGAATGTTATATTCCTGTTGGTGGTTGTGTCTTCACATAGTTTAACAGACTTGAGGATGGACAGACACCTTGTTCTTTTGATGGCTGGGTCCAGCACAAGCAGGTCTTCAGTTCCAGCAGGACCTCTTGGGTAGTACCCCAATACCAATTAGTTAGGAATGATTTGAAGTATCAAAGAATGTCACAGGTTCATACTACTAATATTTTCCAACAGTAAACATCATCTGTGGGTTTTTGCCCTGTGTTTTAGAGGGCTGTGTACCCTGAGCTGCTACCTTGTAGGAATTTTGGTCTCATTTAACTGTGGGCAGCTGGTCTTTGTCATTGGCTTCAGGATACTGCTCCTGCAAGGGCAACTGAAATTTTTGTACCTTGGCCTTTTTCTATTTTAGCTTCAAAGGACATGTCCCTATATTATTATGAAAATTATCTTTTGCTAGACTAAACTTTGAAGCTGCAATATTAACCATTTTATATGCCTATGATCAGCGTTTCTGTGGTGAAGACACAGCTACATCCTCTTTCTGTTCTAACCCAGCCTGTTTGCTATTTTTGCATGTGATATTTTGATGCTGCCTCACCTTATGCTAAACCCCAGTCTTCTACTTATTTTCTTTATTTGTGAATCATTTAACTTTTTTATTACCAACATAACTTACTTAAATAGAATGTTCTATGGTATTTTGAACTTGCTTTGTATTTTTCTTTTACTCTCTCTAACAAATTATTTTATTTGTCTATTTTGGCACTACATAAGGCCTGGTTTTCTTTCTTTTTAAGGACACTGACTTACTGATTTCTACATGAAAATTTCACCAGCATTAAGACTACTTGTTAGTATGCACAGCTACAGCAGAGGATGTTTTATTTTTTGACAGCTCCAGCTTCGTTAACGTCTCTGTAAACTGTGGAAAGAAAGCTGCCATTTTAGTACATAAGTGGGCTGTACTACAAACAGACACATTTCCGAAGCAGGAACCAATCCACAAAATATTGCCAATTTGCATGCAATTAGAAATGAGATTGACTATCATATCTTTAATTAAATATGCTAAGTGAGTTGATCAAAAAATGGCCAAGCTGATGAAATGAAAGTATCCTTGATCTACATCTAAATATACACTTTTCAAAGGAAGACGTAGCCTTTTATCATGCCTTCATATTCCAATAGCTGGCATTGATTTCAGCCTGTCAGCTTGGATCTACTGGTGTTGATAAGAAGTCTTTGATAATATGATGATTAAAAAAAAAAAAAAGCTATTTTCCCCCCAGAGGTATATGGATTTGGGGTCACCTTGTTGGGTTTGCCCTTTTGTATTCAATGAGTTACTCAGAATCTCCTGCTCCTGCTTATTTATTTATTTTTGCGATTTTGTCAAGGTTATCAGCTAGATATTTTATCAGGGTTTATTTCCTCTGTGCCTCTAGCTTCTGAAAATTGAGATTTAACTTTGTCTGGCAGTTAGAACCTACTGGACAACCACTGGCAGCTGTGCAAACCTTGTCAGCTCACCAGAGGGGCTGTGGGGAAGAGAAGCTGCCTCTTTCTTGAGACAATGCTTTGACCCAGAAGAATATCTAGTGCATTACATTGCAATCCACTGTCACCATCTGTCCTCTCCAGTTATGTGCTTTCATCCACCATCAGCTCCTTGCCCTGTGAAGCACCGATGGGATATTTTCTTCCACCTTTTACTGCACCTCCTCTCAGACTGGCCAAGACTCTCCTTAAACACAGGTACCAGTTTTTCTTCATCTGCTTGTTTGGCTTGGTGTGCATGCATCCACCCGGCAAACAAGGGCAGTTTACTTCGCAAAGAAATATGGTTTTACTTACTACAAGCCATTTTAAACCATTTATTTGACTTTTAAATTATCCTCAGCATTGAACTCCCATCTGCTTTGCAGATGGAAAGCAGCTCTTACCAAACAGCCTTTGTTGTCTGGGATGTCCTCAGCCCACACTCAAACCATTCTGACGTTCTTCTGACCACTTTCATTTTACATTGTCCCCAAGGCTTAGCCAAGCTCCCTGGATTTCCCAAGCAGGTGGTAATTGCTGTTATGGAGCTTTCTGAGCTGGCTTTACATGGACCAACCTCCTGACCAACCTCAGGCTCTCTGGATCTGCCCAGGCACGAAGTGTGGGGGTGTGCTCTCCTTCTGCAGGGTCTCACTGTCAGGATACAATTATTCTTCACCAAAACCTTCTAAAGGATTATGTCAGTTTGAAGGGGGCTTCACAAATGCCATGTGTGATGTTCTAGGAGACCAGGAGAGACGATGTTTTTCCATCAAGCTTCTTGGAAGCTGTGTACTGTTTGAAAACTGCATCAATGCTGTTAGCTGAAGATAGGCTGGTGTTGCTCCATCACTGGCTCTAATGTTAAAAAACAACTTCTGCCACTCCTGAGGTGATCAATGTACATTGATGGCCATATCATGCACAGCATCCCTTCCTTATCAAAGTGGACCCATGGAGAGAAGCTGAAGAGGGACCTCTCTCCTTGTGTAAAACAGTGTGATGTATCAGCATTACAAAGGTCACATTTTTCTTAATGCCTACACACAGCACCACATTGCTTCACAGAAATTGGTCTCTTGATGTTTGTTTTGTGTTTTAAGCACATTTCTGGCATCATTTCTGGTATGTCTCTGGGATTTCTGATGTGTCTATGTGTCCTTAAGCTGATCCCCTCCAAGTTTATATCTTCATAGGCACCAGCTGATACATATAGATAATTGCAAATTTAATGGTTGGAGTTATTCAGTAATAACTAGGTTTGTTAAGTTAACTTTGAGTAAGACTTAGCACTGAAGACCTTTGCCCTTCTGTTTTTGGGTAGTCAGTGCTGTCATGGGGATTGGAGATCCTTTGTCACTGTTTGCTCGTTATTGGATAAACCAGACACACAGAGGCACCTCCTTCATACACACACTGAGTTCTCTTAAGATGACAGCAAGGCCATGACTTTGCAAAATCTGTTCAAGTTACTTCTTTGGGGCAAAGCAGTGTTTTTGGCTCAGGATATGTGATATATCTGACACAGAGAGTGCTTGGAACAGGCTTTTCCTCTGTTCTTTCAGGGATGAGCAGGCATGGCCCGCCAGCCCCAGCTTACTGGGATAAATAACATCCTCTTGGAAACAAGCAGTCCTTTTTTTTTTTTTTTATCTGCTTTTGCCCATTTCATGCCCATTCTGTGACAGTGTGGTACAACCACAAGGTATGGTGGAAAGGGCTGATGTCAAGCAAGAGGAAACAGACTGTATAGCCTTGCAGGGCCTCAGGTACCCATGTTGGCAAGACATTTTCTTTCAGAATCCATTTGGGTTTATCACCAGTGCTTTGGATGTGCCATAGGAGAGAAGTTCCCCATTTTATTCTGTTGTTGTATTCTTTCTTTGTTGATTTTTTTTCTATACTAGACATTACTTCATGTACTTTTATTCTGTCTCCTTCTCTTCTCTCTGAAGATAATAATCCACATCTTTTAAATCTTTTGTGAATTGCCACACCCTTGATCCTACTTGTTGCTCTTTGAATCCTCAGCAGTTCCCAGTCTCGGAGATGGCTGGAGATGGCTGGACCGCAGCAGTCTGCTTGAAGTTGTACCACAGATTTACGCCAAGATATTGTATCTTTTTATTGTTCTTCTGCCTATTTTATCTGTTTGCTTACTTTATCTGCACACAAACCCCAAATCTGGGTGGCACCTGGTGGCAAAGGCTGTGATCTAAGTTACTTCTTAAAGCATTCATGGTATACTTGTGCAAACTGCTCCCAAAGACCTCTGACTCCACAGCCCCATAGGCCATTCCAGTGGTTTGTGACCTTTGCTATTAGTAAAACAGAAAATTATCTAACCTAAAGGTAAAAATTTATGTCTTACATACCTCCAAAGGGCAAGGAAACCAGCTTTCTCCACTTGTCTGTATGATATACTCTTACATCTTTGGAGACCCTCATCAAGTTTCCCCTTTAGCAGTCTCCTTGGGAACATGTACCTTTTGGGTCAGGTTTTCTAGACATCTTGGCATTCCTACTGACCTTTCATGCTGGGCCATATTTTTCCTGCCCAGTTGAACTCTCAGTTGTCCTGTACAGACTGAATGGAAGTGATTCCCTTGTGTCCTACAAGGTTTAAGCCAGGTCACATCTAACAGCATGATGTGCACATCAGCTGATGTCCAGCTTGTGGACAACTGCACTGCCCTACTAAACCACCTCCTGCAATATTGTTGTCCTTTAGCTCAGCCATAGATTCAAGTCTTTTCTCCATCCTCACTGAGCTGAACTCCTTCATCTTCTTCTCCATCCTCACGCAGAGGAGGCTGGATCTGGACAGTCTCCTGCTTGGTGCTGTTTGAAAATTTACCTGTCCTCATCCTCCTGTTGAATAGTCTGGTAAAAATCCTAATCAACTCCATTCAATGCATCCTTGTGTTTTGAAAGAAAAATCAGTCATCACTACATTCAAGTAGCATTTAATTTGGTTGCTTTGGCCTTATAACAGATTTCATCCAGCCTACTTCTCATTTTATGAGAAAGGCACATGAGAAAATAACTTATCAGCAACTTAAACCTTCTTGCCTTTTCTGGCCAAGGCCCCCCTTCTTTAGCTGTACCTTGGCTGTTTGTCATTTAAATGGATCTTAGTGGTTTGCCTTTTCTTCTAAATTCAGAACTTCATGCAGATACAATAAACTTTGTTGACCATTGTGTTGTCTATTCATCTGGAATTTTTGGAGGCCTCTGAGGTTTTGCTTAGTCCCCACTGGGGCCTGATTAACATAATAAATTTATGGCAGCCCAGTCATTTCAACTTCTGACAGTCATGAATAGGGTCTATGTAATTTGGAGAACAGTTAATTGCCTGTCATGTTCCAGTATTTCCTTATTCTGATGCAATTTTTGAGCATAGTACCAGAGGAAATCAGTAGTGGGGGGCCAGCACTATGATTTTTATTATGTTTTTAAACAAAACCCAAACCTTTTTTTTTTTTTTTTTCCTGTTGATCGGTTAGCTTATGGTTTTCCAATTCCAGCCTTTTACAATCTCTCCCTGGTCTTCAAGGTCCATTTATGCTCTTCTCATTCCCCTTTCCTTCTCTGCCAACTGAAATTAGAGATTTTACTGGCTTTCACAGATTCAGATTTCTATACTCTGTTGGCATTTCCATATATTGTTTGTTGACTCAAGCAATATATGGAAACATCCCATTTGGCATAATGGCTTGATCTTTGTAACCCTGGGAATGTACAACCACTTGGGCTTAAATATATAGAATCATAGAGTGGTTTGGGTAGGAAGGGACCTTAAAGGTAATCTAGTTCCAAGACCCTTGCCTATATCTATATCTATCTATATCTATAATCTATTTATCTATATATAAAAGCTTAAATATGTGCTTTTGTGTTTGAAATTTTGGTTGGTAAGTATCAATCTCCCATCCTTATCAGTGCATCAGAACCTGGTGTCCTACCTGCTCTGCACATCTTGTGTCTTGCTTTTAATCAGGTCAATGTTAGACTTGTAAAGAGGCGTGAATCTGAATTTAAAATGCTGTATTGGCTTGTACACACTTCTCAGCACATGCAAAGTGTAGCAGCCTACAACTCAATAAGGTAAACTAAGAGCTTTGACACAAAGTAGGTACGAAGTAGCTGGTTACTCATCCCTGAGTAACCTCCCACCTGTACAAGCCTTTAGCTAAGGGTTCACCTAATGCTGTCTTTCAAATTAGATCCACTATAATATTTAAAATTAAAGAACTCAGCTGCAGTGGGACAGACACATGGGAAAGATTAAGATGAATTAAGTAAAGGTGTGACATTAAATTGCAACAGTTAAAGCCCACCAAATCCCTGTGTGGATGTTCTCTCTTTTACAGATAAAATACCCCTCACTTCCTTTACATTTATTTCTGAAAAGCTTAATCCTAAAGTGTTCACACTGGGGTTTAAGGCCCTCTTGCTTTCCTATCTGCATTTAATTCAACTTAAATGTCTTAGGTAGGCTGCCAATCTAAGTTAATAGTAGATGGCTTTCTGCTCTACTTATAACTTGTGTTTTAAGGCAGAGAAATAGGTTCTGTCTCGTGTCATTTGACAATTTGTGTTAGGCAAGTGCTGCATTATCATCATTTTTGTTGCTTTTTCTGTCTATTAGACATCTCAGCATGGGACATTAAACATCCTCTCTTCTTTTAGTCTAGAGATTTATAATGCTAATTTTACAGGAATGCCATGTGGGACCAAGCCAGACGTATTACAGATATCTAAATGTCTCATGTCTACACAAACCCACCCTGACTGATGCTGCCTTGCAATCTTTCTTTTTTCAGATAGGTGTATCTCTTATCAAACTTTTCTTTTTCTTTTTCTTTTTTCTTTTTTTTTTTTCTTTTTTTTTTTTTCTGGAGGTTTTGTATTGTCTTGATCTCAAGTTTTAAATCACTTCAGGCTGTTGTAGTAGACTGAGTCAAGTCAGGCATGTTTGTGGCATTAGAAACTAATCTGATAGGAAGAATTCAGGGCTCAGGTGGAAGTGGAACAGTGTTCTCCTGGTAACTGTTTTGGGAACAGAAAAGATTCTGGGAATAAGGAAAAGAGCTGGGTGACTTGCATGCACCCTCTAACCAATATTGACTGTAATTAATTATTTTTGTTTGCAAAGATCAGATGCCCAGGTGTTTTGAGCCATTGCATGCCACCACATTTCCATGCATTAGAAATGTCAGGACAAGCACAATGTGCCACTCTGTAGCATTGTCATTGATTCCTGATATGCCAGCAATATAGGGCAAGGCAGACTATTGAGTCGGCTTACGTGGGATCACGAATTGAAAGCTTGCTATAAAAAACATTAAATAATTAAAACACAAATTCCACCAGGGATGCTGAAATGAAGGGGAGCAATTTACAGACAGCGTGAGTGGATGCTCAGACAATAGACTCATTACATTTCTGCATTGAATATGTGTGCTAGTTAAAGCCCTGGTGAAATATTCCAATTGAAAAAATGGATGGAAGGTGATTTTCTAGCTTTCAGTTGCAACTGTTCCCTGATTGAATCCACTGTTGAAATGTCAGGCATTCACCAAGGCATTTCTAAAGCACCATGCATTCTATTGCTGGCTACCAAGCAGTGACCTTTGTGGACAAGGAAGGAGGGGAGAGGAGGGAAACTGAAGAAGAATAATGGGAGTGGGGTGTGGAGAACTCACCTGTAATCTCTGAAAGTCAAGTTGCTCTCATCTTGCAACAAAGTTATTAGCTTCAACTGTTTGATGATTCCACAAGAACAAGAAAGGTGGCTTTAGCATTTCTTGGGAAGATGAATTGTGTATTTCTGCAACCCTAACACCTCATGCTTTCTCTTGGATTGACCTTGGATTTGAACTTTGTTGGCAAATACCTTCTTTTGAGAACATAAATGTTTTTCAAGCAGTGCTCTCTGTATGTAAACTACCGACATGAACTCTTCAATGATCATCTTCAATCTGTTTTTTCAAGACTTAGCATCATTATAAAACACTCAGTAAAAATATTGATTGCTGAAGTGCAGATTGTTTTTCACGTTTCCTTTGGCCTCATCCTGTAACCACAAACAGACATAAATAGTCCAACAGAACTTTTTTTTTTTTTTTTTTTNTTTTTTTTTTTTTCCCTCAAAAGAAGACAACCATATGTGTTGGAAGAAATGAGACTGTTAAATGTGAGTTGTGACATCTGCAGGGGGAAGAGGAGAAGATGGACATGCTGCATTCTTTTTTACAGGATAAAGGACAGAGAAGCAGCTGGGAACTTCAGCCTGGACAGAGTCAGTAGGACAGGTCACATCACTAGACTCTGTACATCACTCCAAAGGCAAAGAAAAAAAGGTGATATGGGTGGGTGTAAAGAAGGTGCACTTGATGTTTGTTGATTTACCTGTCTGTGGTTTAAATTATTGAGCTGTAGGCCCACCCTAACAGTATTTTCAAACAAAAATAATTTTTGAAAAATTGGAAGGGGAATTATAAAGGGTTACAAGGATAAAGCAAGACCTGGTGAACAGAGTTAAAAATCTTGACACACAGTCCTTAAACCTGATAGCTAAAATGAATAATGAGAAGCTCAGGCTTGATGAATGCCAACAAATACGGAGGCATAAATTTGAGAGCTTGGCTATGAGGCCATCTTAAAAGCCTATATAACTGATGGACTTCTCTCTCAAATTCCCAGACTGGATCTTTCCAGGTCAAGAGCTGCTTCAGTAGAAGTAACTGGCTTGATGCATAAGTTTCTGAATTAAATCCTTTAGTTTTTCATGCAGGAGGTCAAATGTGTTGGTTCTGCTTGATGTGTGTAGATACTTCTGAAGCCACTTCCTGGTTAAGACCTTTTAAAACACATGTGATCCCCAGTGATTCCCCAAAGCCACTTTTTAAATAAATAAACTACTTGTGCTTCCTAATTTTTTTTTTTTTTTGTTTCTGGATTTATACAGAAAAGAGAAGGAAAAAAAATAAAAGGAAGGAGGGTGAAGTGCTTTTTACTTTCCAGTATTTAGCCCTCTTAAAACGGAAAGGTACTGGGCTCCATGCTGCATACACATTGCCTTTTAGTGGGTTTCTCATGGGTGGGCAACTTTTGGAATTCAGAAGGGAGAGGAAAGACTATATTAAAGACTATTAATTATTTTACCTGGCGAAAAGCAGAATTTTTCTACTATTTACAGAGCAGTATAAAGAAAAAAAAATATAGGTCAAAATGCAAATGCTCCTTTAAGCTTCTCAAGCTACCGAGTTTATATATTTCTTTTCTATTTTGCTATGCCAAAACACTAATATTAATAAATAAACAGCACAATATTAAATATGTGCCCAAACACCAATATGAACATCAGTGCCACAGCTGGGTGACTTGGTGAGGAATCATCACTTGAAAATTTGTGAGGGAGAGGTCCAAGGTCTGATGTGTCCCTTCACCACCTCTACTCTGGCACAGGGGACTTCCAGATGAACAAAGCACTGTAAGATTCTCACTGAACTTGACCATTTATAGGTGCTTAATTCCTCTTAAAACAACACAAAAACCTGCACCCTAACCCAAACTGTCATTTGAAATTTGGAACATGTCTTGATTAAGGTCATAGAAGATTGATAAGAGAGTAATGAACAGCACTCAAATATGCTGAGTCTTACTTTTTTTGCATTAAATACAAGACAGTCTTTCTTCTTTGTATTACACTGTTAATTGCCAAACAGATATTTTGAAAAGCAGGTTCCAATTGATGTGTCCTTGGAGAAAGACTTGTGCTCACCCTGCAGAAAGCTTTAATTCCTCAGTGTGTTTTAAAATAAGGTTGTAGTGCTGAACTTCCTGACTCAGTCTTAGTGCAATTCAGAAGGGTTTTTTTTTGACAAGGAAAAAGGAGTACAGTCACCAAATTGTCTTTGAAGGAAAAATAAAATCAAAGCTGAATAAACGTGTATATATTCCCGCAATTCTAAAACTCTGGTTTTGGAAATTAAAAAGTTTCCCATTTTATAATGACACTTCTTGTATTTGTGTAAAATTGTAGAGGACTGCATGGAATGTGGCTACATTTTATTAACTCCTCCCTCTGTTCATAGAGATTGAGTACTCAACACCATCATTTTGAAATATACATATTGCACCAAGTGGGCACACCTTCATCATGGTCCCAGTGTCATTAACACTCTCCTCTTAATGGGATTTCTTGCACTGTAACTTGATGGCACAACCTCTGACCTGTGTGAGGGTGCAGAACCTTATTAATGCACCTTGCTGAAGGAACTCGAAACCCTACGTTCAGCTGACTCACCAGGCAGATGTGTCTCACTTCTAACAGGACCTGAGTGAAGGGCATAAGCCTCCTCATGGAGACAGGGTGATCCTGTAGGACAGCCTGGGAATAACTAAGCTTGTAGCAAAAAGCTTTGGGCTTCTGCTGATTGAATGACTCACAGAGCTAAGCCCAGAGAAGCTGGTAAATTTTACCCAACAGAGCTTATGCAGATCTTGGCTTCAATCCAGCAGAGCACTTAAGCACATGCTTAATTATACGCAAATGACATAGAGCAATCGAGGTACCCACGTGTTTCTGGGTGAAAAGACTTTATTTAGAGAAACGTGGAAAAAGTTGGTAACCCCCGAAAGAGGTGAAGTTGAGAGGTGCAAGTGACACCGTGCCACAGCCCAGGTTGCAGCGGTGCAGCCAGTTTGGGTGCAGAGCTAGTCCAAGAAAGGCGTTGGGTTTTAAGATTTGGCCTCTAGCGATTCTGCAAATAGTTTACTGTGCAGGGTCACGGCGAACATCACGATCGTGGAGATTACAGTGCAGGAAAGTCATGCTGGGACTTTCAGATGATTTGGAGGCCCTGAGAATCCGAGTGACACCACCTCTGTAATGGCACTGGCTGTCTGCAGCGGGGCCTCACCCCAGACATGCGTCAGGAGTGGGGAACCAGATCAGGCTTTACTTCTTTAGATCGCAGGTGGCAGAGCCCTGGAACAGGCTGCCCAGAGAGGTCGTGGAATCTCCCTCTTTGGAGACATTCCAAGCCCACCTGGACGCGTTTCTGTGTCACCTGCTCCAGCTGACCCTGCCTGGGCAGGGGGGGTTGGACGGGATGATCTCCAAAGGTCCCTTCCAACAATTCTTATAGTTAAGCCTTCTCCCTGACACCGACCGCGGCCGCTCCGGCCTCCTCTCCTCCGGGAGGCCCTGCTGGGCATTAAGCCGCTGGCAGGACACGGAGGGGCACGGGGGGCCGCCCCCGGCCGAGGCCGATGCCCGAAG
>WEIU01004731.1:138069-165122 GCA_013389925.1 Aegithalos caudatus | reverse complement strand
GGGATGGGGCCAGCGGGGCTGCCTGACAGACGGACAAAGAGCTGACGGACGGACGGACGGACAACGCGTCCCCCCGGCCCCGTCCTCCCGGACCGTATCCTCGCGCTGCCCGCCTCTCCATTGTTCCCGGTGTAAGATAGGTGAAGCGTGCCGACCTGCGAACAGTCATTTCGTATGGTTTTATTTCTGCATAACCTTCTCAGAGTCTCCTCTCAGCTGCTCGGAGGAAGCTTTTGCAAGGCACATCTTTTCCCCAGCGTCGGGAGCTGCTAACAAGTGCCAGGCTGGAAGTGGCTTGGGAGAGCAGGGGGGACCAGTAGGAGTTGAAGAGAAATTAGTTGGGCTTCAAACACTTTCACTCATCAACATCATTCCTCCCCCGATTCCTGCCAAACCTCAGCTGGGGTGAGTGCAGCAACGTCTGCATTAAGCTGGCTCATGGAAAGGGAAGACATTTATGTTGCAAACATAAGCCGTCTCTCTGATCGCTTTGTTTTTGTAAACTGTTTAGGGCAGCTGTGAGAGATTTTNAAAAAAAAAAAAAAAGTAGATATGTGGAATCCAGTAATCACAACTTTAGTCTTGCTTTGGAAGTCTGCCTGGAGCAGACCTGTCTCTGTATGCATACACGTGACATTCTGGTCCAAGAAGTTGTAGATGGAAGAGATGTCTTAGTCCTGTTGAGCAGCATCTTTGCCACTGGACAGGACAGAGGGCTGTGTTTTTTCTTTTGAATATGATGTCAGTTTCTTTGTTTATTTCTGTACTTATTTGCAAATGTCAGCAGTACTTTACAAGCTTGCTAGGAACCTGGGCCCTACCCATCATGCTTCAACATTTTGGAGTGCCCACATCCAATTTCGTTGTTGTAAGTGATATAAATTTTGTGGCCATTCTCCATGAGTTTGGTGAATATGCCTTGTGAAAGGAAGAAGTAGAAAAACAGTTCTACCCTCCATCAATTTTTGCAGGTGTTCTTACCCTGTTCTCAAAATCAGTCCAGATAAACTAGTGGTCTGATTGAGACTTAAAATCTGTCCCGCTGTGTGCAAAGTTTGCATACCTTCAGGCAATGTTAGTTTTTCAGTGTTCATTTCCAGTGTTTGGGTTTGTGCATTGTCCAGTGACAGCTGTCATCTGCAGGAGTTTTGGCTGCACCGGAAGCTCTGGAGCATGTGAGGCCTGCTTTCCTGTGGATCTCGTGGGATCTGCAGCCTCTTGGTACAGGGTACAGACACATTCATAGGAGAGACCAGCAAAGCCTGCTCTTGCTGCAGTAATTTAGGGAAACAGAATTCATTTTCAGCTGCAGTTTCCTGAAAACTGTTGTCATGGCCTTTTGTCATGATTACAGAAATGTAATGTATGTGTGTGTTCAGTTTCCAAAAGTGTTTTCTTTGTAGTTTTTTCTGGATGTTTGCATGCCCCTCTTCCCCAATATACCTGTACTTAGTTAGTGAGCTGATATAAATGAAGAAAGCTGAAAAAGATGAGGCTGAGCTCTTGCATTTAGACTGCTGTGTGCATATGTACTTCTGTCTTTGCTCCTCGGGCTGAGACCTGAGAGAACAGATGTGTATGTAATCTATGCTTCTGTCATTGTCTGTCCTGTCCATGTGTGTTTTGTGTACTGCATTGCAAACATATTCTTTTTATGGAAAAATCCCTAATACAATTGATTATTACATCAAACTATTAAGTGGGTAAGTAGCTACTTGAAGAACCACAATGACTTAAAAAAAAAAAGAGGGAGAATTATTCAGAATGTGAAAAGTTATATTGCAGGCTGAATTGTTTATATGAAGGAACACATGCTTTGGGAATATTGTTACATAGTTTTTCCAAAAGTGGTTTTCCCTCTGTGTTCAGTGTTCACAAGTTTATTTGTATGATGATTTAAAGCACTGGAGCATGGGGGTGTTCTAAAGACAATTGATGTAAAACCATTGAGGCTGCAAGTTTGTACTTCCATATGAGAATTTCTGTGTACCAGTAATGTTAGAGTTGAACTATGAGAATGCTAATTATGTATTACTCTAGTGAAATATGGTGATGGTTCATCTTGAAGAGTTTAGCTCATTTCTAGATACGTTCTTTGCACCACAGGTTCAGTAATATAGATTTGCAAATAGTGGAGCTCAGGGTATTGGTTGTTAGTGTATGGATTTAGGTTAAACATGTAAAAATGTACTAATGGGGAGGAAGTGTTTGTTGTAATCTAGTACTTTGGGGAGAAACATGGTGGGTTTGTTTTTGGTGTCTGCTGCAAGACGTTTGTGATTTTTTTGTGACTGGAATGTCTGTAGTGTCTTCTTCCAGCGAGGATTGCTGTGTGGGCTCTTACAAATGGAGACCTGTCTGTATGGAGCAGCTTGATGGAGTGGGCCTTAATCTATCAAAACCCTGTTAAGTGTTTAGCATAATTTGGGATTAAGTTTGATTTAATTTTGGCTCTAATATAAAATACATTTTTCTCTGTGAAATAACGGGAGTTAAATAAGAAATAGTAACACTGGGGTAATGTCTTTCAAAAATGAAGATGCTGCTGTTACCCTAAATATGGAATGAAGCATCCAGCTTTCTTGTCCAAACTTAGCATGCCTTATATATTAAATGAATGGCACAAGCATTGAAAAGTAAATACCAGTGGAAATATTTTTTACTTTGAAGGTTCTTAAATGGATCTAACAGAGAAAGAGATAGGCTTTATTTAAAATAAGTACTTCCTCTGCCTTTGCCTGACATTTTAATGATAGCTGCCTTTCAAACCAGCATCATTTATGATGAAATAGATTCAAGCCTTCAGCTTGCAGTCAGATCTGCATAACTGAGTGTTTAAAGACAAAAGTGGTCCCACTAAAGGTCCATGGATGTAACAAACATGGGTGTCTGCTTCTGTCAGGTTGCAGGGCTTAGGTAAAGGATCAGTACTGTGATTAAGTTCCACTTTCATTTCTTTAGGGTTTTTTGAAAGAAATACTTTTGGGACAATTATATTTCTTGGAGTACTGAGATTCATGATCTTTTCTTTTTTTCAGTTCTGTAAATTGGTATCTGTGCAGAAACCCTTGTACTAGTATTGAGTTAAAGGTACAAACTTACTGTTTTTTAACAGCTGAGACATAGCTATTGACAGGACATGTCAGCAAACCACAGGCATTGGCTATAAAATGTAGTTACATGCCAAATACAAATTTCTGTCTAACAAAGGAAAGTCTATTCAGATTTTCATGAGATTTATTTTCATTTACACAAATGCTGTTAGTTACTTTATTTCAGTACTTTCCAGTGAAGTTAAATGCACAACCCCATCTGTTTAGCTCATTAGCTGGTACTCTGTATACATTTTAAATATACATTTTTTTATCTACAAAGAACAGAATGTTTTATACATCAGCAGTAATTCCATAAACTACACAAGTGATAAAATTTTAAACTATTTAACTTACAAATTATTGTACAAATTAAAATACAATAACATATGTGAGTATTCAAAATATGTGTGATTAAATTATCTTCCCCTGACTCCATATAGAGATATTTTTTGTATATCATTCAGCATGTTGGATAAAATACTTGGAAAAAATCTATAATATGTTCTCACAAAATTTGATTGTAAGTGTGTCCCAAGGGAAAATTCACTGTCTTTTAGAAAGACTGGAATCCGCAACATTCAGAAGGGTTAGAATGTCCTGGTAACTTCTTTCACACTGTCAGAATGTTATTTTGGGAGATAATATAGAAGCTGGTACTGCTTTTGCTCCAAAATAATTCTTAATGTACTCTTAGGATATTATCAGTGCGTTAGTGTATTCCAGGCTATGATATCAAGAGGTAGCAGTGCAAATACTGTAATGTAGTTAATGTATTACTAACTTATATTATTTTATTGTATCAGTGCACTTCTGAAAACAGCAAGCCATAGCTCAATAACAGCTTGTGTATTGGCCTGATCCTGGAACTGATGTACTCTGCTGGCATATTAGTATCACAGTATCTGCATCTTGTCATGGTATGTGCAGAAAATCTTAAGACAGTGCTGTCTAATTCTTCCCTTATGACTAGGATGACATTTTTATAAGCGCAGAATTAAACAGTCTGATGATAAAATGAAATCTGTGTGGGAAGAAGTTCCAACCTGCAAACAGCAGTAGGGTATAATTTATGAACAGCCTATCAAATATAAACTGTCTAGATCTCTTGCACTGGAAAAAAACCAAAAAATCCAACATAAAAACCAAAACCAAAAAATCAAGGTGCCTGTAAAATGTTCATAAAACAGTTTCTTGATATAACATGTGATATTACTCATGTGTAAAGCTGTTGTGATATCTGTGTGAGCTCAGCTAGGTGACTGATAAAGCCTTCTGCTCTAAAATTGTTTCAAGTAGCAGCTACATCTGCAAGGTTAAAAGATGCCCATTCATAAAAATTTGTACAACTGTCAAATGTTTTTGTAATAATTTCCCGTAAAGTCTCTATTAACTTTTGCTACTTATGCACCCCACCACGGGTGTAAAAGACTTCATTATAGAGGTTTACAATGCCAGTAGCATCATGACCAGGTCATGTTACCTTAACGCAAGAGGTGAAGTGAGAAATACTGATGCTGTGCAGATGTGTCATAGTCATATGATCACTAGCAGAATTCAAGAAAAGGGAAAAAACAACTTTTTACATTCTTTGAAGATTAACTGCTATATGATTGCCCTGAAAATTTGTCAGGTTTTTCTTTTTCTGTTGTTAGGATTGTATTTGGATCAAGAAAGTGGTGATAATGCTCCTAAAAAGTGTGTGTGCATGAAGATGTGTATGCAAGGCACTTGTAGCATGTATTTATGATGCTGTCTGGCATGAAGCTCTAGTCCTGGAGAATGAGAAATGTTCACCATAAAGTGAAGTTTATTTTGCCAAAAATAAGCAGCATATTTTAGTGCCTGGGCTGTCAATGGGAATGGGCAAAGCAAGGAAGCAGTTTCTAAATGCACTGGGTTTCTGCAGGCTTCCGTGGGTACTGAAAACACTTCAGGCTTGCTTTCAACAAGTGATCTTTAGTATTGCACTGCAGACATTGTTCAGTGTTGTAAAGGCAGGGAAGAGGGAGCAAAGTGAGTATGTAAGCTGAGAAATAAATACATTTCACAGGATCCATGGATGATTTGTTTTTTAGTCTGTAGGCATTATAACTGTCAGAATTTCCAGAGTCAGTGGATGATTTCAGAGTGTCTCTAATAGGAGTAGTCTGAAGCAAATGATCATCTCCTGAGGCACAATTCTCCTCTGGTTTTGACCACATACACACAGTGGTTTCTAACATAGGTCACTGTTACACGTCAGTCTCTATCAGACAAAATGCATATGAGGTGGATGACAATTGTCAGGCTTTTAAGTTGGGTTGTTTATAGCACTGAGCAGTTCTTGATAACAGCAGTAACTATATACTGAAATTTAAGACATGTTATCTTTTGTATCTGTAAAGTTTCTTTTAATGAAGAAGTTCTTCAGGATAGATTGGTAAACTCAACCAACTCCTTTTTTGCTGGAGTAATCTTGCATTGCTTACTTTGAAGAAAATTTTTGTATTGACCACTGTGGAGGTGGTCAATCCTCAGGGTACCAACATGTGATACAATTGTTTTACAAAAATCACTTGCCCATGAAATTTTGGTTTTCAACTTACGTTTTGACCTTATAACTGGATTTCTTGAAAATAAAGTCTACTGTAAAGGTACTGTGAGTGAATATTGCTTTAACAATATCCAATGAAAATGAATCTTTCGTATGGGAAAGACTGCTGTCATCCTTCAAGAAGGAAAGCTTTATTAGGCTGTGGTTCTCAGGAGCTTCCTCTGTCACTGGTGAACCTGACAGTTATATTTTGTGATGAACTTTTGTCTGAGTCAGCAAAAAGATGTCAAAGTTATGTGATTGTGTTCTGAGGAGCAGGAAAGATGGTATTATTATGGGGTATATTATGGGGTATAAGGAAGTGAGGAAAAGCTATTTGGCTTTAGTGTTGTTTCTTCCTGGTAGAGATTATGAAGTTGTCTTTTTAAATGACTCCTAGAAAAGAATTTTTATGTATTTGAAATGTGTTTTTTTATGATCACCAATGATGAAATTAAGTTACTGAGAGGGGGATTAAAGTAGAGTTTATAGAAGAGGAGCACACAGAGGATGATCATCCAGTTGTCACAGTATTTTGCTGGAGATGTGGAGTAGGTGGCAATTTGTAGACAAAACCAGTGGGCTTGTTGTCTGAATCTGACAGTTAAAAGTAGATCATGCAAACCAGGCGTGTTCAGCTGGTGCCTGTTAGGAGTCTGTGCTCAGTGTTACATGCACTGCATTGGATCAAATGTAGTGCAGCTTTAAGTGTGAGTTTACTGTCACGTCTTAAGGAACAGCCAGGTAAAAGGACAAACTGACAGAAAACCTAATCTGTCAATTCTTTGCATGATCTGTTGGTTTTTTTACTGTCTAGTGTGCCTTTGTGTCATCCCTGGACTGCATTCCTTGCAGGTCACAGGACAGGCAGGGGGCTTTTTGGTCTTGTGGTGGTGATGAGAGTGTGGCTGCACATGCGGAAAAAATGGAGTCTGATATAGTTAAGATATATATCTGATACATATAAGGTATATATCTTAAGTGCCTAAAATTTGCTGTAACATTGGACAACTCTTAATTTCCCACATTTGGTTGGACAGAAGTTCAACAGAGAAGTCTTGGCTCTGGTGCTTCTACCTTGGGTACCTGGACAGGTGGTGATAGGATGGGGTAATGAACTGAGACAGGGTAGATGTAGAGTATATATTCGGAAGGAATTAATGACTGTGAGGGTGGTGAGACACTGGAAGGGGTTGCCCACAGAAGCTGTGGATGCCTCATTCCTGTCAGTATTCAAGGCCAGGCTGGATAGGCCCCTGAGCATCCTGGCCTAGTGGAAGGGCGATTGAACTTGGTGATCTTTAAGGGTTCCACCAAACCAAACCATTCCAGGATTCTGTTCTGGGGCACACCTTTGCATCGAGGGAGCCTGGCTGACTGGAGCTGCATCAGCATGTTCAGGGCTTCAGGAGCTGAGACTGAACATGGTTGGATGAGGAACCAGTATCTGGAAAGCAGTTCCTAAAGGCAGAAAATGCTGAATTTTTCTTTCACCTGAATCCTGTCAGAATATTTTCTGACTTTGCAGATTGGTTTCCTGCTTGCTTAGTAGTATGGATTATATTGATTATATTTTACTAAGACTTGGCTTCATCATGAAGTTTTTTGACTGTAGGTTCTCAAAAATTTCACACCTGTTTGGAATGGTAGCCCTTAATTATTGGTCTGTGAGTTAATGGCATCAAGAACCTTCAAGATTTTTGTTCCTAATAATTACAGGAGTTGTTATAAACATGTATCATATCTTTTGATCATTCTGAATTCCTGTTTTAATGTATTCTAGGACTTAATTAATGAGAATTAGCTGGAGGGCACCAAAGTCATTGAGGTAAAATCCAATTTCCACAACCTTTTTATCCAAGAGGGCACAATCCTGAGAAGTCTGTATTTTAGTTTTTGGATTATTTTCATTGTTAGTTAATGGGCCAGGATATGTGTGTTATTATTGTTCTTATAAAATACTTTCTAGACATCTCATGTTTTGGCTTGCCTGAATCTGAAAATGGGCTTAAGTGGCTGAAAATTGTTTGAGAAATTTAAAACTATAATGAGGAAAAATTGCCTTGGGGTATGTGGTAGAAGTCAGCGGGATTCCTTGTTCATACCATTTGTGAAGTATCAAGGGCGAGAGTTACCTGGAAATTCTTGCTGAGGTTGTGGATAGTCTTTTGAAGAGCATACACTGCAGAAGCACACTGGATTTAGTATTTGATTTGCCTTTTTTTTCTTTTGAGGTAAGGGTCATTCAGATTAAAAATGAATTTAAAAAGGCTGATTTGCAAATCTGGAATTTTATGTACGTGGGATAGGAATAGTTCTTAGTTGATTTAATCTGACCACAAATGTTGGCTGGCAGTAAGGAGGTAGTGGATTTGTTGCAACAGTGTGGAAAAAAACCCCTAACTGGAGACAAGTATACTCAAAAACCCCCTTCTTTGTTGTCTTGGCAAATGTACATGGGCTGTAACACGCTTGTGTTCCAAGAGGGGTTTTGAGAAAGTGACCTGGTTGCTCACTTCCATGATTTTAGAGTTTATATCTACTCCTTCCCTCTCTGGCTGATTTCATACTGTCTTTAAATACTAACACGTGTCAGTTTATGTGCCGACTCTTCTGTTTATTCTTGCTGAAGGTGCTTGATACTGTTCTGATGCTGTAACAGAGGGCTGTTTAGGCCACAGCAATCCCTGATTCCACTGATGGAAATTGCTCCTTGGTGCCCAGTTTGCAACTGTTTGAATATTTGAGGAACAGTGATAGAATTTTTTTGTTGTTGTTCACTGTTGGTCACTGCTCTCCCTAATGTAGCAACACAACATCCTCTGCTCCTTGATTTTTATCCTGCTTTAAAGGAAAGTAAGAGCTACTACCAGGGTATACAGGTTAGATGCTGCCTCTAGTGATACCTAAATCATTGTCACTGCACTGGTTTTATATTCCTATAAAGTTGCCATCTCTGAAGGGTCCAAATACTTTTTTGGAAATGTCATGAGCATTTTGACAAGTAACTGCACATGTGATTCTTTTTCTTACCTGATGAGATTGTTATATGGGCTTATTTTTTTTCGTTGACTATATTACATGTGTGTTGCCTTGTGTTTATATTAGAAAATGTGAAGTAGCTATTTAATTTTTAGTTGCCAAGTATATTAGTCTTATGGAATAGGTAGGTTGCTAAAAGGCTTTTTCTTTAAATTTAATATAGGTAGGGTAGACCTATAGGTTTTGAAGAGTGGAGCAGTGAGAAAAGATCTGTGTCTTTGAGCTTTAGGCTCTTTCACGTCCCCTGGCCCAGATTTTTGGCCCCATCTTTTCAAGTGGGCCACTGAAGGTAACACTGTGGTGTTTGAAAAACAGTACAGAAAGCATAGGATTTGCCTGGTCAGTCTGGAGTGAATCTTGCTAAAGAGGTGTTCATTCTATCATGTTTCAGATTAACTGGATTATTTGAGTTTCTGTTACATGTGTAGAGATGAAGGGTGTGTTTGGAACACAGCTGAAATGAAATAAATAGCCATTAAAAATGAAGTTACACTGAGGTATGACAATGCTTCCTCTGCAGAAGAATGAGGTGAGAAAATGTTCCTTGCCTGGTAGAAAGTTAATCTAGAGAGAGCCAAGCATATTTTGTAGAATTTGTTTGGAGATGTTACACAGAATGTACTCTTACCCTGAGTAGGTTTACTGAAATGAAGTTAGGGGAAAAATGCCTACTCTGTGCATGGTGATGTGCTAAAGTTGAAATTGGAACTTAGGAGAATGGTTCCTGTAGTCTAAAATACTTGGGTTACTTTCACAACCTGAGAGCCCATGTTAAAATAACATTTTCAAGTGCTGAAGTAAATCTAGAAATATCACCTGTGCTCTGTAAGATCTGTTGTTGTTATTCATGGCCTTCTCACCAATGATTTAGAATAGTGTTTTTTTTCTGTAAGTTTTCCTTGTGCTGTCATGTATGTAAGTGAGGAATGTCTTCTAGAATCCCTAAGATGGCTTTTGCAGCTAAATTCCAGGTTTTTTGAGCAAAACCTTCTTGGTTATACTTCCGTTAGCTTATTGTCCAATGTTATTTAATCCATATGGGTGTATTAAGTAATTGTCTTGCATTTTTCTGTAATTACTGGGTTTTTTTAGTACACATAGATGGCCTTTTAGAAAACAATGAAACTCAAGAAAAGATATTACAAGAAAAGCACAATTTTAAAAGAGCAATTTTCGGTGTAAGCCAAGTATGCAAGCCTTAAAATTGCACCATTGAGCTTTACCTGTGTCACTTAGTTTTAACATCTTCCTTATATTATTAATATGTTGCACCATAATGTTATACCATAGTATTTCATGATATGTGAACCCTAAAGCCCCTACCTTTTTGAATGTTCATGAATTGAATAAGAGCTGCTCTGAACTTTGCTTTCTTCTTGTTGCGTAATGGGTGTTCTCTTACTGTGTTCTGCCTAATCCTGCTCTGAAGGCAGAATGAATATATTTCTTTGTGAAATTTCTGTAATAGTTATCAGTAGGCTTGTGAGGCCCTCAGAGATAGTGTCTGCTGCATGCTTCATGCCTAAATCCTAGGTAGATCATTGCACCTGATTTAGAGACAAGAAGTGGAAAGATAGGAGGGGGAGTGATAAGAGATAAGAGATTGCCAAGATAAGAGATTTGCCCCAAAAGCAGTGGCAGAGACACAAAAAGAAACCAAAGCTCCCATAATTCTGTTACATCATGGTGGTAAACAGTGTTTCTCTTTTCAAAGTCTTACTGTCATGCTTACCTTTTCTAGATGGCAGTCCCATATTGGTGTGCCCCATTCCTTCCAATGATTCTGCACCAGAGTGGCTGCTCCATGCATGCTTCACTTCAGCTGGAAGCCTACTGCTACTTTCTGCTCAGTGGTTAGGGAGAGACCAGACCCCTCTTGCCCACCTTCTCACAGCACCTTTCTCAGTCACTGGTGCTTACCTTGCCATCCGAGGTGTGCTGCCTTCTCCCCTCAGGGGCTGTGCTGGATGCAGGAATAAGAACACCACAAACTGATTGGTTCACCCTTGTGACCTATATTGAACATTGCTTGTTATTACAAGTATTTTACTATGCCTCAGGGGGAGGAAATGGATATTTCTTATTTTATGGCTGGAGAATTGGTGCCTGTGAGCAAGACGAATATTTGTATTTGGTGTGGATGTCCATTGAGCTTTTAAAGAGCTTTTTTAAAATTAAAATAGCAGCATTGCGTTCATCTTTATATTTTTTAAGTATTGCTGTAAGTGACGTAATTGCAGCCCTGAGTACTCAGCATTTTGGGTAAATCTGACCCAAATGTGTCAGAATAAGCAGCCAGAAAATGTGCCAAGTATAATTATTGATCACCTATTTTTAAAAAATTCGGTAGAAAGGGCTTGATCCTATTTTGCAAGGTAGTGTTCAACTGCCTAAATGGTCATGGTTCTTTCATGTGCTCTGTGACTCATGCATGTTTTGGCACTTGTAACAAACAGAGCAAGGATATTATAATCTGTCTGACTAGTTTCACATATTTTTATGGAGCATTCCATCCAGCGTGCTGTAGAAAAATGTATGTATATATATAGAGGCACACATGCACATGTATTTATGGTAGTTGTATTTTAAAAAAGTACAGTACCAGTATTTGTGCTTGGGAATGTCCTGTCTCACTTGCAGGATCTTACACCCAGCCTTGTTGAACTTCATGAAGTTCACAGGCCCGTCTCTCCAGCCTGTCAGGGTCCCTCTGGATGGCATCCCTTCCCTCCAGGGCATCGACCACTTGGTGTCTTTAGGAACTTGCTCAGGGTGCCCTCAATCCTGCTGTCCCTGTCCCTGACACAGATGTTAAACAGCACCAGTCCCAGTCCCAAGCCCTGAGGAATGCCACTTGTCACCTGTCTTCACTTGGACATTGGGCCAGCGACCACAATTCTGAGTGCAACCATCCAGGCAATTCTTTATCCACCAAGGAGAAGGAAGATCTGCACATACATGTAAAGACCTTTGGTGTTTGAGCCAATTTGAGAACAGCAGCAGGTTGTCATCTTCTGTAAAGGAACACTTGCATGGTGCTTGTGATGAGTAGAGATGCTTCACAGATGGTAAAGAAAGAAATTGTGAGACCCAAGGGGTTTAAGGGCCTGTAAAACAATTACACTTTTGAACATCTGAGCATTAGAGTAGGCATCAATACGAGGGTGGACTCTCAGAGTTAGGAAGAGGGATTGCTCCTTTCAGTGACCTTGGCTGGTAGATTGGTTCAGCTTTGTTACAGAACTGCCCTGTTGTCAAAATCAAATGAAAAACCATTTGGCACACTATCTGAAATGTTTTTGTAAAGTTACACCTTGGGGCATGCATGAGATAGATGAAATTTCACAAAATTTTCACCAGTTGGACTGAAGTTATAAAATGCTACTTAGAGAAGATGCTGGGTAGCTTTAGTTATGTGTGGTGCTTGTTTTCCTCAATATAAATGTCATCAGAGGTCCCCAGAGTGAGCACTTTGAGTGTCCAGGTTTCATGGTGCAAAGAAAGAAAACCTGCATTGTTCTTCTGAGGCTAACTACCCAGTGAGAGAAATTCCCAGATAAATTCTCAAAATTAACTATTTTCTAGTACTTTATAATGTAGTGCCACAAAATCGGTGGCTTTTTCTTTTTTTCCAGATAAAAAGTAGCATTGCATGTGTTTTTTGGACTATTTAAAAGTGTGTTTGTGACCCTGGTGACACCCCTGTGGATATTGACATTGAACTGTAGCTTTTTAAATACAGCATCACAAGCTTTTCCATATGCACATTTGATACTAAATTACGGTTATGCTGGTGATGATGGAATACAGATTTCAGGATAAGAAAGGTGACAAAGATTTTCACGCATGGATAATTTTATGCAGGATAAGGAGATTTTCTGTGAGTAATCCTGTTGATTGTAATAGGACTATTCACAGCTCAGTATGAGTGTAAATCTTGGTGGGATCAGGCCCTGCACTGGCATGTGTTCAGCAACATGGAGCACTCAGAAATAACTGTGCAACAAATCATAAGAGTGTATCATATGTTACCTTTTGGAATGTGTTGATTTTATGATCTGTTAACCTTTTCATGATGATTTATGTTTGATTGCTCTCATTTTTCAAGTCAACACATTCTAATTGTTTCTTAAAAGTACTTGCATGTTAATTTAAAAATCGTTCTTTTAGCTGAGTCTTATTTTTCTGAGTAGGGAGAAGAGAGAATTTTGTTTAATGTTCTTTATTTAAAACATTAAGTAGGATATTATTCTTTACTGTCTAGGCATCTGCAGTATGGTAAAAATTGAACCTTTGATACTGTGAAAGCTAGCTATGTTTTCTTTTATACTGGACTATACCCATATTTTAATAGTGCAACTAAATATATTTTCTGATGTGATGAGAACAGTTAGCATTTTTCATGGTTTGATAGGGATTTTAAGTGGATGTTAGGAACCTATTAAGTTCTAATTTTTCTCTTTCTTTTGGAGAGGCTTCCATTGGTGGTGGTTTCATTCATGGAAATGCTTAAACATTAGTAATTTTAAATATGCTATTAAGCCCTGTTGCTATCTTTTTCTTCATTAGCATTAGGAATAGCAGAATAAGCAATAGAATTACTGGTGACTTTTATACTTCATTTTAGGAGGAAAGCATTTGAGAACGTAGATAGCCATTTTTCCCGTGGCCTGGATTTGGCATAGCCATTGGGTATGTCTGGGTGGCAGCTCTGAGGTGTTCATCTGTGTGTGCACATTGCCTTTGTGGAGCAGTTTCACGATGCACTTTAATCTGATCCAACCACTGACCACTCTTGGAAGAAAACAGTCCTATTCCCTGCTCCTGTATCCTCCTCCTGCTCCGTCCCACTGTGGGAATGTTTTTGTCCAACCCTTCACAGTGGCAGAATGCTGTGCTCAGAGTAAGCAACAAGGAGGTCTGAGTGGGGAGAGCTGCAGGACACTCCCCTTTGGGCAGCTGTGCCCTGCATTGGGTTGTTTCTTGCAGTATCATTGGGAGTGGGGTAAATAACAAAACACAACAAATGTCCCACTGGAATGGCCTACGAGTTGTGGTTGATTTCGTAGAAGTTTGGCTATTTAGAAAGGTTTTACTAATCATGCCAGTAAACTGCTCTGATTATAAAGTGGTTGACTTTTTAATTCAGAATAAACCTTTCCAAAGTGAATTCCACTATTCCACTAAATAGGGAAGGAAAAAATTCTGTACTAGAAGGAGAATGTTCCTTTAGGCAGCTTTGTAGTTTTATGTATGCTGTATTAATTTAAGCTTACAGTTTAGCAAAAATAATTGTAGCATGACCATCTAGAGATGAACCCTAAGAAGCTGAGAGCTTGCCCCAGATTGTCTTTTTAAAAGATTATTCTGTGTGCATTTTGCACAAGTAACCTTTATATGTTTTGTGGTTTGGGCTCTGCATGTACTCCTTCTTCCAAAAGCTCTTGAAGCAAGGATGTGGGAAGAGTGCTCAGGTACGTGTTCTGTAGCTTCAGGTATTTGCTCATTAGGAATTTTGCCTTGCCTTACTTTAATGAAAACACACTTCCCAAAATGTGGAGCTAAAATAATGTCATCAGGCTACTCCCAGTGTAAGGTTACCCTGAAACCATTTAATACCTTGGGCTGAGCACAGTGTCAGCTTTTGTGAGGGGAATCTTGGAGGTAGTTTTCATCAGAACAGTATCAGGTTACTAAAGGCAAGTTAGAATTGCTGTTGTGCATCCTGGCTCTTGTGTTTGGGTGGTTGTGTCTTAGAAAACATGGTCAAAGAGAGCTTAATGCTAAAGTCATATTTCTGTCTCAAGTCTTTGCTACAGTCCTTCAGAAGGAGCTAAGGTTTGAATTAAGCCAGAAGAATAGTTTTATTTTACCCACTTTCTTTTCCTGTTTCCCTCAGACTTCTTTCATTCCTTTTTGGCTTGCAAAAGTGGGGAGAAGATAGTACAGGAGAGAGGGTGGAGTGAGTTATGGATATAGAAAGCAGCTAATCCTGCTTTCTAACACTTAAAAGGAGTAGTAGAAGTTCTAAAACTACAAAGACTTTCACAGGACAACGTTTACAAATACAAGAAGTCCATCTTATTTTAAAAAAGGCAAAAACATTAAACTAACTCTGTTCTACAAATAGATACTAAACTGCAGATGATTTTCCTCTTTTGTCTCTGCTGTTAATCCTTAAATGTGTTTTCTTTTCTCCTCTGTCATAAATAGCCTTTTAAATCCTAGAGAATTCATGTTTCTGCACATACGGATTTTATTTTTAAAGTGAACCCAATTAGTATCTCTGAGTACTTGCTCATTAAATTAAATAATGCCTTACTGCATGCTTAAGAAAAGAAGAGAGAAGACAGAATAACCCTTACCATCAGTTAAAGTGGAGAACAAGACCTGGACCAGGTGTTGTACTCCAGTGGCTTACAGATTTTGCTGCCTTCCTTCGGGGTCTCTGTTCAGATCTACTTCATAGCAGCCACCATCCCAGCAGACTTTTTGTATCAATTAATGTTTTCTCTTATGGTATTTTTATTTTTGAAGCTCAATTGAAATGTTGTCACGCTTTTCATGCAGTATGTTTTCATTTAAGTGGTTGTTTTCTCAATTAGGAATATTGTCTTTAGCACTCAGCTCTCCAGCTCAGTGCACGAAATCTTTGGAAAAGCTGGTGTCAGGGCTCCTGAAATGAATAGCTCTGGAGTGCAGCTGGAGGCTTTGGTGGAGCAGCAGTTTCTGAATGAAGTGATGGGGCTCACTGGATGGGGATGTGCTGCAGGCAGCTCTGGAGCACCCTGTGAAAAGAGAAGGTGCCTGGAGGGTCCTGTGAGACCTTGCCTTTCCTCTCTCTCTTCCCCAGGGAGCTCTGCCTGTAGATGTCTTGTGTGAGATGCTTTGCCTACAGTAAAGGCTTGGAGAATCTCTACCAAGCAAAACGTGTTCTTTAAAGGTTTTGTTGACAGCTCTTTTCTCTCAGTTTATAGAGGAACTGTATATTCCCAGAAAAATCTCGAGATGACTTGGTGAAGCTTAATAGAAGTTCTGAAATTCTGTGAAAAACATCTCTGCAATGGGGATAACAATGTCTTATGCCAAGAAATTTGCTTGTGTATGTGGTTTGCATTTTTGTAGCTTCCCTAGAGATAATCTCTAAGTAAGTTGATCTTTATTTCACAAATGCATCTTGCACTTAAAAATGTATTTAATCTTCTCAGGCTTGGTAAAGTGATCTTGTTTGAATGCTTTTAACTTACACCTCTTTATCACACTGCCATTCTTCCAAGAACACTTCTCATCTTCAATTTAAATGATAGGATTCCTTTTATGTGAGCCGAAAGGTGTCACTTGACAAATTACAAGTGTTTTACTGAATTAATTGCATTTGGGATGCTTCTTGCTTGGATTAATAGCCTGTTTTTGTTTGTGGTTCTTTGTTTTAAAACATTACCACTTTGTTTTAAAACATCACCTACAAGTCATGTAACTCACCTCCTGTTTCGTCACTTCCCATATGCAGCCTAACACTATGAGTTCTGACTATTTTCCTCTGAAAAGCCGGGTGTTTGAAAGCCTTATTTAATAAGCAGTGCACTCACTGCACCACTTCTGATATGACTCAAGATCATGACTGGAAGACAACTTGAGGGCTTTCAGTTGCATGACTCTGCTAAACCTGCTAGTCAGGGTGAGAAAGAAACTGTTTCCATATCCTCTGCAGCTGAGGGAGCTGGGAAGACCCGTGAATACCAGTCCACAGCTGGGCTGTCCTTCTGGGAAGCTGCTGTGTCTTGCCAGCTGTCCCAAGGTTCGGCATGTCAGGAGTCTTCCTGCGTCTGTTGGTGAGAGTAGCAGGATCTTCTGTGCAGTTAAACACAGCTTCTCAGCCTGCCTGATTTCCTGCCAGGAAGTAGCTTTAAATCCAGGATTTCCGCAATTCCTACCTAATTTCAGAGTGATGTGGCAGTATCATCCTCCGTGTGGAACAACCTTCTGTGCTGTTCTTGCCAGTGGCCTGAGCAGACAGATCAGGGCCATCATGTTCTCACACTTGATGCTGTTTGTTCTCCCTCGAGTGTGTTTCAGCATCTTGAGTTCTTGTATTCTCATACCTGGCCACGTCATTCCTTTGGAGAATCCGCAGTGACCTGATGGTGTCGTATTTCTGTAGTGTGGAACAAAAGCCTAGTGAATGACAATCTGTGTGAGATGTGTGCTGAGTGTGGATTAACCTCAGATAAAGGCTGAAATGAGTGGATATATCTGTTTTATTTTCCTTGAAGTCTGTCTTTCAGGCTAGATATTTAGAATGCTCTACTGAAAGAACCAGCCTTAGGTCTTTTGCACCATCTTTTACCAAATCTTAAGAATTTCAGTTCTGTCTCACCTTTCTCACTTGGCACAGGATATTCCATTCCAAAAAGATGATCAATTAATCCACACTTTCTTCTTTTTTGATGTTGTTGCAAAATCTCTGGGACATCTGCATTAGTGGGAAGAATACAGCCTTAGTGCTGTGCCAGGTTTTGTTTGTTTGTTTATGTTATTGCTGAGAAACTATCAGTGTGGTTTCCCAGTTACATCTGAGAAATACTTCATGGGTTATATAATGTCTGCAAGTGGCTGTGTGACATACCAGACCTGCATTTTCCCTTGAAGACATCTCATTCTCTTACTCTAAATGGATTAATTTGAGAGTCAGCTTGTCACATAGCACTACCTGAGCTCACTCAAGGCATTGAGAAACTGTTGTCCATATTTGAAGACAGATACTGTGGAAATCAAAAGCATGATTTCAAACTTCCTTATACTAGAATTGCAGGAGAACAGAAAAGGACAAATGACAAGCATAAATGTGCTGAACAGAATTTTTCCATATTCTTCTTCTGCCATGAGTGGTTTTGGTCCCTAAAATGGGCCCTTTATGTAGGAAGGAAGGATGTTAAAAAGATTGATGAAACTGTCATATATAAAGACATTTAGCTTGGTGACTCTGTCCTCCTGATTTCCAGCAGAGAAAGCCTTACTAAAAATAATAAAAAAAACTATTTGCCTGAAAAACTTCTTCCTTTCGTGTGCTTCTTAAGTACTTGAAACTGAGAGAGGTCAGACCATCCTGGCTGTGAGCTTTTCTATGATGTATTCAGAAGTTTAGAACCTCTCATGGTACAGAAGAGGGACAAATGTTCTTTCACTTTTGAGTTACAAGGCATGAGTTGCCATCAGGATGTGTTAATCAGCTTTTTACTTTATATGTTAAGGTGTGTGGTGAGTTGTTTTTTTCTTTCTTTTAAATTTTTTTAAACGAGTTGATTTAATTTTACTTTCAGAATCTTAAGAACCAACAGTAATATTTGAAACGAAGTACAGTGTAGGAAAACCTCATGAAATTTTTCAGCTCTTTCAGCTGGTGTCTTCTGTTCCTGCCAAGTAAATCTAGGATCTCACCTAAAGAGAAACCACTATTTATTTTGTAAACTCAGTGTAGTTTGATATAAAGAAAGCTTCACAAATGTTTAGATACATTGAGAATTTTTGAAGTATATTCCTGGAGAAGAAAATTACTTAGAAAGTGATCAAATGGATCCAACTAAATATGGAAATGTAGACATTTGATGTACTTTTGTTTGATGGAGATTTTTGGCTGTTGGCAGGCTGTTAGACTGGCAGGAGGCTGTCGTGGTGCAGAGTGCTGGCTTTAGGCAGAGACCTGATTTCTGTAGATGTAACCTGTGGAGAGCCTGGTTTCTTTGGTTATGAGTTGTCATTGCGAGCTGCTGGGAAAGCAGCGTAGCTGCTGAGTTTAGACTTGAGTGGAGATGGATCCTTTCTCCATGCTGCACTCTCAGGGGGATGGAATTTGAAGCTGATGTCTAGCAGTGTACCCACACCACACCTGTATCCTGCCTCTGGATACATCAAAATCAAAGGTGCTGCTGCTGTTGTGATGCTACCCAAGGTCCCATCTGGTGCTTTGGCTGGGCCTCTGTGTTGTCCAACCCCACTGTGCCTCTGCTCCCAGCCCTGTGTCTGCTGTGGTCTCTGTGTGTGTATTGCCTCTGCTCTCTGGCTGTGAGGACATAGAGGGATGGAGGAAGGATGTCTCTGTCTGTCTGTCTGTCCGTCAGTGTGTCTGTCTCAAGGAGCACTGAGGAGTGGGTAGTTGGGGTTATGGGCCTGGGGAATAGGGTGAAGGAAACTGAGTGCTCTGACTGGACATCCAGTGTGCCAAGGAAAAGAAGAGTCCTAGAACTATCTTGCATATATATAATAATTAGTGGAATGAGAAGATGCTGCCAGTTCCAGCTTTGCAAAAGCCTCTTGCTCTGTGCTAAAAACCAATTAATAATGTCATGATACTTGTTGGAATACTGTGAATTGTATTGCTTTTCATCACTGGAATTTCTATTTCCTCACTAATGCTCCTGCTTAGTGACTGTGAAAGTGAATGTCTTTTATGAACAGTTTTGACCTCTCTATAGTCTTTATTTGATGTAGAGCTTTAGCTATAAAGTTGCATTTTCATAGAATCACCGAATAGTTTGGGCTGGAAGGAACCTTTAAAGGCCATCCAGTCCAAACCCCTTCACTTAGATTAGGTTGCTCAGCCCCATCCAACCTGGCCTAGAATGTTTTCCTGGATGGGGTATTCACCACCTCTCTGGGCATCTTGTGCCCGTGTTTCAGCACCCTCATTGTAACAATATTCTTCCTTATATTTAGTCTAAATTGACTATCTCTCCATTCAAAACCATTACCTGTTGTCCTGTTGCCACAGGCTCTGCTAAAAAGTTCTTTCTCCACCTTAAAAGCTCCCTTTTAATTAATGAAAAGCTGCAATAAGGTTTCCCCAGAGCCTTCTTTCTCTCTCATCCTGTTGGCATAGCAGAGATGTTCTAGCCCTTTGATAATTTTTCTTGCCTCACCTGGACTTGCTCCAGCATATCCACATCCTTCTTACGTTGTGGCCCCAAAGCTGGATGTAACACCACAGGTGGGGTTGCAGGAGAGTGGAGAGGGGAGGCAGAATCACCTCCCTCAGCTGCTCCTTTGGATGCAGCCCAGTGTTCTCTCACTTGTGGATATTAAGATGTTTCAGGATCTGCAATGCCCTGGAGTAGCAGCAGTGGAAGGGCACTGAAAGGACAAGGAAGTAGAGAGAACAGGAACAATATGAAAGAGGTGTTTGTAAACAGTCAAAATGGAAAAAGAGAACAGAGCGAAGAGGACATACAGGAAAAAAAAGAAAAGTTTTCTAAGGAACGAGAAGGAGAAATTAGCCATCATTTGATTACCATAATTTTGCCAGTAGTCAGAAGCACTGTTTTGAAACCTTTTATTTGAAATTTGAAATTGTGTGCACACCTATGTGTGAAAGGAGAATCTTTTGACATTCCTCCAAGATATCCAACTTTTGGTTCTTACTCAGTATCAATTTTAGGACTGCATGTGTGTTTGTTGAGTACTGACTTGAGTTCTTATAAAATGTTTTTAAGTAAAAAATTTTAAGCGAGCGCACCAATTGTAGATGTTTACTATTAAAACTTTCTTTGTAGGTAATTGCACTTAAGAATGAACATTGAAGACAAGCTGGGAGGATTATTTCTTAAATGTGGTGGCATAGACCAGATGCAGTCATCCAGGGCTATGGTAGGGATGGGTGCAGTATCTGACCAGTCTGGAGTATCGAGAGAACGGCAAGAGGCAGTGCTTCAAGATCGGACTATGCCGCACCAAGAAATTCTTGCAACAGATGAAGTGTTACAGGAAAGTGAACTTCGACAGCAAGAGATGATTTCACATGATGAACTCATGGTCCATGAGGAGACGGTAAAAAATGATGATGAAATGGATGCGCAAGATAGACTTCCTCAAGGGCTGCAGTATGCTGTTAATGTCCCTGTAAGCAATTTCTTTGTGAAATATTGGAGAGATTACTAGGAAGCTTGATCTGGTAGTCTAATCCTACTCTGGCAAGAATCTATTAATTGCTTGTTTGGATTTTAATTATCAAAATATTTATGTCATTTGCCTCTGGCTGTGGATAAATTTTGCCAATTAAGTATAATCTTTAAGTATCTGTTTTATAAATACTTTATAAGCAGGCTGTTACCGTAGAGCTAAAGCGTTAAAATGTGCTCCTTTAAGGATATTTAATGTTCAAGGGTAACTACAAACCGGAATAAATAGCGTTATTAGAAGGTGCATACTGTTTATGCTGTTCATAGTACTGTTTAGTTGCTTTTGCTTTAGGAAGCATTTGTATGTTTTTAAGGCATGTGGACGCTTAGCAATTGCATTCACACTGCAGGTTGGACTGTGACACTTCATACATGACCATAAATATGCCCCTTCCACGATATCTCATAGAAGGCATACTTTGGCTTTCCCAGAGAGCATAGAGATGACTTCCTTTTGAAAACAGAGCATCTGTCTGTAATGCAGCACATCATCACTGTTACCCTTCAAACATAAGGGACGATCACCAGGACTATAAAAGTAGATAGCCTTACACACGAAGAATAATCTTCACAAACACAGCACTGTTAAAACACTACTCTGTTAGCTGTAGATCAGGTGGCTCAGGTGTTAGAAAAATGTAAGAGTATCATGGTCTTCATTAAAGTTCACATTAGATCGAGATTTTGAAAGGTTTTTTTTTTCCAAAACTTCATTAGAACTGGTCTTTTTTTTTTTTTTTTTTTCTTAAAAATACTTCTGTCTTAAATATATAATAAACTATTCCGTTAAATCTTGCATTGACAACAGCACGGACTAAAGTAAAATAGGTATGAAAAACTGAATTGTTTTACAGATGGAAGTGATTTTAACATATGAACTGATCTCAAAATCACCACAGGTCAGGAAAAAAGACCTTGGGAGATGAATGAAAGGATACATCAAAATGTTACTGAGGAAATTAACTGTGCCCTTTTTATTTAAGATACATATTAATTCTTTCACTTAAATTTCTGAAAGAGTGAAGCCAGAAGATAATTCCCTTAGGAAAAGGTTTTCTGTTTCAGCAGTTTGTCATCTTCTAAAATTGAAAAATTGCTTTTCTGTAGTGAGAACCTTACCTGAAACTGGCACTTGGTATCTTAACAGATCAGTGTAAAGCAAGAAATTACCTTTACTGATGCATCTGAACAACAGAAACGAGACAAAAAACAAATACGAGAGCCAGTAGATTTGCAGAAAAAGAAGAAAAGAAAACAGCGTTCACCAGCAAAAGTAAGACATTGATTTGGCAAAACCAAGATTAAAAGGACCTGAAGATTTGGTTGACTATGACTAATTTCATTCGCATTTGAACTAGTTAGGCTGGAAATTGTTTGTTTGCTCAGTAAAGATGCAGTTCTGAAGTTCACCAGAGACCCAAAACAAAACTGATATAACAGTGTTTTTCTTTGAACTCCTTTTAGCAACATGAACTCTTGACATATTTTAACATCTGTCTCTCCAGGCAGTTCTCTCTCCAAATATTTTTTTTTAAATTATGAGTCAGTAGCTTTGTAGACCATTTATAAATCATTACTCTGTATCTATCTAATAATAGTTGTGCTTTTCTGTGAGCCTGATAATTTATATGCTTCATGCATAGTAGTGAAAAGTTTTTAAAAAGAAAACTAAAATTGTAGTTTTGAAAATTCTAAAAAGTTTACTAATATATATAAAATAATTTACTGCTAGGGAAAATTCCTGTGGTCATAATCATCTTCATATATGTACTTATTTATATGAAAATATTCTTACCCTAGCTGCTGGTTTGTTACTTAAAAATATGTTTCATAGATCCATTCATGAGGAGTATGTATCCCTGTATGTCTGAAAACAATTTTCTTTTGTTGAGAAGCACTTCAGATAAAATGAGAATCAGTTCACCTCATGAGGTAGCAGGGTTATATCTTCTAGTAATTCCCCAAATCAATATTAATAATCAGACTTTAAATAGAACATATGCAGGCTGCTCTGATAGAAGTAAATCAGTTATATGTTATCACACAGCAGCATTAAAACAAGCCTACTCAGAAATCAACCCAGACTGTACATCAAAGGAAAACCCACCATTCCACAAAGAAAATCTCCCAAACCTCCTTTTTGTTGCCCTGGGAGCAGGACCCTCCAGTCCTCCTCAAAGCACTGTCAAATAAGGTTGCACCTGCAGTATTCTTGGAAAGCTGAGAAATTGCTTCAGATTGGGTGTGGAAGCAAGTTCCAAATGCTGTGCATTTTTTTCTCACTTCTCCCGTTGAGAGAAAAAGGAGATCTAGGTTGAGTACATCCAGAGATCACTTCCATGGAAACATGGCAAGGTAGAAGAGGCGTGTGCCCCTCTTTCTACAGACGTGTACTTGCATGCTTCCTTTTTATCTCCTAGTCTGCCATGGTTAGTCTTTGGAGATGACAAAAGACAATGATCAACAGAATTGTTAAACAGGTTCTTTTTCAGTCTCTCTTCCCCTTTTTCAGACCTGTCAGAGTCGAAAGGCAGAGTAGAAAAAAAGCGCAAGGACTGACCTAAGTGAGAGCCTACTGCAGTTTCAGTATTTCCAGAGTAGTGGGGTTGATTTTCCATCCAAACAGCAGCTGGAACTCTGACAAATGGAAGTCAGTTAACATCCTGAACCGTTACAAATTCTGTTTTCTATCAATGCAGAAAGCAGGTATCATGACTCCTGTCTCCTGTTCCCTCTTCCACACACACACACACACGTGCACACACGGACAGACACGCACGCACACACACACACATGCACAAGCTTCTTTTTCGCTTTGGTTAGGGAAGCTGCTCTGACAAAGTAAACTCTCCTCATTTAAGAGGTGCTACAAGGAGTAGATTAAGTAGAAGAGCCCAAGTTTAGGATAACCATGAAATTAAGTGTATTTTCTGCACAATTATTTTAAATTTTCATTATAATATATGAAAAGCATTTCATAACATGTATTTAAATTTGTTTTAAAGATGCAGTCAGCTTCATCAGCTGCATAATGTTACAGACCAGAGTCTTTACAATTGTCTCTGTCTGTGACTGGAGCTGTAACACACCAAGCTTACAATCGTATGAATGTACTTGTCCTTCAGAGTGAATGCACTAGAATTTGTTAGTCTGAGACTTTCACTCTTGTTTTGACGCAGGAGAATTAAAAATTAAGTAGATCCTACAGTATTTGCTACTATTTCAGAGGTACTGTCTCAGTTATTGACTCTCTCTTTCTCATCGCTGTCATTATCATAAAACCTAAAATGCTGTAGCTAATCAAACTGCAGATGTGTTTTCCCAGCATACTTTTATTTTCTGTTAATAACAAGGGACTAAACTGTATTATTTAAGGTTCCTTAAGCTCTTCTTTATAGTTGTGGTTGCAGTTAAGCAAGACTTTTATAAATGTAATTTGTTTACTGGTTTTCTTATTCTCTTGCCAGAGATAGTAGAGATTTTGGGTTTTGGTTTAGTTTTCTTTTTTTATTATTTTTGACAAATTAGAGAAAACCTGTGATTAGTTTTATTTAATAAGGTAGATTTGGTGCATTTTTTTAATTTAAGTTTTTTAAACTTTATATGAAAATAGCGGCTTTGTTTGACAGCAAAGCGATTGAGCGTGGCAAGTTGACGTCATCAAGGAGATGCTTTAATATATACGTTAAGTGAGCAATACTTATTGGGTGAAAAACCCGAAAGGGGAGAAGAATAATACTATTCTCTTGGTTGTTTGGCTTTGGAATTTTGGTTTTTAAAATATAATTTTACCTTTGAGACTATTGGTATTATATAGATGTAGATAATATGTATGGCTATTCTGATTAAGCTTTAATGACTTTTAGCAAACATTTAGAGTTGTGATTTGAAAAAAAAAAATATAACTTTTCACTTTTACTTTAAAATACAATTGTCCATGGTTTAGTGCCCAGGAGTGCTTTGATTTACTTTGTATCCTTTCCAACAGACGGACAGAATAAACAGTAGCAGATAAAGTGACTCAGCTGTGCCTAGGGAAGCTCTAAGCTGATTTTCCATGAGCTGCTTTTGTTTCCGTCCTGTTGAAATATCTCTTAATGCACAACGAGACACAAGTTGGATTGGACTGCAATTGGAAATGTGTATTAGAAGCTTAACGCATAGTTTTGTAGAAATTAGCACTGTTTTACCTGAAATATTTGCATTTTCTGCATCGAAAAAATTAATGTTTTTTTTTTTTGTAGTTAATAAGACATCTTTAGAGGGTAGTGTGAGAACAAATTTTACTCTTTTTAAAATAGATCCTTACAATAAATGAGGATGGATCACTTGGTCTGAAAACCCACAAATCTCATGTTTGTGAGCATTGCAATGCTGCCTTTAGAACCAACTACCATTTACAGAGACATGTCTTCATTCATACAGGTACTGCTTGACTTCAAATTTGTCTTTTCTACTATATAAAGAGTCGTTTACTTATGTTAAAAATGTTTTCAGCTCTATGCGAATTTCAGTTTTAAGATTGTAGCTAACTTGGCATCTAAGCTTATAGATACCATGCACCAAAGTGTCAAAAGAATATCAGAAAAAAGATCAACATATATTTAATAAACTGAAGAGCTAACTGTTTACAAGGTTTCTTTTCTTTCTTTATCAGAAAGTAATGGGTTGACTTGTAGCCTAAGTGCCAAAAATTGACCCCTTTTTAAAATGTGCTGCGCTGCTAATTTGCCTGATGAGGTATCTCTCTGTTTGGAGAAGTGAAAAAGGTACTTACTGTTGTAATAGCTTGTCAGTATCCTGAATGCAGTCTATGCCAGCATCCTGATTGATCTTGCTCATGAGGAAATTGCCAGCCATTCCAGATCACTCTCCCTTGCTAGTCTTAATGTGACTCTTAGGATCACGGAGAGAACTCCGCAGTTCATATCCATAGTAAGGCAAATGTTTTTTGGTATCAGGGTATTTTTGGAATTCGCTCAGATGCTGGTGTTTTTAATAGACATTTTAATATTCCTCGAAAATAGTTATCAGAAACAACAGTGTGTAGTTATTAACTTATGGATGTGGAATTATATTGTTCAAGGTGAAAAACCATTTCAGTGCAGTCAGTGCGACATGCGTTTCATACAGAAGTACCTGCTACAGAGGCATGAGAAGATTCATACTGGTGAGTATAGTGCCTTGAGTATCTTTACTGGCGTGCTTAAAAACTGTTTCCCCACTCAGGCAAGGTTTCTGGTAATAAATATGCAGCCTAAAACCCTATCGTAGTTTGTTTTAATTTAACACATGTTATAAAGTTATAAAACATTTAAAAAGAAATTAGTTTTGTGCTTTCAACTTGTTTCACTTTCCTTTGGCTGTAAAATGAGTATGAAGTCCAGTAAGCAGATCTGAAAGTAGTTTTCTATAAATAACCCCAGAGCAGCAAATCCTGAAGTTTGTGCATTCATAAAAGTCAAAGTTCGTTAAGCAGTTCTGTCTTTTGTTGTATCAAGTTAATTCAGACAAGGGGGACTTTCAAATTACACTTCCATAGATTTGTTTGTTTGTTTGTTTGTTTGTCTGTTTGTGTGTATTTGAATTTGATGGAAAAGTGCCAGGACTAAAATGGCCAAAATGCCTAACCCCAAAGGTATTAGTATCAGCTTTTCTTTTCACTTTTTTTCTTCTTTTGGGTTTAATTCAGAACTGTTCTAAAAAGAAGAATCTTAGTTTAAAAATATGCAATATAGGTCAAATAAGGCCCGGAGCTTTAAGCCAAAGAGAGTAGTTTATATATGTTTATTTTTTTTAATCTTGTTGCACCACACAGAACCACATTCTTTTAACAGGTTTGGTTTCATTGGGTTTTTGGCATTTTGGTGCATGGCCTTTCAATCCCTCTTTAAATATTTTGTAATATGGTCCCTTTTGGACTAGATGCCAATTTCTCAGCCTCTTTTTCAGAAAAGCAGAGCTGGTGAATGTGCACAGTGTTTCTTGGCTGTAGCATTTAAATGGATATGAAAGCTACTAACACACAGTGCAGTGTGTGCATGTGTAAGGGTTGAGAGGGAGAAAAACTGCAAAATGAATTTTCAGAGCAGTGTACAGGGAGTTACATGCACAAATGCCCTGTTGTTTATGGGATTTTTGTATCCTAGGTTGCCATGAGTCCAGACTAAGTAGGTTTCCTTCAGCCAGTCAGCCACAGAAGAGTCTTCCATTCTTCTGTCCAGTGTCTTTGTTCTGTTCCTAGTCTTTCCTCTGGCTCTGAATTGGTGAACCATGCTGCCTTCACTTTGTGTAGATACTTATTCTTGAAAAGAATGCTCATTCAGTCTCTTCCATCTATCTGCCACCCAAAGCCTCCCCCCCCCCGCCCCACAGGCGCCAAAACTAAGCGCA
>WEIU01004731.1:125347-136711 GCA_013389925.1 Aegithalos caudatus | reverse complement strand
TTAATATGTCTGCCTATGTTTTGCTCAGAAGTGTTTCTATATACCTTACCCACTCATGTGTTCATGTGTCCTAATTGTGTAAGCCACCCTACTTCCCATTTTAAACACAGAAACTAAGATTACATTAAAAAATAAAGCACCATTGGGGATAACAATTCAAATGCCTTTTTATTCAGTCACGCTGATTTTTTTATTGCCTTCTTTGGTATTTTGTAATTTGTTTTTTGTCTGTTTAGTCTTTAAAATGCTTGGTTTTATAATTGTTACAGCCTTCATACACATAATATTTGTACTACACTGGATGAATAGTTCTATTGCTTGGTTTTAATAGATTGCAAACAGGGATACGACACATGAGCTGTTTTCATAAATAATACATTAATTGTTGTATTATATTCTTAAATTTTGAGGGTTTTTTATACATCTGATACTTTCTCACTCACCAAGACATTTCAGAAAAATGTGTCCTGGACTCTCCCTGCATTATCAAAAGGCTGTTATTAACGATCTCCTCCATTTGCAATAGATCCTGTTTGAAAAGTACAACAAAATTGCGGAAGGCATCCGAAGTTTCAGGCTTCTGCTAGGATGAAATTATTATTGGAAGCCTATCTTCATATTAATTTTTAATCTTTTTCTAACATTATCTTCCATATGAAGATTAAAGCCAAAATTAAGTATGGTGTCAGTTTCACAAAGGTTTTCTTAATCTTACTTTCAGAGTGTTCTGGAATTCTGCTGAAGAATATTATTTTCTGTACTGTGCTGAGTTAACTCCAGGGCAGTGTCCCCAAATTATTCTCCCTATTAAGGCACGTCCAGCAGTGCATTTTTATGTGCCCTGAAAGTCTCTAAAATATCTGGTGATTGTAATCCACCTAAAAACCACAGACCCCTGTTTGGCCCTGTTTAAGCCTTGAAATGGGAATAGGTGGCTTGGGAGTCTTCTGCCAGCAAATAGCCAGCTTGAGTAGGAAAATGTTATGGAGCTCTGTGTGCATTCACTTACAGAAATGAGTGTAAGGCTGCAGGTAAGTGTATTAATGAAGTGTTCTGCATTTCCTGGGATTGCAGGATGGCTCCTTAGAGGGCTGTTCATGGCCAGAACAGGACTCAGCTATCTTGCTTTAAGGCTCAGCATAGTTTTCAACCCAAACAGCCACTCCATTCCCTAAAATAAATCTAAGGTACCATGAAAGCAAGCTTTGAAACAATGTAAGGAGAGTTCTTTGAAGGGGCAATTTAAAAAAAAAAAAACCCACAAAGTAGAATAGTGGAGCAAAGGGAAAGCAGTAAATAGCAAGGACTAAGTAGTAGTCTTCAGGAATAGAAGAGTTCCCATGTATCAAACAAGAACAGTGAGGTCTAAATGCCTTGCCTCAGCTTCCTGAAAGTGGAAGGCAAGGGTTGGAATTTGATTCAAAAAGTCTGAACAGACTTGTTGGGAGTAAGGCGCCGTAGTTGTGAGGGTGCCTGATGAAAAAAGAAAGCATGAAGAATGATCATGGAGCTTGAAAGTTAAGAAATATGCCAGAGGGGGATTTGCTTATAGGCAGGATGAGACTGAATGATATGGTAGGTGTTGTAAGTTAACAAGGGGTGTTGAAAAAAGCACAAAATTTTGTGGTGCTTATCAATAAGCAAGAAATGGTAAAGTTCTCTAAGTCAAGTGAAAGAAGAGATATAGAATGCTGGGGTTGTGAGCCTGTAGAAAAAGAACTGATGGAAGCTGAGAGATCTGAGGAGAGGAGATAATTTGATTTAGGAGAGAATAAATTGGAATAATTTCATCCAAGAAAGGGATTGGCTGAGAAGCCACATGGAGAGGTAAGAATTAATAATTGGAAATAGGACATAGACTTACAAAGAGAGAGATTTAGAAATTGCTTGGAATTAAGGAAGTTGAAACTCTGAGCGTTAATGATCTGACTAGGAGCACATGTGTGGGCGATACAGATATTTTCCATTCTAGTTTCTATAAATACTGGAATCTTATTTTAAGGTACTGTATTCCCATTTGTAGAAGAATGGGGATAAATTTCTCTGTTCTAGATGGAAAATACAAACTCTGTCAACATTTTAAATAATAAAATCTATTAATTTAAAGTTCTAAACTTTAACAACTAATCGTTGGTAATTCAACAGTTCATAACATAATTAATAAGAATAAAACTACCTCAGAAAATAGCAATAGTCTGCATATTCCTGGAAACAAGACATAAATGGTTCATATCCCAAAAATCAATGCAGTGCAATATCCAGAACAAGGAGGGTCTTGACAGATGCTGCCAGGACAATCCCTGACCACTATGTCAGTCCAAAAGATTTCATAGTAAATTCTAAGAGGAGAGATCACTGTTGTTCAGGGTGAGTTCTAGTAAATAATAGTGAACTTCTGTAAAAGCAAAACTAACTTTTCAATGCATTTGATATTTTTAGGTTTTGTCAGAGAAGGCTAGAAAAAAAAATCAGAGGGAAGATGTAAGGCAAAAGTTAAAAGAAATAAAAATAGAGTTACTCCCTGCTCAGAAAGGATCGTTACAGGGTTTCTTTGTGAGGAAAAATAAGAGGGAGAATAGAAGATGAATTCAGGGCAGTGCATATTGTCTAAATGAGTATTTCCTGAAAGAAAAAAAAAAACAACAAACAAACAGAAACCAAAGCAAGCAAACAAAACAACCAAAATGAGAAACCTGTAAGTATGCAAACGCCGGTTCTGCTACAGAGATTTCTTGTGTTTTTACTTAATTTAAAAAATACTTTAAAATTAGTTCCTAAAAAAATTTTTTTTTTGGTTTTCAACCAAAATAGTAGGAATTTTTCAAAGCAGTTCTCTGAATTCCACATGAAGATAAAGGGAAAAAATATGGAAAAATAGAAGGCACCCTCCAAAATGTCTATTTGAGTTTGGAAATGTATTAATTCTCTCCTGGAAGGGATGGATGGATTTAAGTTAATGAGTTGGTGAGAGGATTGAGGTATTTTTATACAGCTGTCTGCCCTAAAAAATGCATACTGTAGCAACAATTCAGGAAGACCATCTTTGCAGTTCTTAATTTGTTAGATGTAAGACATACCTGTTACCTGCATTAGAAAGAAGAGTAAGGATTTAGTTTTAAAGGTGGGGGTTTTTTTAGCGAAAAAGCTAAAAGTAATTTGAGGCATCAGCAACTGAGTATTGAGAAAATAGTGATGTGAGCATGCCTTATGTGGTTTTGCAATAGCAATAGACTAAATGCTCTTAGTGATTCTAAGAGAGAGTTTGACTTGTTAATTTTATGGAAAAATGTTGATTTATTCATTTAGATTAATATTGCTATGTGTTTTTTATCAGGTGAAAAGCCATTTCGTTGTGATGAATGTGGTATGAGGTTTATTCAGAAGTATCACATGGAAAGGCACAAAAGAACTCACAGTGGAGAGAAGCCTTACCAGTGTGAATATTGTTTGCAGGTAAGATGACTAAGTGAAATCTTCTGTGATTGAAAACCAGAACACCAGTCAATTCCCCAATTGCAGATGAAGCAGTTTATACAAATAAATATATAATGAATGTTTTTTCTGTCAGGATGAGCTATCTTGGTGCACAGGTGGAGCAGAGTCACAGCTGTCTGTGCTTGATTTTATTGATGTATACTCTTGATTGACTCTTCATTAGAAACTGGTAAAGAGGGTGAATCATCAAGTAAATTCGTTAGAATGAAGTATTTCTTTTATTTCTGCTAACATTATTGTTTTTGCCTAATAATAATAATAATCACCACCATCATGTCTTCCAGTATTTCTCCAGGACCGATCGTGTGCTGAAACACAAACGTATGTGCCATGAGAACCGCGAGAAGAAACCCAACAGAAGTGCCACCAAAGTTGGCTTTTTGCCATCGGAGGAAGATTCCGGTTTCTCTACGCCTCTGAAAGACAGCTCCTTGCCAAAGAAGAAAAGGCAGAAAACAGAGAAAACAAAATCTGGGGATAAGGACAGTACAGATAAATCGGAACACAAGAAGGACAAAAATGACTATTTGCCTTTGTACTCCTCTAGTACTAAAGTAAAAGATGAGTATATGGTAGCAGAATATGCTGTTGAGATGCCACATTCTTCGGTCGGTGGATCGCACTTAGAGGAAGCAAATTCGGGAGAAATACACCCACCGAAGCTCGTTCTCAAAAAGGTCAACAAGAGGAGTCTAAAGCAGCCACTTGAGCAAAGTCAAACCATTTCACCTTTATCTACATACGAAGACAGCAAGGTTTCAAAGTATGCCTTTGATCTTGTAGATAAGCAAAGTTTACTGGACTCTGAAGGTAATGCTGACATTGATCAAGTCGACACATTACAGGAAGGGCCCAGTAAACCTGTACACAGCAGCACTAATTACGATGATGCAATGCAGTTTTTAAAGAAAAAGAGGTATCTACAAGCAGCTAGTAACAACAGTCGAGAATATGCCTTGAATGTAAGTACCATAGCATCTCAACCTTCAGTAACGCAGGCAGCTGTGGCCAGTGTCATTGATGAAACTGCTACGGCCTCAATACTAGACACACAGGCACTGAATGTTGAAATTAAAGGTAACCATGACAAAAATGTCATTCCAGATGAGGTACTTCAAACTCTGTTAGATCATTATTCACACAAGGCTAATGGACAGCATGAGATCTCTTTCAGCGTGGCCGACACGGAAGTGACCTCCAGTATATCCATCAATTCCGCTGAAGTATCTGAGGTGACCCAATCTGAGACGGTTGGAACAAGCTCCCAAGCTTCCTCATCAGATAAAGCTAGTATGTTACAAGAATATTCAAAGTTTTTACAACAAGCTTTGGACAGAACTAGCCAAAATGATGCCTATTTGAACAACCCGAGCCTTAATTTTGTGACTGATAACCAGACTCTTACAACCCAGCCAGCATTTCCTTCCATGGAGAAGGTCTACACATCTATACCCGTCAATAGCTTCCGGTCGGGAATGAACTCTCCGTTAAGAACAACTCCAGACAAGTCTCACTTTGGACTAATGGTTGGTGATTCTCAGCACCCTTTTCCCTTTTCAGGTGATGAGGCAAATCATTCTTCTTCCTCCTCTACACAGGACTTCTTGGATCAAGTAACTTCTCAGAAGAAAGCAGAGGCACAGTCTGTTCATCAAGCATATCAAATTAGCTCCTTTGAGCAGCCCTTTAGAGCTCAGTACCATGGGGCAAGAGCTGGAATATCCTCTCAGTTTAGCACTGCCAATGGACAGGTGAACCTTCGGGGACCAGGGACAAGTGCTGATTTCCCAGAATTTCCCTTGGTGAATGTAAATGATAGCAGAGCTGGGATGACTTCTTCACCTGATGCCACAACGGGCCAGACTTTTGGCTAAGAAATCTTTGTAAATAATACTGGCACTTTAGAACACATTTGTCAAAAGGGGGTTGCTCTGTATAAGATGGAGTTCTGTACAGCTTTTAAGAGCGCTATGTTAAAACAAAAGCTGATATTAGCAAGACCAATAACTGCTTCTTTTTCTCTTTTTTTTTCTTTCTCTAAAAATTTTTTTCATTAGCCATCAGTCACTGAACTGCCTGATGTTGGTGCCCCTATCAAAGGCAGTTTATTATTCACTTGTTTGAATCCAGAAAATATTTTACCTTCTTTGAAATTTTAAAATAAACAAAGTCCCCAGGTAAGACTTTCCCCCACGATTGTTTCCTTGCTGGTTTCCTTGTATGCTTTGGGAGGACAGTTTATTGTCTGATACTATTCACATTGTCATTTCTAAACTTGTCAGCATAGTCATTACTCTTCAACAGGGAATCAACGTGTACTAAACACACAGAACAAACAAGTAAGTTTCAGAAGTCAAACAAATGCTTTAAAAGAAAGCATTTTCTAGAAAAATCTTCAGTCTCTCTCAAAAATAATTTTAGACCATGTGCCCTTTATTTCTGCTTTGCATTACCTTGAGTTGTGTTTGGAGGTAAAGAAAGTGAATTCTGATAGACTAACTGTACTATTTAAAAGTCTAATTAATTTAAAATACTTTAAACACTTTTTTAAGCAAAATGCCTAACTGCTAAAGCCTTTACTTCGTTCTGAAGTAATGTGTATTTCTTTGTACAGCTGAATCTAGATGTAACTTTTTAATGACTTTTTCATATGCAGAAACCAAGATTTTGAAGTTTGAGTTAAAATACTCTATAGATGACATTCCCAATTGCAAAATGCTTACACAAACAGTGTATTCCAAGATGTAAAAGCTTAATTGTACCTTATCCTACATACTCATAACAATTAACATAGAGCACTTAGACAACTTTATAGTTTTTGATTTCTCAAAAATAAAACCATTTTTAGACGTTTAGGTTTGAAACGGTTGCATCATTTTCATCTCATACAGCAGCTCCAGTAATTCTTTTCCATATACTTGAGATTGGGTATTTTTAGCTTCTGTAAAAACTGTTTTAATTCTCTGTCTAGAATTTTGACAATTCCAGTTATTAAATTTATTGAAGTATCCCTGAAAAGCTGAAGAAGTGGGCATTCAAATTCCCTATTTTTTAGTGTTTGCTTAGTAAAAGTTACTACAGTTTTACCAACCCAAACTGGTGAATGACGGGATTTCTTTTTCCAGCCTATGAGAGTGATCAGAAGTTTTCATTGCATTTCACAGTATAAATAAACTGCAAAGTTTATCCCTGTACCATGAATATATTTTTTGAATAGTGCTTTGTCTTGAAGTATACAGTATGGTACGATAAGTAGTTCTGTGTGCATTTTTAAGGTGGTAAGATTTGAGTAGCCTAACTATTGTGTAGTTTAAGTTAACAGGTTTCAGAATTTTGAACTGTATGTTCATTCTATTGCACCTTCCCTAAAGGGACACTGTCTGGTAGTTCAAGGCAGTTTAAGCCTCAATGTAGGCTGATTAACCAGGGAAACACACACACACACACACACACACACAGACAGAGGTAGGTGTGTATGTGGTTGTTTTTCAAATAGGATCTCATCCAGGTTTTTACAGCACTGTTGCAAGCTGGTGTCTCTCAGACAAAGCCATCAAGTAGGAGAAAAGGCTGCATCTCAAGGGGCTAAAATATATCCTGTCTTTTAAGAAAGGACTTGAGCAGGACCTGGAACAGTTCCCACCTCGTAAGAAAGCAGTAGCCGTATTTTTCTAAATTTTCATTATCAGGAAACTGATCCCACTTTGTCTTTTCCCTTATGGTAGCACTACTGCAGCACTGACTTCACTTGGTACAGCTGAGGGAGAAAGGGCATTTATTATCCATAGCCTGCTTCTTCTGTTGGCAAGAATACAGTTTCTGTGAACTAATTTCTTAATACTTTTGTATAAGAAAGCAGGCTCTTTTGATTTGTTGACCCTGTGTGTAATACAGTAAGGCATTTCAGCATGCTGTGACTTACCAGTAATTTTGTCTGAATATTTGGCCACGACTTGAAAAGGGTGGGCATCAAGGGAGAAAAGTAAATTCCTTAAGGATTATTAATGATACATGTAAAGAAATTTCTTTGAAAGAATATTTTTAAACTGATTAGTGGTCTCTCTGTTTTTCTTCCTTTATGGTCAATTTGGGTTTTTGACTTTCCATTCTGTTTTGTACAGAAATAACATAAAGAGTCCCTATATCCTAGGAAACCACCTCTTGTAAGGCATACTTTATTTTCAGTGTTCATTTCCATGACATCCTAGCTTGTGGTGCCTGAATAATACTGTGTTGGCACTTTTGTTCCTATGCCCCAATGTTGCAAGTAGATGGCAATTGTACTACTTGTTAAATATAGCAAGGAACAAAAGAAAANAAAGAAAAAAAAAAAAAAAAAAAAAAAAAAAAGCTGGGTTATTACTGTGTTACTGCACTGCTGTGGGCCCATAGAGAGGTAAGAGGAATGAAGCCTCCTTTTCCCTAAGGGGACTGACTCAGCTTTATTTAAAAAAAGTTACTGCATTGACACTCTGGTGTGAAAAGGTGATTGAGGACTCAGAAGGAGCGGCTCTCCCATGCCATTGCCACACTTGGGAATCACTCTGAGGGTGTGTGAGGGAGCAGGCTGCTGTACAGACTGAAGGAACTTGGTCTTCCCTGCAGCCAAACGGGGATCACCAGAGGAACTGCCATTCCTTACATCACAGCTCATTCCCATGCCTGCTGCTGAGCCATTCCAGCTGCACTCTGTGCCTTAGGACAGGCTGTGGAGTCCTGTCTAAGCCACAGGGACTGTCCTGTAGGGTTCTTCCACATGTACAATTAAAGCAGTGGTGTGAGTAGTTGATCTGCTGATGCTTGAAGCTTTCTGCACTGGAGGAGTTAGCCAAGTACACTGCTGTGATTTCTTGAGTACATCCCCTCTTATCCTGGGAAAAGTGTTTATGTAATTCTGGGAGGTTTAGCTCTGTAAAAACCTCTTGCTTGTTTAATAATGGCATTATTTAATAATGTTTTTCACTGCTCACGTTTTGCTGCTTTTCTTCTGCTGCAGATGCACACTCTTCATGTTTATCTGGTCATTTTTGTTAGTTTTCTGTGTATGTCTGGAAAAAAGCAGCTTTGGTTGTCTGTTCTGTTCTTGTGCTGTCAGTATAAGGCTGGGGTGAGCGTGGAGATTCCCCTGAGCTAACAGCAGACATTCCTACCCAAAGGTCATTCGAGCACCGGATCTGTGTGTGTGTGTGTAAGGTGGAATTTTTGGGGATATCTACTAGTGATAGCGCAATGATAATTTTGAAAAAGAGGAAGTTGATGACATTTATTACCAAGCTCTCTCTCACTCTCTACATATATATATATACAAAATACATATATATATATATATACACATGCACTTATTAGTAGGCCATATTTTGGTCCCAAATTACTTGACAGTGTCCCTTTTAGCATGAATCTTTTAATATGTTTTACCGTTAATGTAACAGACAATGAAGGAATCAGCTTGTAATGGTATACTAATAGGCATTTACATTTTCTTCATTTGATTTGAGAATTAATTAATCATAAATGACAAGTTTTGGGGAGAAGGATTAACCATATGTATTACTGTATGTTGGTTTACGAATAACAACATAAACAATTTAAATTGGATGATAAAAGAACCATGTTTATGATCTTGTGTCTCCTAGTGTTGTCTTTAGGAAAATTGTGTTTCAAGAAAAAAATAGGACAAGAAAGTATTCATGTGAAATAACACTTGTGTTATTTTTATATTGTACTTGCCAGTTTTTTTGGATGATGGGAGCTTTTCATTGTTAATTGAGAAGTACAGTAAAATCTTGCTAATTCGCTGACCTCTAAACAGAGCATCTGACAAGTTTCTACATCCCTCATGATCCTTTCCCACCTCTCTGCAATGGTCTAAAAAGTACTGTAGCAAGGTCTCACACAATAATACTGTACTACTTCACCCAAGTATACTGCAGCATCTATATCAGTATACTGGGAGGTAGAAGGAGTATTGAGAACTAAATTGCAGTTGTCAAAATAAATGAAAAAAGTACATTTTTGTGATGTGACATCCTTGCTTTTGTTGCCTGCTTCTTCACTATTTTCAAAATTGTAATTTGTAAAGGGTTTCTAAGGCATTGCTGCGAATTATTGGGGTTCTACTGTAACTTTTGGAGTTTATTCTGAAGTATTCCTGTTCTCCTATGAAAACTTTCCACCTGAACAGATACATTATATTCCATGCTTGATCAGAATATTTTTATAGTATTTGTATCATATGTAGTAACTATTTGAAATGAACCCAAATATTTGGATGAATTCACTCTGAATTTTGCAGCATTGGATTACAATATGTATGTATATTTGCTAACTAAATTTTCTTGGCTTTGAGAGCTTTGATTTTTATTCTTTGTTTGATTGTTTTAATACCATTACAAATCGCAGGGAAAATCCTAATACTCCTGGGAATCCGTTTGGAAATGTTAACAGGCAGAAATATGTTTATGCAGTCGGTACCAGTACACATGTGAACTTTCAAATTACATGGTTGGTACTGAAGCAAATGAACAATTTTACAGTTTCCTAGAGTTTAATGTTTTACTAAAATGAAGCCTTGTAACTTTGAAAGTTCATTGGACTTAGGGTAATGCATGTTTATGTTAGGCATGTAATGCATTTAGCTGAAACTCACTTTGCGAAGGACAAGCACTAAGAAAGTATTACTGCTAATGAAAAGACATGTCTTTCATTTGAAATTTAAACTTCTGTTCAATTTCAATTTGCTTTGTGTCAGGGAAATAAATTTATAGTCGCTTTCGCTCTACTCAACATACAAAATCTTCTGTTTCCTTTTTAAAATTACATCTTTTGGTAGGAAACACAAACTGAGGCAAGCAAACATTTCTGAGAGTTGTTTCTTGCTTTCCTTAATCCAATGGATGGAAAGGTAATATTGTGTAAACAACATTATTTTATTTTTTTATGCAATATCATGCTGTAAATATGATTTATCAAATAAGGATGTACCTATGATTGAATCTTTGATTCTGCACAGCTAGAGTTTATATATAAATATAAATGTGTCTTGACAATCAAGGACTTATGTCAGTCTTCCTTTATGACGTTTCTTATTGTTATGCATTCCATTTGTTTGACTTGAGTATTTGTATTGTCTGTAAAGTATGTAATGTTTTTATAGCTTGTTTTAAACAGAAAAGCCTGTAAATATGAACTGATCACAGTACTGCTCTGTTGGAAGGCATATGATGATGTACTGTTTGTAAGCAATAATACATGACAGTGCTAACTTGACAAGTAGCATAAGGATAAGTTCCAAAAATACCTTTGGGAGTTAATAGCCTTGTTTGAGTTAATGAATATTCTTAATCATTTTTTTATAAATAAATTCATATGTCCTCCTTCTGGAATATATAACATTGTTTACAGAGCACAATTTCAGTCTCAGAGAGGACAGTCTTTAGATCTATGGCTTCATCCACTTTGAGTGAGAAATGAATGGCTTGGCTGCACTTCTGCGAGACGAGGAAGACTGCTAAGGTTGAATAGCTGTGTCTCTAAAGGATCAGAGATACTATTCTGCTTCTGTGCTGATTCCTGCCAGTTCCTCTACATAAATTTGGAGTCTTTAAATCCTGATATTGAACTGATGAGACTTGGGCCACACATAGAAAAGGAATAGTTCTCTTCTTATTTCATATGCAGATAAACAGTGAACTTTTGAGTCACCTCTTCCTTTGAGTTGCGTATTTTTCAAATTACGAGCTATGAGATGATGAGATGGGTTTATTCTGATAAACTAGATGTCAAACTTATAGTTTGAATTGAATAGGTATTAGACTGTACAGAGCAGCATATCTATTTGAACAGTCATCACTGCTTTAGAATCTCCCCCCC
>WEIU01004731.1:100446-117953 GCA_013389925.1 Aegithalos caudatus | reverse complement strand
TCGGCTTTGCCCGCTGCTCCCGCCGGCGTTGCGGCGGCTGGGTCGGGGCGGAGGCGGCGGAGGGAGGGAGGGAAACGGGAGAGGGGAAAGCTAAAAATTGAAAACCATGGTGGGGGAAATAATAATAAAAAATTAATTTTAAAAAAATGTGGAAAAGAGCCCTTCCCCAAAAAAGGTAAAAGAAAAAAGAAAGGCTAATAAAAAAGAGCGCGGGGAGGAAGTTAGGGGAAAAAAAGAAAAAAAGAAAAAAAATAGGAAATAAAAGAAAAACAAACAAAAAAAAAAAAAAAAAAAAAGAAAAAAAAAAAAAAAAAAAAGGAAACACAAAGAAAAAAAAATGGAGGAGGAAAAATGGAAAAATAGAGACAAAATGAATTTTTAAAAGGGAAAAAACAAATAGAGGGAAGAGGGAACGAGTAAGTCGGAGCGCTGCCCGGGCAGGGGTGGGCAGCCCGGTGCGGCGGCGGCCGCAGCCCGCGACACGGAGCTGTTGGCAACGCCGTGGCCTCTGCCAAACCCAAGCTCTCCGGCCACTTCGGAAAACTGAAGTTGCTGGGGAGAGTCCGGACTCGTTTCCCACGTCTGATGTTCCGCAGCCTTCGTTGCTCTACGGAGATATGTGAAAACAAAACGAGCTCGGTAATTGTCCTGGCTGGTGCAGTAAATGAGTAACTCGGAATAGCTGAGCGCTGCTCTGTGTGTCGTTACCTTTGTTGCACTGATGGCTGCTTCATTTCCTTTTAATTCCGCTTTCCTAAAAGATTCCTAAATTAGGTGTTTTTAAGAACTTGAGCCGGAGAGAAGTTGAAGGGATTGATTAAAACTTTAAAATGCTGTTGGCTGCTGGGTCCCTTGGGAGGAGAGGCTTTAGGGGCACCTCCTCTGGTGAGGACGGAGGCTTCGGAGGTCGTGGGACCACACGCAGCCTGCTTGGGAAGGCGTTAACCTTTCCTCTTCAAAATCAGCCAGCTGTTGAGTAGCTCAGAGCAGCGACGCTTAGCTCAGAAGCAGCTTCAGTGTGATGGTTAATAAAATAGTGCTTCGAAAGGATATGCAGGGCACAGAAATGTAATCTATAGGAATCTGGTTTTGCAATTAAATATAGAAGTGTTGCAGGAAAAGGAGATGAGCCTTTGTAATGTTTCTGCGAGGTTTGCTAATGCTCTTCTGCTCTCTTGAGTGCTAAATGGTATGGAAAGATTAAACCAGACGTTCTTCTTTAATTTATAGGCTGGTTAGTGTATTTGGCAGAAACTTCAGAAGTAATAACAGCAATTTACTTTCAAGTTAGAAGTTCACTTATATTCGAGGAAAATTGTGTCTGTTTAGTTTATTTATCCTGCTGGTGTGTATAGCAGAAAAAGCTTGGTCAGGGTTGGTGACCTGGATACAAAATAGAGCCCAAAAATATTCCTGTGCTGATAGAGTGCTGCATGGGGCAAGAGGAGGGCACCTGCCCCAAGGACTTTCCGCTTGCAGACCCTAAATTGCAGGAATGCTTGCATGTTCATGGATTGGGATACGGCTGTGTGTGCTTGTTCAGCTCCCACTTCTGTGTTTTACACCCCCTCCTGTGTTTACTTTGGCTACCTCGTAGGGACCAATGGATGCATGAGTTGTGGTGGGATGCAAATAATTGCAGAATTGGGTAATAAGATTTTTAGGCAGTTGGAAATGCCACAGAGGAGCAGTAGTGCAGAGGCAATTTCCTGGCATTGTGGAGGAAGAAGATCTTACACCAAGGTGAGCAATAGCTGAGCAGAAAGGGCTCCGGAGCACAGGGCAGGAGAAGGGTTTTAAAGCAGAGGAAAAGGAAGGAAATGGTGAGATAAGGGGCTTTAAATGTCTAGGCAGGTAACATTTCTTGCTAGATGTGCTTCAGGTCTAAAATCCAGGTGTGCAGCCCTTCTTTCTGCATTTTGCAAGCTTCAGATGGGTAATACGGGTGTATCACCTATCCATGTAATGTTACACACCAAATGCACTGAGCAAGTCACTTCAGCCCTGAGCTACTGTAAGGAGTTGGAGCCATCTCCCTCTGACTCCCTTGGTGGTTTAGGAGAGCAGGGGGCAGCAGGGCTCAGCCTCCCTCTTCCTGCACATCTAGATGGGACTGCCGTGGCAGACTGGAGTTTGGATGACCCCAGTGAATGCTTTACTGAGTGAGATCTTTGTTGAGGAAGGACTGCACTGGCGATTCTTAGGGTGAATATTGCTATTCAAATGTGATCTTCTTTCACATTGGGTATTTTCTTCCATTTTTTATTACTGTGGCTATTTGAAAAAAACCATGAGCTTTGCTTCTTTAGAGTTCATCTGCTCCTGCTGCTTTTGCCCTGCTTGAAGCCCCAGTCTCCCTGTAACAGCAACCATTTGTGATATTGTGGAAGGGTTATTTGCTTCAAGAAATGTGGAGGCAGCAGCAGGGCATCAGTGACCTCTTATGGCTTTGGTGCTGCTTAACTGGCCATGTGGGCAGGGTGAAGAAAAGCCTCCCGTGCTGGCCATTGTACCCCAGCTGCAGGAGACCTTCTGAACTGAAACTGCTGGTGGAGCAGCATCTGCTTTGGTTATTTAATACTGGGTATTTCAAAGTAGAGTAATAAGGGCAGGATGGTGAAAGGCATTCAGACCCTGGCACAGAAATCCTGAGTGACACAAAGTATGTGTTTTCGTATGTCTCTGCCCCTGTGCAATAGGCAAAGCACATTTCTGTTGGATTCCTGCCTTGTGCCTGTGATTATTTTGGTCTTTGGTCTCAGGTAGGGTGTCCAGCTGTTGGTACAAGCCTTGTGTGATCACAATTGGTTCTTGTAAGCATGTGGGCTCAGCTGGCCAGCAAATTACCAGCCCCAGGAGAGCCAGTGGTCCAGACAAACTGCCCTCTCCACATTTGTGGAAAAAAATCCTGCTCCCCTCTGTCTGCAGCCCTCTTTGTCTTAGCTAGGCATGGTGTACTGTACTGAGGAATAGCCAAAAGGTCTTTCTTGACACCTGGCGTGGAGGCTGTGGGTAACTGAGTACACTGGCAGGACCTTGGTCTGCAAAAGGTACAGATAAAGGAGTTGTGATCAAGGCTGTGAAGTGATGAGTGGTGCTGGGAAGTGAATAATCCATGTATCCTATGTCACTGGAGTACAGGAGCATGCAATGACATTACCAGGCACCAGATTTAAAACCAACGGGAGGAAATGCATTTTGCAGACAATGCTGTGGAGCTGTGGAGCCAATGCTACGGGATGCTGGGGTTAGAGTTGGAAAAGGCTACCAAGGGCTGTTAAATTTGTAGCTGATGGTGGAGCCAGAGCAGGGTTTGGGAGGGTGCTGGGAGAGCATTGCTCTCTGCTTGCTGTGGTGTCACTCTGGTTCAGCATCTGCTCCAAGCTGCTATTGACTGTGTGGACAATGGCCTGTGCTTTGGCAGGCTAAGAAAGCAGCAGTTGTGTCTTTCATCTTTCCTGCTTTGACAGTAAAGCTGGAATAAAACCATGAATCTTCTACAACGGAGGACCCATCCCTGCAGGAATCTGACTGAGCTGACCTTCCACCCAGAGCAGCTCTGCCTGTGGTTGTGTTAGAGCTGTGCTTTGGGCAGGCGGAGGTAACGCCAGCAGACCATGTTCAGCCGGAATGGTGCCCGAAGTGAGGGATATGTCCAAGAGCTCTTCCATGAGGAAGCACAGCAGGTATGTCAGAGAGCCATTTCCTTTCTCCAAATTTCTGCCTCTGCGCTCCTGGTCACCTCTGTGGCAAGGGAACAGGACTGAAGTAGCAAAACTGCCCTTCGTTTTGTTGTGTAAATCTCTGGTGTATGACTTAGAAAGGGAAAGAGGAGACTTGATTTCCAGAGGGCAAGAGGAAGCTGTTGCCATAGGAAAACTGCAGTTTCCCTGGAGTTTCAGATCTTGGTTCCAGCAACTCTGGAAAATCACTGTGCACCAAGTCCCAGAGTCCCATGTCCCCTCGAGAAGCACAGGGTCCTGGTCAGATATGACTGTGATGGGAACGCCATCTTAACCTACTCCGTTGTTCTGAGCTGGTCCAGCCTGGTTTGTCATATCCTCTAAGGGACTTCTCCCACACACTGAGGACCCTGCTTTGTTTGGTAGGGACAGGAGCAGAAACACCGTGTGTAGCTGCAGGCTCTGTGAAGGACCCTCAAATGGTATTTTTGGTTCATGCATTGGGGTTAATTCACTAAGGCTCAGTAGGGTTCTTTTGCTGCTTATCCTACAAGGATATAAACAGGGTATTGTAGAGAGCCCTCACTTTCAGGGCTCAGGCATCCCAACAGCCCTTCATCTTAGGGACAACTTGCAGCAAAGGAGTGTCTTAGCATCTGTTGGTGGTCATCCCCCTGCTGCTGGCCGGCTGTGGCACCACTTGTGCAGCCTGCCCATAAAACATGAGAGGTAAACCCCAGGTTTTGCTTTTCTCTAGGTATCTCAAACACAGACCAAGCCCTGGTGGAAGATCCAGCTGTTTGTATGGGAGCCAGTGCTTTTTGGAACGTGGGATGGGGTCTTCACCTCCTGCATGATCAACATTTTTGGAGTGGTTCTTTTCCTGAGGACGGGATGGCTTGTGGTGAGTGAGTGCTGACTTGGTTGAATGTTTGAATAGACATTTTCCTCTGCTCCTCCTTACCTGGTATCCCCATCACCACCCAAGTGTTTTGGATTCCATGCCCTTCGTTATAGATCTTGCTCATGCTCTCTGGTGTTTTGTAGCTTTTCCAAAAATTCCACTAAAATGTGCAGCTGAAGTGGTCTTTGTAAGAGGTTTCCTATCTTAGCTTTCAGAAAGAGAGAGGAAAACAAAACCAACCATGCCAATGAACAGGGACACCCTTGTGTTGTCTTGTTGAGGAGAAATTAGCACTTTTCAGGTAAAGTAATTACAGCCACTCATCCAGCTTCCCAACACCACTGAAGGAAGTCTCTTCCAAATATGTCAGTGTTGGAGTCCCTTATTTTTTGAATGGGGAATCCTCGGTCAGGTGGAATTGTCATTGCTATCAAAAAATCTTCCACTGGTGGGTCCTTAATAGTATCTCTGTGAAGGCCAGAGCCTGGAACACTGTCCACTCCTGATGTAAAACATTGTATTATGCCTCAGAATTTCCCCCCAGAAGAAGAAAATCTTCCCCAGAGATGGATGCTTGGATTTGAGCTTCAGGCAGAGTTCTTGTCACAGGCATGGTGGACACCTTCCAAAAGGAGCAGGAAGACACTTGCACTCTGTACTGAAAATTGCTTTGCTGGAGGTGTTTGGGGGAGCTGCAGTTGTCATGGTGGAGAAATTGGGATAATTTTTTAGTTTCCTTTTCCTTCTGATTTTATTTCTTCCACATCTCCTTTGAAAGCAAGTTACTTCTGGAGCAAACACAAATATAAACAAAGCCAGTAAATAAAAGAAAAACTGAACCAGCTGGAAGCTAGCATGAAAGGGAAGGGAGGAGAACTCAGGATTGGCAGAGAGCTCCCCTGGCAGAGGACAGTCATATGTTGAGCTATTCCCAGAGTCAGACTCCTGCTATAAATTTTCAGAGCTGGAGCTGGGGCTGGTGAAGCTTTGCAGTTCCAGGGGACCTAATCTTGCTGAAATGTTCAACAGGGATTGCTGCTGCACTAACCCCTTCCAGCATGCATGCATAAATAAGCATCACTGTTTAATGGGGGGTTTTTTCTTCCCACTTTCTCTGCTCTGCTATTGTTGCTGTGAGTCCAGCATCCCCCCTCGGTGTTATTGTTAACCCTTTCTTCTGTAGGAACTCTTGGATTGCTCATTAACTGTTGCCATAGCCTGGTAACCACCTTTCTGGAAAAGCCCAAGGCTAAGTGAATGTTTGCATATGTGTGGTTTTTTTTTTTGTTTTTTTTTTTTTTTTTTTTAAACTGAAGCATATAATGTTTATCAACCATTTAACCTGGGGTAATCAGCTGAAGAAAAAGAACAATTGTCCTTTTAGAAAGAAGTATGGGGTTGGGGTGGGCTGTGGTGCTGACCCAACCGCAGCTGTGTTTATAGCAAGCCTTGGCTCTGTTCCCCACTGACCAGATAACAGCCCTGTCAAAGGCAGCAGGATGCTGAACCAAAATAGGATTTTATGATGATAGCAACATCCTGGATATTTTCCTGTTTTTTTACAAAAAAAAAGAGAAAAGAAAAGAAAAATCTGGGATTTCAACCAGCCCAAGAGCAGGGAAGCAGCCTTTTAGTGCTGGTGATAAAAACCCCATCACGGCTAGTGTGACCTCGGAGATGAGCATTGCTGGAGCAAGATTGAAAAAGGGGAATGGCCTGGAATATGAGCAAAAGGAAGGGAAGCCAGATGTTAACAAAGCACTGGGCACTGGAGGAGACTTCTGATTGCTGTGCACTGGCCTGAGCGATTTGTCAGCAGGGGAAGGTGGGCTGGAGCACAGGGGAAAACTCTTGACCCTGGAAAATAAATTACAGCCATGTGCAAGAGAGTGGGAAGGTCCTGAGCTCAGAAGAGTTCTTAAATTCTTTTGGAGGTACTAAACACCTTCTCTTTCTGAAAATCCAACCCTGAATGGCAAACTGAACCCCAAAAAAGAGGGTGTGCTGGTCCTTAAAGCTGCCAACCTGCAGCTGTGTTTGTTCAGAGGCTTTTTCTCTTTGCCCCACGGTGACACTGTTGTGGGTGCAGCAGCTCCTCCTGGGGCCCTCCCTCTGCCCCAAGCAGGAAGGGTTGTGTTTTTTTTTTTTCCATGGGGCTGAATCCTGTGTAGAAAAGTCCCCTGAGTCCAGGCAGGGCGAGAGCCACCTGCCACTCTGCGCACGCCCCGCAGATAAGGGCCAGCACACTCTGCTTTATGAGAGTGTTATTTATCTTCCACGCTGCCTTGCCTTTGGGGTTTTGTTCTTTGGGATCTCATTGTTTGGAAGGATCTGAGCTTTCAAAGGTAAATGTTCTGAAAAATTAAAATGCAAGCTTGATGCTGTTAATAAATCAGTCGTTGCAAATCCCAGGGGTTCAATTTTGAAACTACTTTTTGTTATGAAAGTGTTTTGGTGTGTTGGGTTTTTTTAGGCATGTCATCCTAAACTGTGCAGACAGGCAGTGATCCTATGGTGGCTGAATCATTGTTTGACCTCATTCCTTTTAAACCAGAGGATAGAATCAGTGATTCATGGAAGAGCCCATTGACAGAGCAGAACCTGCTCATGCAAAGGTCTGCCCAGCCCCAGGCTCAAGGACAAGACAGGTTCTCATCAAAGGGGTGCTAATAAAGGCTGTAAATTCAGCAATCAATTACATTAATTAGACAACCAGGGGTCTCTGTGTGTGTTTCTTTTAATCTGTAATGACTCCAGATTCATAGATCACTAGTGACTAGAAGTGGGTAGGTTCTTATTCTGTCCCAGCAGATTGGTGTGAATTAATCTTTATTTGATTTTTTTTCATTCCAGGGAAACACTGGCATTGTAATGGGCATGTTTCTGGTGTCCTTTGTCATTCTGGTTGCCCTGGTGACAGTCTTGTCTGGAATTGGGGTGTGTGAGAAGTGCAGCATTGGAAGTGGAGGAGTCTACTCCATGATTTCTACTGTCCTTGGAGGTCAAGTAGGGGGCACCATTGGCCTCCTTTACATTTTTGGCCAGGTATTTTAAAAAGTTATTCAAAGAAAATTTGGAAACTTTGCAACACAGATATTAACCTTGTGCTGTCCTGCTGCAGAAAGTAATGTTTCAAGTAAAATCTGGGTAATGTTGGGCTGTGCTGGACAAGGTGGGAGAGCACCACAGGGATCACTCAGCCCCAGCTGCTCCCCAGGAGCAAGCCTGTGCATGGCAAGGTGCTGCCTGGCATGGTCACCCTGCTGGAGAAGCTGAGTGTCTGGGCAAGCCCTGCAGGTCATGTCCTCCCATCCCCAATTACCCCTATTGCCAGGACATGCCCTTGCTGCCAGGAGACTGAAATTAAAGGAAGCAGGAGAGGGCAGGGTGGTCAAGCAAAGCTCAGTGAATGGCTGTGGGCTGGCAGGGTGGCCTTGGCGTGCTCCACATACCCTTAGGGATCAGGCAAGGCTTGGCTGCTTCTCTGTGGGAGCCAACAGAAGTGGAGCTGCTGTGGAAGGAGAGCTGGGCAGGGGTAAGGGCCACAGCTAATTGACTTCTTGTGAGCCAAAAGTCACAGATTTTGGATTCTGGATTTTCTGAAAGATCCCAAGGAGGTGTTGTGGTGGTGAAGCACAAAAATACAGAAGTAGTATACAAAAAGAATGGAAAATAATCACTTGAACCTGCAGTAACTTAACCCTCTCCCCCCATAAAGATGTTATGAATGGTATAAAATGTGGTGAGCAGAGAAGCATTTTTATGGAGGCTTGTTTTTAACTGACTGGCTTACAGCAATCTCCAAAACCCCTTAACAGCCCCCAAACCAAAAATAATCCCCTCTTCTCTTTCACTCCAGATTAAAAGCAAGTGTCCATAAAATATGAACTGAACCCAGTTACAAGCCAAGATATGGAAAGGGGCCACACATGAGAATCCTTCCTGTCATATTTTCCACTCTTGCTCTCTGAGAGGACCCCATCTGGGAAAGCAATCAGGTTGCAGCCTGTCCTGAGGGTCGTAAAAGCTGGGCTGCAGCAGCCCTGGCCCCTGGCTTGGCATCCTGTGTGCACAGGGGCTGCAGACTGGGAGCTGGCAACTCACTTAAAATCGCTTTGCCTGCTCCTGAAAGCTGCTGATGCCTTTCCTTTCTCAGCTGTGCTTTCTGCCCAATGTGCCCTGCACCAGCTGCAGGGTGATCCTCTGCTGCAGGATGCTCAGGGAGTGCTGGAACTTCTGTCATAAGACAACTGCTGCCAGAAATGAGGTTCTCCCTGTTCCCTGCTTTGACTGAGCAAGTGAGGTTCTCCCTGTTCCCTGCTTTGACTGGAGCAAGTGAGGTTCTCCCTGTTCCCTGCTCTGACTGTCTGCATGCTGCAGAGAAAGACTCTCAGGGTGTAGTTCCCCTGATTGAGATGTCTGCCTGTGATGGAAGTGAATCCTCCAGGATCTCCAAGTTGTAGGTGTCTGAGTCTGAACATCTGAGTGCCATCGACCTTGCTGAAAACCACACAGATCCTGCAACTCCCGGGTGTGATCCAGGTTGTCCTGAATACCCTCAGTGAAGCAGTGCTGGGTCTGTCCCAGGTGGAGGATCTGCAGTGAATGAGGGTTCTGCTCTTGCTCTCTAGGGTGGGGGTTTTCTCCCTCCCAGTTGTGTGGGAGCTGCACATCCCTCATCTGTGGACAGGGATGGTGGGGTTGCAGGACCCAGGGTCACACCAGCCATACCAAATGCAACTGTCTGCCCTGACCTGCTTTTCCAGGGATGCCATGCACTGGAAAGAGTTGTTGCTGAAATGTCAGCTAATGGGAATTTCTGGAGGGAAACATCCTGATATTTTGGATTGTTGTCCTGCAGTGGTGTTTGAGGCCTGAGCCTGTGCTGCAGATGTCCTGCCCTGCAGGCTCTTGGCCACCCGTGTCTGTCCTGCTGCAAGGCAAACAGGCAGCTTTCCTGGGAGCTCAGGGAGGCATGGCTCACACAACGTGCTCTCCCCCAAAGTGCAGGCTCCATTCCAGCAGCGAGATGGGGAGCCGGTGAAAAGTCAGAGTTTGCATCCAAACTAAACACTGAGTTAAAAATAACCCCCAGGAGGCAGTGAAGGGGGAAACAAACTGCTGTTCTTCAGGCAGGTGTTGAACTGGGGCCCTTTCCTCCAGAGAAACAGAAGAAGGGAAGAAACACAGAAGCTGACTCATCCTTTTCTCTCTCAGAGAAGCCAGTGTGGTTTCTCCTGGACTGTAAATAGAGGGTAGATGTTACAGTGGAACATTTGGGCTGCTGGCCCTAGCAGCCAGCCTGTTTGCCTGGGCAGTAGCTCTGCTGCTCTGGCATGTGCTGTCTTACAGCAATAAGGTTCAGTCCCTGCAGGCCAGAGTAACATCAAAGGCTGTGACAGCAAATCTGTCTGTCTGTCTGAACAGAGGCTCCCAGAGCCTGGCATGGGGGCTGTGGATGGGGATCCCTTTTTCTCCCATGGGGCACTCACAGGGATGTGTGTCTCAGTGTGTTGCAGGTGCCATGTACATCACTGGCTTTGCAGAGTCCATTGCAGATGTCCTGAGCCTCAGCAACATCTGGGCAGTGCGTGGCATCTCCCTGGCTGTCCTGCTCGGCCTGTTGGGAATCAATCTGGCTGGGGTGAAGTGGATCATCAGGCTCCAGCTCCTGCTGCTCTTCCTGCTGGCTGTCTCAACACTGGACTTTGTGATTGGGTCCTTTACACATCTTGATCCAGGTAAAACTGGGGTTTTGCAGGGGGTCATTTAGGTCAGCAGGCTTTAGTTCGCTGGGGTTTTCTCCTTAGCTGTGTTTGTGAAGTGACACTCATATGGACAGTGAGTTCAGAGCTTCCAGATGTGTCCCCTGTCCTTTGGTACTGGTGTTTTAGACACAACCCATAATTTTGCAAGGAATGTTTTCAGAACACGACTGAAGATGCCTTATTAATTTAGGTGTTTAACCCAAGGGATTGAGCTATCATTTTGTACTCTTGTTATGTTTTACTTGAAGGTTTTCTAACAACAGAGAGCATCTCTGTTTGCAGTGTTCTTTGTAGCCTTCTGCATGCCTAACTTGGCATTAAGCATTGTGCCCATGAAAATGGAGGATTGTGAATCTGAGCTATGGAGATCTTGTCCAGAGACCTCTGTCACTTAGACCCTGGCTGTGCTGTGCTGTCCACCCTGCTGGCTCTGCTGCCCAGGGCTGTGCTGGGGATCACAGGAGGGAGCTGGGTGAGGGTGGGTGACTGCTGGGCTTTCAAGGACTCACGAGTGGGAGTTCTCCTGCTAACTTTTCCCAGCCTGCAATGACAGCTCCAGCTCAGGCAAGGGGGAAGTTCAGGGCTCCCACCTGCAACCCTGCTCACACCAATCCTGTTCCCTTTCTTCTGTCTGTTTGCTGGGAAACATCTCAGGACGGTGCAGCCACTCCAGCAATAACGAAGTGTAATTAGCTGAGTAAACAGAAGGTGTCACCTTTTTCTTGGCTTCCTCTGTGTCCAGCAGCACCTTTGGGGGGTTGCAAGTGACCTACTAAAGTGAGTTTAAGGAAAGATCTTCAGTTTTCATTGACAGCTGTGATTCAGCTGCTGGGCTGCGTGGCAGGAGGTGTCATGTGGGTACTCGTAGCACCAATGGCACAAGTGTCATTCGTGCTGCTGTTTTAGTTTGTGCTGCTGTGTGGTGTGCCAGGACGGTGGCACGGAGACAGAAGCAGCTGCTCCCCTGTCAGACAGAGCCTTATGGAAAGGCATTTACACTTTATATTTAGCATGTAGGAAATTCCTCAAATGAGAGCCTGTGAAAGTTTCAGCAATACTTGAGAATGAAGCAAGGACACTTGTGTTGCTGGGGTGTGTTTTTCAGAGAAAGCAAGTGACCTGCTCCTAACAGCTGTGATTCATAGGAAATTGTTGTCTAGAGGAAACGGGGCTGGGGGGACTGTGTTGTATTTTTGTTGTGCTCATAGTAGACCTTACTAATAGTAGAGAAAAATGAATACTCGAGGTGAGACCTGATTGTAGGTAAGTGAGGACAGGACCAGGAGGCAAGAATTAAAGGAATACAAACGTCAGCAGGAAACATGCCCAAGTGGAGGCCAGCATAGTTGTCTTTGATTTCCTTCACTGCCGAGCACTGTCGTTTTCTTCTGACAGAAAACAGAGAAAGGAAGGGCGATGAGGCAGCAGAGCACTGCAGATGCTGCACTTGAGCCATGGCTGGCTAAAGAGAGGAGGGCTTCCAGCGCATGGAAGGACACGGGGCCGGACCCAAGCCCCAATCCCGGTACCCAGAGCAGCGCTGCCCTGGGGTGGGGCCGTACAGCGGGGAGCTGGGGGTCGCTGCCTCCACGGACCTTCCCTGTGAGAGTGCCCGGGCGGGGGGATGCTCCCGAGTCCTGCATTTCCCCAGAAGGCCTCTGAGTGGTGTGTCAGCACCGAGGGTGAGCGCTGGGCTCCAAGGAGCCTCCTCACGCTGTGCTGCCCGCTTTCTGCGCGGCCTGGATGGATGGATGGATGGATGGATGGATGCTTGGCTCTGGGGATTGCACCCACCACCAAAGCATCCCTCTTGCAAGGAGTCTGCAGGTGAGGCATGCAGGTGGTGGTGCAGCTCCAACCTTCAGAGCCAGCTGATGACAATGGCAGGGTGCAGTGCATCAAAGCCCAGCACCGGGGGAAGCATTTGAGACCCCTTTGGGGTGGGCATTCCACTGATGGGCTCTCCACAGCCCTCGGGAGTGTGGAGTTGTTTTCACTTTGGTTCCGTGCCTGCAGCAGGAGCTGAGATGCAAAAGCAGCCTTCAGGGAGAGGTGGTTTTTGAGGCTGGAGCTGTGAGCTGGGATGTAGCTGACAGCTTGTCTGGGTCGTGTCCTTGTTTTATGGCAGGTTTATGGGGTTTCAGTTCACAGCCTTGGGTCTTGGTCTCTGACCTGTAAAATGGGCCTCGTGCAGCTATCCTGCCTTTTCTGCCACGGCAGCTTTTCCCTCACTTAACATTTCCAAGTGCTGCGCACATACCAGAGGACTGCACATCTGCCAAGCAGCAGTTACTTGAATTTAAATAATCTCCAGGAATGCCTGTCCATCTTGAAGGTCTTAACTGGCTGCCTTTGTGTGGTTGTGCTGGGTGGAGTCCCCTGCTCTTCTCCCCATTCCCGCAGCTCACACCCAGGCACACACCAAATCGGATATTGTCCAAGCACTCACTCCCTTCCTGTGGTTTGCCTTTATTTTTAGTCTGAGGACGGAGCATGTTTACACAAAAGGGGGCTTCTCAGCAGGGCTTCCTGCTGCTCTTTCTCCTTTTCTTTCCTCTCTCTTGCTGTGGCTCACTCCTGCTCCAAGAGCCAGCTGGGCTCCTGCAGCCAAGAGCTGGGACTGGAGGAGCTGAGTGTCCCAGCAGACAGGGAATGCTCTGGGTCACTTGTGCAGATGCTGCTGACCCCTCTGGGCCTGTCAACCTGCTTCCTACCAGGCTACCCTGTCCCTCTGCCTGGCCCCCAGGGCTTTTGCTCCTTTCCACAGGCTGCCTGCAGGGTGGGGTGGGACTCACTGATTTTTTGGAGTTAATCCTAAATCCTCCCTTGGCTTCAGCTGGCACTTCCCCTGGGGCTTGGTCGCAGTCCCAGGCTGGGATTTGTGCCAAGTAGTGAGGAGAGGGGGTCCCTGTTTTGTCTGAAAATCAGCCTCGTTGAGCTGTCTCTGGCCACTCACCTTAAAATTCAGTCCCTCCTCCAGAAACAGAGACCCCCTGCTCCTTCCTTCAGACAGGAGAGAGACATCCCTATTCCCTATTCTCCATAGGCACAGGATAGTGTTTTTAGCAAACATTACACGGGGGAACTGAAATCAGTCAGCACTCAACTTCTCAACCCATCACCAAGACCCAGCACTTGCTACAAATTGTCATAGTTTGTTTTGTCATAGGTTGTTTTGTCTTGTGTATGTCTGTATTTGAGTGATGGAGGTCCATACCTCAAAATCAGCCTGAGTTATTTTGGGAGGAGCAGTGAAAGTAGAGGAGAGGATGCTCCTCTCCCTGACCAGCTCCTCAGAACAGTATGTGAAACTTTTTTGCCCTTTTCGTGTCCTGACTATTAGAGTCATGGAAAAAAAAAAAGAAGATAAGCCGTCCATTAATGCCCACTATTTTATTTTCCTAGCATATCTCTGCTAATTTTTGTGTAGGGTGACTCCCAAATACTCCCTTTCAATTAGGCGCCTGCTTTCCTGTTTTGGTAGCGGCTCCCAGGTGCCCTGTGAGAGCAGAGAGGCTCTGGGAGCTCTTGGGGGAGGAGGCCTGGTGTTAATTTGGTTGTGCTTTGATGGGGAGATGAAAGGAATCACAACCTGAGCAAAAGGGGCCCAACAGCAGCCTCTTAAATGCCTGGTTGGGGGAAAATATAAATTATCTTGTTAGTAATTCAGTAATTGTGTGCCCTCGGGCTGGGATTCCCCTGTCCTGCAGTAGATGATACCACGTGGCTGGGGTGAGTGTGGAGCTTGGCTGTGTGGGGCTAAACCCCTCTCCTCTGGCTGGGAATTTGGAGTAGTTCATTTCTCAGGGATGCAGGGAGGTTTGAAAGGCATACTGCTGTCAGGGTGCTTCTGCTTGGGATTATTTTCCATGCAAACCACATCCTTCATGTCACTCGCTTGGGTTTCAGCTTCCCAAAGCTGCTCACACAGAGCCCAGGAAACTCATTTATCATCTTCATTTATTCCTCTGAGGGCAAGTGTTTTGGAGGATTCATCCCCCTCCAATGTTCTATGGCTGAGCTGGAGAGCTGATGCTGTCCTGTGGGTACCACTGGTGAGGATCTGTGGGAGATGAATTTTGCCTGGAGCTGCTCCAGCAGACAGGGAACTTGCAATTGTTAAAGTGATTTATGTATATAGACACTCTGGTGTTGTAAAGATCCCCCAAATGCTGCCTCTGGGGCTTCGATGGACTGAATTAATTAAAAATATTCCCACAGATTGAATATGAAAGTGATCAAAGCATCCTAATCAGGGGCTTCTGCTTGGCTCTGGGTTGTTTTATTTTTGGGCACAAAGGGTGTGCCCCAATATCATAAGAGAGGGTGCAGGAAGGATGTGTGTGTCAGAAGATGACCTGTAGCAAATCCCAGAGGCTTTATCCAGGCTGATTGCTGACTTCCTGGCCTGAGACACATCTGGAAGCTGGCATCAAATCCCAAGTAGAAATCACCGTGCAAGCGGCAGCCCAAGAAAATAAAATCCCACTTTGCTACTGAACAAGGTACACACCACGGTGAATAAAAGCAGGAGGCTGCTAATACACGCTTTATTTATTAAAAAACATGGGATTGCTTTTCCCAGCTTTTTCCAATTATAGTGCATTGAATGGCCCTGACATCACTCTTGAGTCGGGGCCAGCCTATTCAACAGTCTGGCGAAGACATTTATTAACTGGTTACCTGCCAATTGTCTGGGCTAGGAGCTGCGGGACAGATGTGTTTTGGAAAGTGATAACATTGTTAGAGGCCTTATTTAGATAGTGAGAGGAAAGCTACACCACTCTGTCCAGGTTGTGTGAAGTAGGTATTTAAAGCAGTTTATTTGGAACTAAAAAACAAACCAGTTGGTTGAGATGTAGCTCTGCCTCCCTGTTTGTAGGTAGGTTTTCACGTTGTTTCCTTGCTGGGGGACATCCAGGAGTAGGACTGCATTGAGGAGCAGCAGATGCTCAGGTGTCAGCACAACTGCTGCACCCCGGGGCTGGGAATGGCATCCCTGTCCCTGCTCTGCCGAGACCAGGCAGGATTCCTGAGCCTACCGCCCCGAGGCATCTCCCAGGAGGTGGGTAAAGAGGGGAGGAGGGCTGCGGGTCCCGCCCTCCTGCACCTACTGGGCTGCACTGGGGATGGATGCCATGTGTGTCCACTCTGCTCCTAAACGTCTCCAGTGATGGATCCTTTGCTGCATCCTTGGGGAACCCTGCTCTAGTCACAGCTATCCCAGGCTAACCCCTCTTCCTGCAGCCTAAACCCACTGTTTTGGGTCTCTTGAGGACTTGGCACAATCTGGTGTCCTTCCTTTTTGCATTAAACCACCTTGCATGGAAGATCTCTGGTGCTCTTCTTCAGTCTTCTCTGGGGTGCTCCATCTGGGTGGCCCTGGGAGTGAGCAGCCCTCTGCCACATTCCATGAGGTTGAGGAGGGTCCTGGCCTCCCCTGGAACCCAAAAATGTGCCACTGAATGGTGCTGTCAGGGACCGGCTGGCCCAGGTCCATTCCTGGAGCCAGGAGAGGGTTTGCTGAGGTTGTTACAGGTTTAAACTAGCCCAGTAGGTAATAGAGTTCCTGATGTACACAGGAGGTTTTGTACACATTGATTTAACCTTTCATTTCTTCGCTGTTTCCCTGAGAAGCAATGCTAAGCTCATCTTCCTAGAACTTGTAAATAAATCCTGAAATGCCTTGGCTGGCTTTGTTCCCTGATAGATTTTACTTTCATGTGGGCTTTCCCCATCCATTCCTCCCATAAAAGCTCCTGTGCAGGCTCTCCTTCAGCAGCAACTTGTTTAATGCTAGATAACTAATAAAACTGACTGGTTTGAGAAAGATATATATCATCCCACAATCTCTCCCTCTCTCCCCATTGCTGTGTTTAGGTGGGACAGCTTTATTTAATTGCATTGATTATTTTTTTCTCTTTTTTTTTTTTTTTGGTGCCACCATATATTAGTTTTTAAATGATGGAGATATTTTACTTCCCCCTTTTTTCATTTCCCCAGTGTTTAATTCCAGTCACAGTTCAGCTATGCCCTGAATCAGCTTTCCTTATTTAAGGATTTAATTTATTAAGATAATTTCTAGATATTAGATTCTTCCTCCAGCCACTTCACTTCTAGTTTGCATTCCTCTCTTAGGCTAAATAGAAGTCTTTGTATGGGAAATAAGTCCTTATCTACTCATCCTCTACTTCATCCTCTCCCCTGGCTTGTGTTAACAATTTTTGGCCTTTTTTGTCTGTCAGTAAAGGGATTTTTTCCTGGTTGTACCTCCACTAACCTGGATGGTGGCTCAGTGATTCTTTCTGGTTTTCTTTTTTTACTTGAAATGCATCCATTGAAAATTTGATTTTTGTATGGAAAATGTGTTCTGTGACTTACACAGAATTCAATTAATAGTTTCAAACAAGCAAACAAAAAGAAAATCTCTTACTTACAACATCTTGCTCTACCTTTCTAAAATCAAGCACTGTTGGTTTGATTTGCATTCTGAAGCCAGACTTAGGGCTGTAGCTGTGTGTGTGTTGTGTATAGAGTATAATGAAAACCTTCCAAAATTAAAAACAAACTGTCATTTTAGACACAAAATCAGAAAGCCAACAAAAGGAATAGTTTTCTTTTGAAGTACCACTGTCATATGGTAATATATCCATAATTGATTATGGGAAGCTGGGAGTATGGGATGCTGTAGTCATGAGGATGGCAGAAGACTCATGGCAGGGTCTGGTGGATTAAGTTGTATCATTTTTCCTTTGAAAGATGGGGATTTGATCAGCATGGATTGGGCTTTGTCCCAAACAATACACGGACTAGCTCCGAGATGGAGGGGAGGTCACTGCAACGAGTCCAAGGGATGTGTGTCATCACCACTGAGCTGCCACTCATTTTCCTCCAATTGTTGTGCCTTGACTCAGCCTAAATTCTGATCTCTCCAGCCTAGGGCTTTTCACTGGAGAGGCTCTTCAGAGCCTCCCACAGCTGGGCATGACTTCCAAGAAATATCATTCTGTAACTGATACGGATACCCCACTGATGAAAACTATTTTCCTAGAAGAAGGCTGGAGCAAGGGACACTTCACTTCTTGTCCTCTTTGCAATGAATAAAATAATTTTTGCCAGCTGGTTTGAATACCACTGAACGAGCCAGGCTGA
>WEIU01004731.1:60225-100401 GCA_013389925.1 Aegithalos caudatus | reverse complement strand
AAAAAAAAAAAAAGTAATGGGAAGATTTATATATTACAGCAAGTCTAGTACTTAGCATTAAATAATGCAAAACATAAAAAAAATTTAAAAAGCTGAAACACCTGTCTTAAAATATCTTACTTTTTTTCTCCTAACCAGAATTTCAGAGTTTCTAACTGCAGAAAATGGTGTGTTTTGTTGTTTTGGTTTTTTTTTTTTAATTATTACACCCCACCTACCTGTAAAGACAGAGTAAGTACCAAACAACTCTACTAGCTACTACCACGGGCACATTCCAAACTTTTCCTTTATTTAAGCCGTGCTTTTGTGCTGAGGAGCCGCCCGTGCAGGCTCTGGGTGTGCTCCTGTGTACGTTAGTGGTTTTCCACTTTCCCGAGGAGCTGAGGCAGAGATAAAGCAGGCACATGCGGAGTTGGGCAGAAATGAGCATTTCCTCCCACCCCGTCCAGTCCTGCAGATGTGGTGTGGCTGGAGGGAGCTTGGGGGGGAGCGTAGGCTGCCTCCTGATCTGAGAGGGCTGACAGCATCCTGCAAATGAAAATTGCTCCATTAGCTAAAGACAAACATCGGAGAGAGATTTAAGCAGCTCCCTTTGTTTATTCTGCCTTTTATGCTATTTTTAGCTGTTGGCTAGCACCCAGCACTGCAGGTCCATTGGCTTTAGGGAGCGGAGGTGATGGTCTCTCATGGCTGGGGTGCTCCACGGTGAGATGGGGGCACAGTTACCAAAGAGGATAAACATGCAAAGGGATGATGACCCCGAGCAGGTTTTTTTCGGGTTTCCTCAAACAGATCGGCCCTGGCTCTCCTGCTCCAGTCTTTCTTGCTCACCTGAGGGAATTCAGTGCAGAGATCCCGTGTTCCCCCCAAACCTCCTCTAACACAGCAGACCATTGCACCGCCCGATGCCAACCCTGCATCCTGCAGCATGCTGATCTGCAGGACGCGCTGCCGAAACCCCGAGCAGCTTCAGAAGAGCTCGCCCGGAGCGCTTTCTTTCCCTCGACTTTCTTTCCCTCGACTTTCTTTCCCTCGACAGCGCTGCCGGTCTCGGCGCTTCCTCATTCCCCTGCTCCAGGGAGCGCTGTTTGTGCACGGGGCTGGTTCATCGCCCCGCAGCCGGATCGCTGGCGGCTGGCAGCGGGACAGCTGTGCTGCTCCTGCTCGAAGTGACATCAAATAGCCCGGGTGTGTCTCTGCAGGAGCTGGTGGGGACACACAGGTGCGGTGGAGGGTGGATTTTGGGAGAGGGTTAACGGTGGGATCCCCGGGAGCCCACAGCAGCAGGAAGCCGTATTGTGTGTTGACTTTAAACAGGAGGTTTGGGAGATCAGCTCTGGAGCAGAAAACAGGGACTCGGGAGGAACAAACACTCGCTGCTTCAGAAGGGCGGCGATTTCCTTTTGGGTAAACACGTCATTAATCTCAGGGAGCACATTCTTTTCCATCAAAAGATAAGGGATTCGAGTTGCCTTTCTCAGGGCTTGGCCTTTTTAGATTGTTTTAACTGCGGCTTTTGCTCCTTCAATTACAGACTGTACATACTCTCTCTTTTTAGGTTTGCTGGCTTTATTGTGGGTGCAGAGAAAGTATTGGGAAAGGAAACTCCTTCCCTGCTTTCTTTAAATTTGCTCTAATCCTTCCTCCCCACCACCCTCTTGCCAAACTTTTTTCCCACTAAAACCTGTCTTTATTTTTTGCTACTCGCAGCTCTGACGAATGTGGAACGTAAGTGTGGTGTTTGTCCTGATTCATGAAACAGTGCTGATGATAAAATAGGAGCTTATTTGTTCACAAGTGGAAAAATAGCAATGAGCTGCTCTCCCCACCCTGATCTGCCTCTTGCTGCTCAGCTTTGGTTTGGCCTTTTTGAGGGTGTCACTTGCTGTGAGGCATGGGGTGGTGCTGGCTGTGTTTTTTTTTAGCTGGTCCTGACTTACGGGGCCACGGTAGTGGCAGAGGTGCTGCTTTTGCTTCTGCTCCTTGTGGCTTGGGGTCTGTGGTTGTTCTGAGCTCTTTTGATAGTAAATGTGTTTAGCTGGCATTTAGAGATGAAACTACAGAGGGAATTGAGTCCCTTTGCATCCTTACCTCTTCTTCCCAGCCATTTCTGCTAATGGCTGCCAACAGCAACATGGGTTGGGGTAGAGCACGAGCTGAGGAGCTCCCACATCCTGCATCTCTCAGTGCCCTGGCAGCTCAGACAGATGCTCTGCAGTCTTTGTGCACTGATCTGTCAGTGTGGTCGCATGCTGATGTGTCAATTGAGTAATAGCTTCGTTTTTATCACTGCATGATCATTGACCTGCATGTATTTAACACAAAAATTCCTCTCTATTTTTTTCCCTTGCCTAGTTTAAGATTCTTAAAACAGAAACACTGAGACTGTGGGAGCTGCCAGCAGGCAGGATGTGGCCCTGAGGATTGAGATGAAGCAAAGTCATGACATCATTTGTGACATATGGCGAGGGAATGATCGTGTGTTTGCTCTCCATTGGGGCTGGGCTGCACAGGCACTATCCCCAACTATGGAGCTGTGCTGCTGCCCACAAGTCCAACGTGGAGCTGCTGTGCTCCTGGCTTGCAGGAAATGTGCACTGCTCCATGCTGACTCACATGGCACAAGTGCTGAGCTGGTCTGCAGAAAAGGGCACCCTGGGCTTGGTGCATGTGGTCCCCTGGGTAGGTGAGTCCAGCAGTAGCTGACAGAAGACAGGGACATCAGTCTCATCAGTTTGTCCCATCTCCTCAAGTTCTGCTCCCTTGCAGCTCTTCTCTTTTCCTTCTGCTTCTTCCCAGTCTTCCAACCAAAACCTGTCTATCCAAAGGTGAAGCAGGAGACGTCCTGGAAGATGTTAAAACATTTTTGTATTCCTTTACAAGTTCAGCAAAGGTCATGTTTATTCTCTGTTCTTGTCAGCACAGCTGTGCTGCTCAACACCCTCTGCTTCCATGACTCATCAGTTCCCTCACCATTCTCTTGGAGAACTGGGACTTTCTGGTGAAAATCTGCTCATGCATCCTGCAGGTTGAGCATCAGCCCACAGCAAGTTGAGCTGTGGACTGGTAGCATGAGAAAACCACCACACTGTCTTCTCTCCACTTCCAGACTTACTGCCCTCTGCCTGTTTTCCTTCCCAACCTTTCCACACTTTTCTCACTCATTTCTGCCTGGACCTGGCCTGTACCAGGCTGGCAGCAGTAGGGCAGTGCCTGGGATCAGCAGTGGTAGTGATGGATTTGCCTGGAAAAAAATATTGTGAGGACCTGGGGAGCTGGAGCTGGGTAGTTGTGAAAGCATGGCCACAGAAACAGCTTGGACTTGTAAGAGCTTGGGAATGTGATTGTTAATTGATTTGGTGTTAAATGAGCCCAAACACAGGAAGCCAGGTGTGTGCATGGAGGGATGTGGAGGCTTGTGACTGCACTGCTTTGATTGATTTGATTTTTATTCTGTTGGGAAAGGTGATTCCTGACCATGGTGTTCTCTTCATGCCTCTTTGACTATGTCAATTCACTGGAGATGATTTTCAAGTGCCCATTTCTGGATGTGCTGTATGGCACTGCAGGCCTGTGGTTGTGGTCAGCTGGGCTCATGTCATTTTCTGGCACATCCAGCACTTCACTGAGGAAATCCAGAGCCACCCAGAATGTGGCTGTGTTGATGCAGAGCATCTTTCAGAGCTGTTGCATCAAATGATCCTCTGCTGGCTGTTGCCTGAAGTTAAATTTCAGTGTTAGTATAGAGTGAAGGGGAACACAAAGATGAAGTCCCTGGGGTTTTTGTGACATTCATGGCTTTGCACACATCTCTGCACATTCACAGTTCCTATATGGATTGTGAATCCTGTGTATCTGCAGTTGCACAATGGGATGCTGAAAAACCTGTTGCTGGTGGTGCTCTGGCATCCAAATTTTACTTCAGTTAAGCCAGGCATTCCTAACTTTCCTTTGACAAGTGAAGATGCTGCTCTCATGTGATAAACTATGTGTAGTGTGTGTGTTTGGGGGAGTTTGGTCATCACCAGACTGATGGGTGATGCTTATTCTGCAGGCAGGAGAACAATTGCTATTTCAGAGGCTTTTTGTAGGGAGAATTTCACTCCTTCCCTCCTGTAGAGCACTCCAACCTGTGTAGGAACTAGTTTGGTTTAGGACACCCAACAGCCATCTGATAGACCACAACTTCTGAGAATTACCAGCCTTGACTTTCCTGTGGGGGAGCCAACAGCTCAGAAGTTCTGGGTTTGTACCTTGCCCTCAGCTAAGAGTTTTGAGGAGGAAAATGTAAGCATGTGGTTGGTGAGGAGTGAAACTTTATCTTACTGCAAAGATGTGTGTTCAGAGGAGGATGGCAGCTGTGGGGCCAGGCTGTGAGGACCATTCCTGTTTTCTCCACAGTGGTGTGCCTGGATATCTCCAACACCCACACCAGGACCTCGTTCTGGGTGTGTCCTTGGACTGGCATCCAAGGCGAACAACTGGATTTCAGAACTTATGCCAGAAGGGTTTAGTGGTGGAAGAAGAAATGGGAAAAAGATAGAGAGCAGAGATAATTATGCCAAGGATATACAATTATTCTTTGGCACTCCATGTCTTACACATCACACAGGATCCTGAAAATGCTGAGGTCAGACCTGGGAAATGTGCTGCAAGACAAACACTTCCAGCTGTTCCTCTGAAAGCAAATCTCAGCAAGTACCTTCCAGGAGGGAAAGTGTGGGCTCACTTATTTTGGAAAAGAAAAAAATCTCACCATTTCAAGCCTTCAGCATTCACCTTTGTAATTAAAATCTCTAATCACGAGCAGAGTGCAATATGGGACTGTCTTCAGGGAGCTGTTTATCGAGGTGGTTTTCCATTTTTGCACTATTTAGCCTCTGCCTCTGTGCCAGGCTTTACTTAACCTTAAGCTTGTGAACAGGCTTATTGAATTTGGCCAAGGCTTAACTAATCTGTAATGAGCACCAGGTTGCCTGGAACTTGGCAGCACCCCTGTGCTCTGTGCTGTTGCATAATGGCCTGACCCTGTGTAAACACAGCTTTGCCTTGAGCCCCTTCTCCAACCTCTTTGATTCTGGAACCCTGGGCTTCATGGAGGGGCTGCCCTCATAAGGGGAGTCCAGAGTGCCAAAAACTTTGTGCCTTCATGCTCTCCCACAGGGTGAGAGGTGGGAGAAAGTACAAGAAAAGCCCAAACCTGCTGGGGGAGAGAGGGGATGCAGCAGTGGCAGCCTGATGGAAGCTGGTGCCTCCTCCCAGGCATCTGTGATGGCTGGAAAGACATCAGAGTTTTGACCATCTTCTTCCTCCTCCTCTGGCTACATTAGGCTGGTGTATAGCCTCCTCAGGTCCCCCTGCACATGTGAACAGAGGATTCTCATCCTGAAATCTCTTCCATTTCAAACTTGCTAGGTTTTTTACTGTTTATTACATCATTTTAGTAAGAGCTACTAGAAGGAGTTGATTTGTGAGGTATCACAGGAATAATTCAGATGTTGCTCTAAGTAATTTTTTCCCTATTGTTTATTTAGATCAGCTCAACCCCTAGAGAAATGCATTATTTGTTTGCTACTTATTGAGTATCTAATGATGAAAATAAATTGTTACTGCTCCTTATTGTGCATTTCCCATAAGGCTGACACGGCGCAGAGAAGGAACCGGATTCTTTTCTTCTAGCATGACACAGGGAAGATTGTTTATAGCACTTCAGCTCCAGCCCTCTGCAAGCCAGCTGAGAGCAGGATCATTAAAGGCAGGATTTAGAGGCCGTGGGGTTGCATAAATTGATGGTGAGCAAAATTTCTCAAACAAATACTTTGTAATGAGCAAGGAGGGAGGAATCTGGTTTGGATCTTGTACTCAGCAGTAAGATGGAGAAAAAGATCTCCTTACAGAAAAAAATGTATAAAATGATCTTGCCTCGTTTGAAGATCAGAGTGCCAAATATAGACCCTATCACATTTCCTTCCCTGCTCCTTCCGAAGCTCGTCCTTTTGAAGTGCACTTTCAATGGGATGTGGATAATTGACTCTGCAAACAACTGACCCAGGGCTCTGCTGGTTTAACCAATCAGCCTCAGTGTCTGATTCCTGTTTTGTTTTGGATGATTTTCAGCCCAATTGCCCCGTCAGCTACAATTAGTCACATTAATATGACAGCTGAAAGGTCACAGATGACTTGCACTGGTCGCAGGCAGGAGATGCTCCCAGCATGTTGTCCTCAGCCCCATGCTCATGTGCCCCTAAATTGATGGTGACTGCAGATCCTAGCCTGATCAAAAGGGATGTGAGATTTCCTTCACAGGAGGGTGATGGAGTGAGAAACGAGGTGCAGTGACAACTAACATTTGGATGAACTTCTCTTTAATTAGTCAAGAAAGTTCCTGGTTCTGTATAGAGGGGAAATGTGGAATGGCCTCTCACCTGCTAGAGCTGTGAGGAGAGGAAGCAGAAGTGGGATAGAGTTGTAGGCACATCGTGTGGCTCTTTCAACAAATCCATGGCTGTTGTTTTCTGTGGTTCCACAGTGACATCTGCCATGGTTTCGGGCTTTCGTCTCTTCCACTGAGGATTTCCACTTAGGGGAATAAAGTAGGAAAGGGAACAACATACAAGTGAATGGAGCACTAGGGGATCATTTAATTTCTTAAGATTGGTAGGGGTCAGATGCTAACAGGTGCAGGTCAGACATTGGACTCGTGGGTCTCATGGTCAGTGTGTGGCCACAATATGGCCAAAATGGTACCACAGATAATGTGGTCTCACTGTTCACCAGTCTGTACACTTGGCCTTTTGTATGAGGAAGGAAATAGAAGGTATCCCAAGTGCCTCATTTGAGTGATGTAGTCCCAAAACATCATTGGAAGATCCCAGTTGGAGATGGTTTACTTACAAAGCAGGACTCTGTGCCTGGTGAGGTTCTGCAACAGTCTGGTTTTGGTTTGATGTTAATTGGCATTTTTCTTAACTTCCTGGGTGATGGAAAAGGAATGTGCAGATTCAATCTGAAGATAACCCCCAGCTGGGAAGAGCTTGCAGCAGCCTGGCAGAGAGGGTCAGGGTTTCAGATGACCTCCACAAACTGGCAAGTGGTGAGAAAAGGAAAATTTGTGATTAGGGAAAACCTGAATGATAGGAATATGTGAGAGTAACCATCAAGAGAGACTAGAGTTTGCTTTATAGGAGATTTTTATGAATCAGTGGGGCAAACTTTTGTCAAGTGGCATAGATGTATTGATGCTGCTGCTGGTTGGAGAAGGTCTGCAGATCTTCATGGGGTGAGATGAGTATTTTGTTCACTTTTTAAATGAAAAAAATAACATTTCTATGAGGAGCACACACTTGGTGAAAAATCCCTTGAGCAGTTCAGTGGAAGCTCTGCAGACAGGCCATGTGCTGTGCTGTCATGAGCATCAATTCTGGTTGAAACCACACATGTCTGGACTTATAAGAAGATAAATCCCACACAAATTCCCCCTCCATTTCTCCAGAAATTGCACTTTCTTCACACATCTGTGAGGTCCAGAGGTCAGTGTGTTGCACTGAGCTTGTTCCCTGTAAATCTCATCTGGGACTTGTTCCTAGTGAGGAGAGCCAGTGCTTGGACAAAGCCTAGCAGCAGGAGACCTCTTCTTTCAGTGTGTTTCCATCCATGTTTGGGCAACACAATGAATACAGATGTAGTAGGAAACTTTTGATTATCTATAGGGTTTTTCTGTGAAAATTTCAAAGCTCTGTGGTTAGTTGTATACTGAGACTTTAAGTGCATATGTGCTCAGAGCTCTGATTTAATGTTCTGGTTTAATCTACTGCCCAAACATCATTAATGTTGTCTTTGAGGCATGGGACAGCTTTGATGGAGCCTTTTTTAAATTTCTGGCCATCACCCTGTGCAGCCATAAACGATATCCTGCCTGCTAATGAGAAAATTCAAGTTACTGGAGTCACATGTCTTGTGGAAATAGATTGTAGTGGCAGGAGAAAAAAAAAAAAATAACTGACTTTGCTCACCTTCCACCCCTAGCTGGCATAAGCATTTGGATTACTGACAGAGAGGAGAAGTTTCCATAGATGAAGATACTCCATTAAAAAGCAGTGTTGCCTGTTAAAAATTAAATTATTATTTAATAGTCAGATTAATTCCTTAACCTGATTTCATGAGTTATCTTTTCTGTCTATAAGCATCTAAAACCTTTCCTAATTAATGCAGTGCACGCCAGCTGTCAGGCTTAGCCCTTCCTAAGAAACTGAGGTTTGTGGAAGAATTTGAGTCATCCTTCAAGTGTGCAGTGGGGGATTAGGATCCTCCATTACATACCCATAAACCAGGTGCATGACATTTCTATTCCACTCATTGCTTTCCCCTCTCCCTCTCTTCTGTAAAACTTGTTTGGAAAGTAAAACTTGTGTGTGACCTTAGAAAGATGGGGCAGGAGTGGCAACCCCTGTTTCTGCCTTCTCCCCCACCATTTAAGTTGCTGTTCATCCTTTCAGATGGTCCTTGGAAGCAGCCCCTGCAGGTGCAGGTGTTTAGAGGGGGGTGGTCGCTGAGAGCAGCTGGAGGGGCTCCTGCAGCCCTGGAGGTTCCTGAGGTTCTCCTCTCCCCCTCCATGTCTCCACAGAGCACGGCTTCGTCGGCTACTCCCAAGAGCTGATGTTCAACAACACACTGCCAGACTACAGCCAGGGGGAGTCCTTCTTCACTGTTTTTGGAGTGTTTTTCCCAGCTGCCACAGGTACAGTTAAGTTTTTTCCTCACCTTTTTTCCTCCACAGGAACATCTTGGAGATGAGCAGAAGCTCCTCTGGGTTGTAATGAAGTGAGCAGGACTGCACTTTGCCATAGCAGACCCAAGTGGTCAATTCAAATATTCAGGCTTCCCTCCATCATCCCAACTTAAATTTTGCACTCCTGTCTTGTTCACTTGAACGTGCTGTTCTGTCTCTGTGGTTAGAAACTGTTGGTGAACTCTGTGGGTTGATGTGGTCCTGTAAATCCTTCCCTGCTGAGGACAAAGCTCAGGCACTGATCTTGGCCAATGCTGTCAGGGCAGAAGGTATCAAGCCTATTTACAAGAGCTGATCATGATTTATCATATCAGATGAGCCTCATGACTTTATTGCACTGGGACAGTGTGAAGAGCACAGGAGGACTTTCCATCCTTACCTTGGCAGGTGACTGAGCTGGGCTGATGCCATTGCCCATGATGGGCCCACCACTCACTGAGTGCACGGGTTCATCCTTGTATGTCAGCAGAGCTCATAATTATGAGCTTAATTAGATACCTTCGTATTATTCATTCCCTTAAATTACCAGGAAGATGCATGTCCCCTTTCCAGAGCTGACAATCTCCAGTGGGAATGCAATAACTATCAGTTGAAGTTACAATACCTTTTGTGGATGCTGGGTGTTTTAAGCTATAAAAAGTACTGATTATAAGCAGTTTCCATAGTGATGAAATCTTGGATTACAGAATGAATTTTCAGAGGATTAGCTCTAAGCAACTCACTGGAAGTTGCAGAATTGCTGTGGTACAAGGAGACAAACGAAAGGGTTTTGTGAAACAGATGGGACTGAGGAATGGTCTGCTAGCAGAAGTCACTTTGTCAGGTGCAGGAGTTCAAATTTTTCATGGAGATCCTCTCTTCCACCTTATCAGGCTGGCTGCTGCCTCTGTAGACTTCCTTCTGGAAAACTCACCTTCCTGAACTATTGGCATCATGAAGAAGATGTCTTCTGCCCTCTTTTTTGTTGTCATTTTTGATTGGCCCAAGTGAGTCCCCAAGAGAAAAAGACCTTCCTTGTGAGCTCTGCCACTGGTGTGGGAAAGAAGGTTTTTTTCCACTTCCTTGGTTATAGAATAAGGAACAGTTATGACAAAACTGTGCAGAAAATTACCCTCATTAACCATATTAAATTTTGTCACTGCTAATGCTTGGCTGCTAGGAAGAATGCCAAAGCTAATAGATACAATTTGTTCAAAGCCCTGGCAGCCTGTTGCTCTGTTTAGTTAGCAGTAGTAATACCAGTAGTAATGTCAAACATTCTCTGAAAATACAGTTTGGGATAATTACTTCAGTTATTAACACAGCTTTTTCATGTGTTCTTTTTAATTGCTTGGTTATTTACAGGATTTAAATGGTTCCTTCAGAGTAGCAGTGCCAGTGGTACCATATAACATCACTATCACTCCTGTCATTGCCTTCAGAATGCTGTGGAGTTCAGGAGCATCATAAAATGCAGGGCTATGTTTGCTGCTCTGCATGGAAGAGCTTGTGGTCTGATTAAGAAATTCCTAGGATGGGAGTCAAGACTTCTCTGCTGCTTCAGGGCAGGCAGCGTGGTGCAGAGGGTGAGCAAGTGGCACTGACAGGGGAAGGTTAGCACTGCTCCCAGGCTGTCCCCTCCAGCCTGAGGTCCTCCCCACCACCATCCCCCAGCGGCACCCACCTCTGCTGGAACTCCCTCTGTGACCTGGCTGAAGCACTGGAGGCAAAATCCTTTGCCTTAAGATACAACAAAAATTTATGGAGAGTTTCAGCAAAACAATGTGCTGCTTAGTTTTAAGGGGTTACATTGAGCCAGTTTGAAACAGTTCTTTGATCCACAGCAATGTTCTGTTTATCTTTAATTATTAAATGTTGTGTTTGCTATTTTTAATTTTTAGCATATGCTAGGGGACAATTTAAGATGCTATTTTGATAGCAAAGTTTTAAAAAAGAATATTTTGGAAATTGTGAAACATTGTTTGGGCCTTTTGAGATGAAATGTTCCTCTTTGAAGTGAAACTATTTTGATCTCTTCAGGATAGGCTTCCTCCTCTCTCTCTGAGATGGCTATCTGAATTCAACCAGTTTAAATTTGGTCTCTGGGATATACTGAAAAGTGGTTGTAAGTTGCCCATTTCCTCCAGACACAGCAGTGAAACAGAAATGTCTGAAATGCAGGCTGGTAGCTGTAACAGCTAAGAGGGGCAGCCACTTCAGGAAGGGGAAGCAGGACCTGTGGGGAGATCCTTGCCAGGACCAAACAGGCAGGAGGAGCAGTTGGGGACATGCTTCAACTGATGGGCACAGGATGGTCATCCCAGCCTTTTGCAGACCAGTAGCATCATGCTGCCTCCTTTGAGCATCCTCCTTGGATTGTTTTGCTCCAGATCAGGTTGTTTTCTCTGTTCCTCTGTGTTTTATTGGTGTGACTCCAGCAATGAGAGTGAAGTTACCCCAGTTTTACAGTTGAGCGCTGGTAATCAGAGGCTGGTCTGTTTGCTACCTGTGCAATAGGCAAAACTATTGTTTTAAACCATTAAATAGGTAAAACCTGTTTAAACCATTTCAGCTGGATGTTCAGTGCAGCTGACTTTATTCCCCCATGTTTGTCATTTAATCATAGAGAAGTAACCAAGAGATCCAAAACATACACCTAGAGCTGGCCTAAATGGGAGAGCATGGGCATGGAATACTCAGATTTACTGAAATAGATGCGGTAGAAGATGTGAACATGCCCCTATAGAGATGCTGTGCATTAACCAGCTGTTCTGCATGTTTGTAAATGCCTTCTCAATGCACACATTTTGCTGCTGTGCCGTGATGGGTGAGCACTTGGATACCCACCCAGCCAGGGCTTTTCAACAGGGAGGGATTCTCAGGATTTGCCTACCCACAGCCAGATCCCAGCAGCAGCCATGCAGCCGTCAGTACATTTTTAAAATTAAGATAAATGCAGTTTCTGTTGTGCAAAAGATGTTTTTCCACTAAATCCCCAAGGTTTTCTGTCTAATGAAACAAGTGTGTTGTCTTGTGATACAAGAAAGTAAGATGTCGTTTGAAGCAGCGTTAGTGGAAAATGTCACTGCACAGAAACCACTTCTGAAATAAACCATATCTGGCACTAGCAAAATGACAGCAAATAGATTTAGAAGTTTTGGTTAAAGTTATCAGATGATGTAAACTGGCACAACTCCATTGAAGTCTATGGCGAGGTGCCAGCTTACATCAGTGGAGAAGTTGGCCCTTAAAAAAAATTAGCTACAAGCCTTATCTAAGATTTTCCATTCTTCACCTCCTGGGTGAAGGAAAAAAAACCCTACCTTTTATATTTTATAGTATGTTCACTGAAAAATGCACTGTGTTTGCAAGAGTGATCGTATCTGCAGTTACAAACCATGGCTGGTGGGGCTGATGGTTGTGTCTGACACACAGTGTAGGTGGTCCCCTCATGCACGTATCCACCTCCTGGATGATGCCCAGGACCAGATTAACTGGGAATAGCAGCAATGTACAGACTGTCTCAGCCATAATTTCCTGGCTGGGTTGACTGTGTTTTTTGTGCTTCTTTGTCCAGAAGCTTTGTCACTATCTGCTGTTCTCTGAGATAATAGCCAGTGTGGAAAATCCAGCCTGCTATCTCATTGAAACAGAGAGGTGGATAATTTTCTCCATGGACAATCTACAGATATGATTGCTTGAGTTCAGAAGGGATTGGCCATTTCCCAAGGGATAGGCCAGTGTTTGAAGGAAGGAACATCCCAATTTCTCTGTGTTGCTGAGTTTTAGATGCAAGTGTGGGCAGCCAGAATCTCTGACCAAGGCCTTTTGTGGCTTCCTGCAAGTCAGACCGCTCTGGCAGGGAGTAACTGAGGCTATGAATGGCAGAGATTGTTTAGGATGTTATTTTTTTTTAATTAGTCAGGTTGTCCTTTCATTGAAAAGTGGGTTACTTAGGCAGCTGCTTGCAAAAGACCCTCTCAGAACTGCTCTTTGGCAGCTGTCATCCTGTCTGGAGAACTACTTTTTGGGTGGTGGTGGAGAGGTGGCTCTGGCATTGTCCATATATCTGTGCTACCAGATTGTCCATACCTTTGCACTGGTGGTGTCAGAGTCATAATTGTAGCACAGAGGAGATGGCTTTGGCCTGAGTGGCTGCAAATATCTGAGTTCCCTCTGTGGTGGCTTTGACCTTTGGTTGTGGAACCCATGAAACTCTGGTGACCTCCTGGGAGCCCTGACAGAAGCTAGTGGTGTGCAGTGGCCTGGGTGTGACCCCTGGTCACTGCTGGGCAGGAGGTCAGTCATCAGCCTCGAGATCCTCTTTATGTGGGCTCTGGGAAGTCATCTCCTGGCTGCTCCTGAGCGTGTGAGGGTCTGTGGGAGGCAGCCCAGGCTGTGCAGTCATCACCGTCCTGATGACTCACGTCTTCAGCTTTTTTATGTTCAGTCCAGAAAATGCCATTTGGTGTTTCCCCAGTGCTTTGCTGAGGCAGGACTTTGGACGAGGAAGAGGTGACTCAAGCTGGAAGATTTAAAGGTGGTGCCAGATGTTTGAGAAACTTGGCCAAGAAGCACATGAGATTAACAGCTGTCTTCCTGACAATAGTTTGTTCCCTTAGGAAGAAAAATTCAGAGAATTCTGAGTTTTCTGCTTTGTCTCTGAATTGCAAAGTAGCATGTCATCAAAGAGTGCTTCATACTTTATTTAGCATATTTGTGACCATGTCCACGGACTTCTGCCTTCCTAACTTTCTCACCTGTTGTGTAGCTGTTTGAAAGGAGCAGGGCTTGAACACTGCATGGAAGTGTTATCTAGAGAAAACCAGAGCAGCTGACAGCCTTTTAGCTGTGCTGTTCAGAAGTATATCCACAAAATAGTCTTCCAGGAGAAAATGAAGAACTTGATTTGTAATGCTTTCAGTATGGTGTCAAGGATTCAGATCTGGTCTGAATTTGGAGGAAAAGCTCTTCCAGGAGCTGAGGAATGCCAGGATTCTGTGGGGACCAGGGAACAGTTGTTGGGGCTCTGGCTCCATGGTGGAGATGACAGGAAAAGATGGCTGGTGAGTGGACTTGGCCAAGGAGGAAAAAAAAGAGATGATCAAGGAAAAAGCATTAATAATAAATAAATAAAGCTCTGGATGTGTTTGGCAGCATGAGAGTGCCTTTTGCTCATTATGTGCTGTCCTCATGGTAGGGCAGAGAGGAGAGGAAGTATTGCAATTCCCTTTGAGCAGATGTGGAGATGGTGCTATGAAGATGCACAGCAAAGCCTGGGACAGAGCAGAGCAGAGTTTGTGTTCCATGATTAGCAACTCAGCCATTGCTGACAGCCCATCAAAGGCCAAGGTCTATAGGGAATAGGGAGGACATCCATCTGGCTGATTTGGGTTTGTCCCCTTTACCCTGAGATTGGTCCCATGGCTCTTATCTCTCCTTCATCATGGGTAAAAACCCTTCCAAGCAGCAATGAGTGTTTGAGCTTTAAAATGCAATGGGCTGTTGCTGATTAAGAGCTGTAGTCACTCAGATTTGCAGCTGCAGAGGCTGACTTTGTCATTCTTATGCCCTCTGAACACGAGGAATGGCTGCTGGGCTTGGCAGCCGTGCTGGGCTGGCATGAGGTCGGTCCCCTGCTGCCGGGGCTGCCAGATGCTGTGAGTGCCATGGTGCTGGCATCCTCCTTCCCATTGTTCTGTGGCGACCTCACCCTGGCCCCAGGGACCCTGCCATCAGCACTGCTGGCTGGCTCCTGGCCCATCTGTCCTTATGAAGGCATTAGTCTGATGTCCCAAGGGGGGACAGTGATGGGCAGAAGTTAGCATCCTAAAGTCTTTGGTCCTGCCTTCAAATCATCCAAATTCTCATTGGGATTCTAAATAACAGATTGCTGTTTATTTATTTTCATTTATAGCATATATCTGAAGTCTTCTAAGAAAACTCTTGGCATAATGTGACAAGGGAATCTCTGTTTTCTTGACGAGTCTGGTATGACTCCTCCTTCAACTATGGACAAAGCCCCTTAACCAATCTGTACCTTGTCTTTCTAGTCTTAATGTAGAGACTCTAATCCTCTGCTTTATCCTGTTCCCCTCTCTTGCGTCTTTAGACGGTAAGTTTTTAGGCTAAGGACTGTCCCTGATTGTATAATACCCTGTACTCTGGCCTAAAATAACAGTTCAGTATTTTATTCTTAGTCCTACCATGTGTTTTCTACGTGACACTGGGACAATCACTTGCCCTCTCAGTGTTTCTGTTTTCCTATCTGCAAGGCAGAGATAATGCCTACTTCCAAAGCAGATCCCTTGGCTGGAAGGTGCCACCTACGTGCCGAGAGCACTGTTATTCCCTCTGCTAATGTGATCATCATTTAACATGGACAGGACAGTCTGTTTTGTAGCAGTGGCTGTCCTCTGTGAATGCAGGGGCCCGTAATGGATCTGGTCTGGGGGTTGCACCACTGCTGCATGTGCTGCCCTGATGAACAGTGGCATTTCTCTTTTCAACAACTGGGCAGCATTGTCTCCTGCTAGGTTTGTATGAAGATAAGATGGGTTTTGTTCACATACTGTTTTCCCCCCCAGCATTGTTCAAACCGGACAGAGGTTCCTTTGACATGTGCCTTGCTTCTGTTAAAGACATGAACAGTGTTTTACCAAGCAATTGATGGGAGTATTTGTCTGTGTGGAAGTGCAATGAAGTGATAAAGTTACTGTTCTGAAGCAATCAATGAACTGATTGATTACATTATATTACAAATTGCAGTGTGTATTATATATACGATAAGTTAGATTGACTCTAAATTGCACTTGTGTCTGCAAAATACAGGTGTGATGGCTGGGTTCAATATGAGTGGAGATCTCCAGAAGCCTTCTTCCAACATCCCTCTGGGGTCTCTGGCTGCTATTGGCACCTCGTAAGTCATTGATTGGGGAAAATTTGCTCTGGAGACTTCCCTGAGTGTGACCAATCCATTTCATATTCCCATCAGCCTTTTATTACTCAGCCATCTGGAAAATTAAAGTGTGGCTCTCATTCAAATTGGCATCCATTACCACCACGTTCTCTGGGTTGGTGGGGGATGATTGTTTGTGTGGATGTACTCAGTCCTGCTGCTGCTGGGTGGGATCTGTGCTGGTGCTGGGGTGCTTGTGCTGCTGCAGCCTGGCTGGCCCAAAGTGGGATGCAGAGTTCTCCAAAGCTTGGGAGGGGGATGATTTTGTCATTCACTGCTGTTGATTTCAAAGGGGGGGTGTTTATTGCTTTTTAAAAAATTTATTTTCCCCTTGCATTCATTTTCTATATACATAGAAAAGAAGTATCAAAATTTTGTATTTTTTATTACTGGGAAAATGAGGCCAAGAGAGGTGAGATGACCTACCCACCTGCAAGACAGGGGAAACAGAAGCCCTGCATGACCAAGTCGTGCTCTTCCCAAGGAAATGCTACTTTCCAGGAGAACTTTCCACTGCTGCACNAAAAAAAAAAAAAAAGTCCTCAGTAGGTTTTCCTGCCTGCTTTTATTGCCATCTAAATTGCCTTTGAAATTATTTCTTTTAATTGTGTACCAATGTTCAATCAGGAAGGAAGATTCTTCACAACTTGGAGGGATTCCTGCTGAAACTGGTGCTTGTTTTAAGAGGGGGGATTCCACAGGACATAGAAGTATCACGTGAACCCATCTATCCAAGGCTGTGGTCATTCCCATCTCTGCCTTCTGGGCTGTACAGACAAAATTATCCCCCAGAATGAGTATGGAAAGGCCAGAACACCAGAAGAGGATCCTGGCTGAGGCTGCAGAGCAGGCTGGCTGTGCTGTTGATGTTACTGACATATGGGGGGACCTGTGTACCTGCAGAACCACAGAATCACAGGATGGTTTGAGCTGGAAGGGACCCTTAAAGGCCATCCAGACCAACCCCCTGCAATAAGCAAGGGCTGCTTCAACCAGATCAGATTGCTCAGAGCCCCATCCATCCTGACCTTGAATGTTTCTGGAGATGGGGCATCCACCACCTATTTGGGCAGCCTATTCCTATGTTTTAACACCCTCATTGTAGAAAATTTGTTCCTTACGGCTAGTCTGAATTGACCCTCTTTCAGTTCATACCATTACCCCCTGGTGTTTTGCTACAGGCCCTACAAAAAAGTCTGTCCCCAGGACTAGGATATTTCCCCCTGCACACTTAAAGGGGTGTGGGTACCTTCCCCTCAGGGGTACCTGCAATCATGCTGCAGCTGTCCCTGGCACAGCATAGTGGGTAAGTGAAATGGATTGGTGTCAAATTCATCCCTGAAGCTAAATCATTCAGGAACCATGCAGAGCGATTGAAGACCCAACTTGTGGGCATTTGACTGTCTCCTGGCTCTCCTAGTGGCAGAATTCTCAATGGTCTCATCTTGCTGTGAAGAAATTGGTTTGTTTTTGTTGTTTGCAGGTGGTTTCTGTACATGGTCTTCGTATTTTTGCTGGGAGCCATTTGTACCCGTCAGTCACTCCGCTATGACTTCATGATAGCAGAGAAGGTAACTTGTGGTTTTACATAATGGTGCTTCCAGGTTGCCATCTGCCTTACTGAATGCTTGAGCTTTCCCAAAGCCTAAGGAATCTGGGTACGCATCCCTCATTAAAATTCAGGGGGATTTCCCCGTTGCAAATCCCAGTGTACAATTGATTTGAATAGCCTTGCATTCACCAGCATATCCCATAATGCCGAATCTTGGCATAATCACCCAGCAATAGCTTTAAGAGCTAAAGTATGGTAATGTGGTCTAATGATAAATGCTGTATTTTATTCAATGTATCCTTTCTCGTTGGTGAAAGCTTAGACCAAATTGAAATCTCTAAAGAACCCCCCTGCTTATCTTTACTAAGTCAAGCAGAGCTCACATTTCCATATCTAGCGGGCTGTAATTGCAGGGTGAGCAATAGGATTATTAAACTCGAGACATTCCACACTGAGTATTTACACGAGGGGAGCTTGCAGTGTAACACACAATGAACCTGACCACTGCAGGCCTCTAAAAAGAGAGCAAGAGGTTTTGGTGTGTGCACTGTCTTTCTTGGGATGGGATGTAGAAGGCCTAATTTTCTGTTAATTCGGTATTATCCAAAATCATGGGTTCACTGTATTTGATGCTATTTTTTTGTGATTCATTTGAAGTTGAGAAGTTTACATAGTTTGATGTGTAATACGGTCTTAGTCTAATACGGTCTTAGTCTAAAATATGATTGAAACTCTGGCTTTGTATCTTAAGTAATTGCAGCTCTAAACTTCTTCCACCCCTCAAAATAAACTCCCAATTATTGGTGGGGCTTTGCCCCTTCCTACAGAGGTAAAAAAAATCCACCTCTGTTTCAGGGAAAAAAACCCAACAACTGCCTTCTCTGAGGCAACCTCTTTGTATGTCTATGACTTAATGGGCAAAAAGTGCAGTAACCAAAAGAATCGGCTTTAAATGAATCTGCTGCAGAGAAAAACAGATTGTTAAAGCTGTGTTTTAACTTCAGAACCCTCAGGGGGAAAATGAACAATCTCCTAGTAATGAATGAGAAGATATTTAATAATGTCAAATACAAAAAATAAACAAGAAAACACCACCCTCTGAAGAGAAAATTCAATTTTCTTTCCCCTAATATGGAACAAACAAATGGTGCAATATTCATGTCCCTTTTTTGAATTATTATAAGAGGCTTTAGATTTTAATGACTTTGGAGAGAGGAAGGGGGGAGATATCATTGCTTCTCCAAACTCTCCCTTTCTATCACAGGTGAGCTAGTGCTTGGCTTCTTTTCTCTGTTACAGTATTTGTTTGGCTTTTTAAACATAAAAATGAGATTCAGTAATTCCACTTCTAATGAGCTCCAACTGCCAATTCCTTGCAATGTACTCACACTCTCTATGTGCAAAATGCATAGCAAAACCTTTCATCAGCCTCAGTGAAAGGGACTCTTCCCCTCTAACCCTGATTTGAATGTCAAGTAGCACATTTAAATGCAAGCATTTTTGGCAGCTAAAATAATATATGGTGTCTGGCACAACTGTTTGTTTCTTCCAAGTATTTCTCCGAGCAGGGTAGGATTAGAGGAGAGGGAAGGGAGGATTCCCCACTGAGTATCTGTCTGTTGGTCTAATGAGAGCTGGGATCTGCTCATCTTTGCCTCAGGTTCCTCCTGTCCCACAAGATACAATTCACAAGGCCAAGTGGATTTTCATGGGGAAATGTTGTAGTAGGAAGTTTGAACAGTTCTGGATCATGACATTAATTTCACATGCCTTCCCCAACAGCAAAATTTTTATGGGTTTTTACCCAATCTCCTTTTTGCTGCCTGCAGATTTTGTAGACAAAAAAAAATGGTCAGATGTAGCTTGAATCATCTTTAGCCATGTAAATTTTTGTAATTCCTCCTAATAAAGCATGTGCCACCTGACCTCTATGGGGAGAGAAGCTGGGAGGACCTGTGTTCATTTTTAGACCCTCTTTTCCACAGAAGGAAGGGTGGGAGCAAAGAACATGTGGGATGCAGGGGATCTGCACTTGGTGAAATCCTCTGCCACAGATATTTGTCTGCAGCTCTTGCTTCAGAGGAGTATGGGCATGTTGGATTTGGACCAAAATGTGGGGTTTTTCTTTCTGCCTGGCCTTTGTGCTGGAGTTACCCCCATGCCTTGCCATTCTCTGTGCCTGGCTGCTGGCTGTCAGAGCTCTGTGGTCTTGCAGGACTTGGGGGTGTCTCAGGTGACCCTAGGCCTGTTTTCCCTATTTTTTCTGTCCATGTCCTTACACTGTGGAGCCAGGAGCACTCCCATTTCAAAGCTTTCTTGCACAATGATTATATTGTGGGGTTTTGTGTACATGGGTGGGGTTTTTTAGGTACGCTGTCTGTGCTTCCAGCTCTTGACAGTGGGGACCTGCTTAGGGGGACCCCAGTCCTTACTTCTGTGACAGACCAAGGCCTCTTTACCCTCCACACCTGCAAGAGATGCTCCCAGCTTGGAAGGGTGTTCAGAAACCAGTTCCAAATCCAGCCTTGTTAGCACTATGGCTTTAAATTTTTATTTTTATTTTTTAATGTTTCATGTTAGCCAAAGGAAATTCTTTTCTCATTGAAGACAGGAAAATAAGGTCATTGTATTATATCCTTTGGAGTGTGTTTTTTGAGATGCCATTTACTTAAGTGGCAGTTTTGATTTGGTTTTGCTGTGGGTTTTCTTTCAGGATTGGTTTTCCCCTCTGAGACACAGGGGTTTGTCTTCCTGTTTTGAATGGTTGTAAGCCTGGGCAGCTTTTCCTGTATGATGTGCTCTGTATATAAGTGATCTCGCCTGAAATAAACTCACTTCCAGTTACTTAAGGGGAATCTAATAGCTGCTGCTTTGCTGCAATTGCTCCAAGTGACAAAGAATTTCTTGGATATGAGCTTGTAAAACGGTTCTGTCGGTACAGGATGTTCAGTATTAAATTACTTTTATGGGATAATTTTCCTGTATTAATTGCTTGTACTTTATACCACAGACCAATTAAATTGCTGCTTTCCCAGGGCTTGCTCTGCTCATTTAACAATGCTAGAAAATATATGTGATCTCTTAAAATACATGTATTTAAGACTGCTTGGATGTCTTTAAGGCATAACATAATGAACTTTGCATTTCCTCCTCTTCCTCTAGGTATCCTTGGTGGGTTTTTTGTTTTTGCTAGGGCTGTACATCTCATCCCTGGCCTCCTGCATGGGAGGGCTGTATGGAGCACCCAGGATCTTGCAGTGCATCGCCCAGGAGAACGTGATCCCCATGCTTGCCTTCCTTGGACGTGGGGTTAGTCATCCTTTCTCCAGGATTGCTGTCAAACCTTCACCTGAACTTAAGAAACTGAGATTTCTATGTGTCTGTGGAGTGAGATGGGGGATGCATGAAATGTGAGGAGGAGAAGGCTCAGGATCTGGTATCCCATGCCTAGGCAGAAAAGCCAGGAAATGGGTGTTTTTATGAGAAAAAAGCAAGCATCCATCTGTCTGTGGCCTTCTCCCTGCCTGTTCCCTGTGTGCACTACCTCTGCTCAGGGCCCTCCCACGGGGTTTGGCACAGTGTGGGAGAAGCCCTGCACCACCATCCCATTGTCCTGCTCACCCACCTCTGTGCCCTGGCCTGGGGCTCTCTGTCCTGCCCTGTGCACACACAGCCCTTCCTGGGTTGTCATCTGTCCCCTCCCTCCCTCTGACCCACTTCTTCAAGATCTCCCCAGCAGGACAGGCACTCATGATATAACTTCGCCTGTGGGGTTTTTTGCAAACGCCTTATCCATGACTGAAGGAAGCACCTCCTTCTCTTCTGCCCTCCTACCCAGGGCAGAAGCCTGAAGCTTTTGTCCCTGCACTTGGTGAAATAGATGGTAACTGTCTCTTTGCCTTTTATCTGTTATTTTTTTCTTTCTTATCCTTCTCTCCTGTACATTTTCTTTGATCTGTTCCTATCCTCTGTGGTAAGCTCAGTGCTGGGTTTGTGACCGGTTGTGATGCTGTGGATTCAGTCTGTGTGCAGTGGAGAAGAGGACACTTCTATGTAAGATAAGGTGCCTTCAGGACACAAATAAAAAACAAAGAATAGTTTTGAAAGGTTAAGTTAGGGGTCTTCTAAGCTTTAGATAACCATTGAAACAAAGTCTTTCCTGGAATATGACAAGAAGTTTTTTCCTTGCTTCAGCAATAGTGTTTGTGCATGAGTCATCCTACTGATATCAGTCACTAAGGACTCTGTAGTCTTGGGCTATACATCCATACACGATCTTCCCTTTTTCTGAATAGGGAGAAAATAATTCCATCACTCTCAATAATCTGCAGTACCTAACTGTCTGTACAGAGTGTCTGGAAAAGCCTTAGGATGCTTTGCTCCTTTAGAGTGGCTTAAAAATACAGAAAGATATTTTCCAGTATTGATATTTATGAGTGTTTAAAAATATTTAAATATTTTATAAGTATAATCATTTTCTCTCTGTTGTGCTATATTTCTCAAAGCAGTTTTCTAAACTAAAAGTTATAATAATAGCAAAAATAATAGTAATAATCCTAGGGAAATCAGGAACAATGACTGCAAAAACTTCCAGCTCCTGAAGGCAGTTTTCAGGTGATCCCAGAATAAGCTGTTCTCTATTTGGCAACCCTTGTGAAATTCTCAGTGGTTTAGCAAAGTTGATTCCCTCTCTTCTCTGATAGTTTTCTTTCTGTCAAATTTTCTGCTCTGAACTCCAGGCAGACTGCCATGATGGGAAAGGCTCAAAAAGAGGTGAGAAATCAAAGGCAGATCACTTTCCCCACTTCCTTCTCTCTGCCACCTTGGGAATTTTTTAGATTTTGTTTATGGAGAGTAAATACATTTAATTTGTCTTTACCAATCTACTCCACATCAGTTTCTTTTCCATGGTTGAAGAAGCTGGTGTGGTCTCCATAACCCCAGCTGATGGGAAGGACTCAAATATTTTCTGTGGAGTTAAATCCAAGCCAGATGCATCCTGAGATCATCCCATCTGTTCCACATCTCAATACATCTTCCTGATACTGAAGATGCTTTCTGAGACCAGTGTTCCTTTCTCCCTGAGATGTATTTTCATTCATTCTGAAAAGATGTAATGGTCCAGAACTTGTCCCCTTTTCTATTAATAAATAAGAGTGGAGGAAACAGAAATAGTTTCCATTTGAGCTGTGTGATTATTAAAGAAGTAAATGCAGTTAAGAGAAAACACAAGACATTTTGTAAGGTATCTTGTAAGTTATTTTTAAGCAAAATCTTTACACAGCTCGCAGAGCTTCGTCGGGTGGAAAAATGACAAGATGGTCCAAGGAAGGGTATGTTAGATCTGGGATTAGAGTTCATGAGCTGAAGGCTCAGGTATTTCCACTTCCAATGCTCTTTGTTTTGTGCCTCTTTTCCTCCTCCTTTCCTTGGCTTCACCCAGTCCCAAAGGATGGGAGCAGGCAGTGTTTCCCCTGGCTGCCTGCCCTCCTGGCACGTGCCTGGCATTGCGGGGGCTGCCTGCCACCCCCAGCCTCCCTCTGCTTTCCTCCTGCTGCTGGGGTGGGTTAAGGAGGAGAACCCCACGTGCAGAGGCTGGGCAGACCATGGGTTCAGCTGTCAGGGCAGGGCCAGGAGCTGCTGATGTGCACTGCTTCATGCAGAGCTTTTCCAACGGCAGCAGGAGGGAGCCTTTTGGGTAGGCAGTGATGCAGAGTCCTGTAAAATAATTAGTGATGAACAGTTAACTCTAATTAACACATTTTATTCCCGTAAGACTTCCCATAAGCCCCACAAATCTCTCTGAAGGTTTATTGCTGCTCTAATGACATTGTTTTACCATGGAAATATGAGAGACAGTGGATGAATTTACCAAAGAAAAAGCTTGAATTAGGCTTGGGGATGAAGTGGGAGCTCAACAGCTTTTGGCTTCCAGTCTGTTCTTTAACTTATTAGACCTGTGAGCCTCTGTTTGCACATGCATGCATGTATTTCATGACTAGGGGGGTACTGCAGACAACCCAGGTAACCGCATACAGCAGCTGAGCAAGGGGGGAACCCACCTGGTAAGGTTCATGGTTATTAATTTAAATGTAATCTTGTTTTATTTATGAACTAGAAAGGCCCCAACAAGACTCCAGTGGCTGCGATTTGCTTAACAAGTCTTATCACCATGGCTTTTGTCTTCATTGGGCAAGTGAATGTTCTTGCTCCCATAGTCACCATCAACTTCATGCTGACATATATTGCTGTGGACTATTCATATTTCTCGCTATCCTTGAGCTACAACATTCAGCAGAAACCTGAAGAGATCCAGATGGGAACTGCTAGATCTGCTCACTCTTCCCAGCCTTTAATTTTCAGCAAACCCCCCAACCGTGCAGCAGATGGGGTAATTCAGAGCAGCTCAAATGGCACCTTGCTGGAATTCAAAAAAGACATGGACCAGCTTTTTAAACCATTTTTTAGTGAGCCAAGTACTTGCAAAAGAGAAGGAGCTGAGAATTTGACCCAAAAGGCCAAACGAAAGAAGGCAAAGAAGCCGGCCAAGCAGACATTGCAGGACAGCTTTCTCCTGGATCTCCACCACAATGCTGCCCCAGCTCTGGAGGGCTGGGATGAGACCAGGGAGCTCCATGAGAGGCAGCAGGACATGGATGAGCAGGGCTGTCAGTGGGATGCAGATCTGTGCTCAACACCCCCTGCAGATGCCCAGCACACACCCAGGATGCCGGAGCAGAGGGAAGAGCTCTGCAGTGAAGTGATGATGCTCCCTGGTCCCAGGGGAGAAGGTGAGAGCTGTAGGAGATGGACATCTCCATGTTCAGAGGAAATTGTTTATAACCTTGGTCCTCCCAGTGCTTTGCTGAAGGCAGGCATGAAACGAGCTTTATATGGGGCTGTCATTCAGTGATTCATGGCAATAATATCATTTATTCCAGGTGAGGGTAGAGTTCATTGCAATGCATCACAGGAGAAGTTCCAATGCAATTTCCTACAGAAGATTAATCACAGGAAAGCAGGCAGGACTAAATTTAGTGTTGGGTTGTTTACGATATACTCATAATTCTTCACAGGAATGCTGAATGCTGTACATTAAAAAGGGTTTAGGTGTATCTTGGGATTTACTTCCTCCTGGTGTGGGGTAGGGTGGTTGGAGCTGTGTGACTCCAAAACTCAGCAGTCTCCACAACACAGGTGGAGTCTGTAAGTCAACATCCATAGGTGAAGATCTGAGTCTGTTCTGTTGCTGATGTGGGTATTTGATGCAGCATGTGTGCATGGAGTTTGTCATTCCCAGTGCTGTAGTGTTTCATCAGCATTAGTCAGTTAAGCTTCCTAAACCCCTCTGAGGGAGGAAAGTATTATTTTTCTTATTTTACAAATTGTGAAACTGAGGCAGAGGTAGACAGATGTGGCCTTCAAATGGACTTAGTAGCAGAGCTGGCAACCTTTTTGCCTTTTCTTGCACTTCATTTTAAAGGTTTTGGTTTAATTCTGTCATATCCAGCTGTCAGCTAGAAGTTTTGCTTTGGTTCCTGGAATCTAGTAATGTAAAGCAGAGGAAAAACCCCCACATTATAGCTTCTTTTTATTTTTTTCTTTTCATTTTCTTTAGAAACATCTATAAAGCAACAAAATCAAGAACTGGGAATTGAGCAAATACCAGAATCATTCTACTCCAGATTTTTCAGTCACTGGATTTCCTTTGCTGGTGTAAGTAATTTTCTTTTATTTTGAGCAGTGGTTTGTGACTGTAGAAAACAGAAGGAAATTCATCACATACTGCAGTGTAAATACTCCAGTACCTTAAATAATGGCTTTTGATTCTCGTATTCCAGGTCACCTGAACTAAATACTCTAGGTACCATGCAAGCAGCAGGTCAAGTTTAGAGAAAGCCCAATGGCATATTAAACTAAATAGGAGCAGGAGAACCCCCAAACAAACAAACAAACAAACAAGCTCCAACCCAACTCAAAAGTACAAATTCAAAGTCTGGAGTATAATGACTTTAAAGATGCATGACTGCATGGGGAAAAAAAAAAAAAATCAGTGTCCCTCTTTTCACTATGTGCCAGTCTGCTTTTTCTTGCTATGTAAAGGACTGAGACATCATCTTCAAAGCTGTGTTGCTTTTATTAATGTGCCAGTGTCTGCAAGCTTGGGGTGGGGTTTCATTAGTGCTGACTTCCTGATACCAGCAGCCTGGCTATGAAATTCCATCTTTTGAGGGAGGAAAGGGGAGCATTCCTACAGCATGCTATTTTAAATAACTTTTAAATATCTTCTGCCTCAAGCTGCTGGGAAGTTTAAGACACTTAAATTCGTCTTGGGAAGATGGATTATTGGGCAGATGACAAGGAAAGGGTCAGATATACATAATGAATGAGCCATATGGCTTTGCTGCATGGATGAGGATTTCATAGCTGTGCATAAAATGTAACAAGCCCACTCAAACAATCCACTAAGCCCTGTTAGTTTAATACTCAGATGGAGTTTGACACCTCCTTTTCAGATTCACTGCTGCTGTTGTCAGCAGCCAGCTCCAGGTGAGGGGTCCCACTGGGCTGGAGCACCAGGGGTGGGCTGGAGTGGTGGCCCCTCTTTAGGATGACATCTTTGGGAGGTTGTGTGCTGATGCCATCTCTGGGCTCGTACTGGATGTGGCTCCCAAGTGCATGTCATGGCAGAGCCATCAGCTCTCTGCCTTTGCTGGGGAACTTGCTTATGGAGGTGATGGATGTCCTCATTAAAGCAAACTTGGTTTCCTGTCAATAATCAGGCTTGGGGGGAGGTTGTAAGAGAGCTGGTCTGCAATTGACAATGCAATATAAAATCATAAGAGCAAAAATCAGATGTGCTTATTCATCCTGACCCCTCTCCTCTCTGCCCTCTCTCTTTGAGCTTCACCAATTGTGTCAGCTGGGACCATGTTAGCTCTTTCTCTGTGTGCTGACCCTTGCTGTTCCAGACATCTCCCATGGAGATGCTACCTCTGCCCATTTGAACGCAACTTGAGACAAATCTCCGCCTGAGCCAGTGAGCCTCTGGATACTTCTCTTGGAGAAGCCCAGGCAGACCCATGCTGCCTCTGGGACTCAGGGAAACTCACTGGAGCTACTTCTCTGCTGCTGAGGGTGACACTGTAAACCTGTGCTGTCCCTCCTTTTAAGAGTGAGACCAAACAGGGCTCCCTGTAACATGGAAACCTGGGCTTTGATATGGTCCTACCTCCCAGACCCTGGGGTAACCCCAAACTGTCTTTCCAACAGGCAATCGTGTCCCTCATCATAATGTTTGTCATTCAGTGGATCTACACTCTTGTCAGCCTGGGAGCAGGGGTTATTCTGTATTTCTACATTGGCCAAGTGAGCCCAGGACTCCCTCTTGGTGAGTTTTTTTTTTCCTGTATTATTAAACCTGCTTAAAAATTCATTAATTTTTAATTTAACTTAATTAGGAATTGAGACTCTTGTGGTTAATATGCAGGTGACACAGTGAACAATGACAGTTTGTTTAATTGCTAGTTTTTATACATTTTCTCTCTGAGTCTTTAATTGTGTTAGATTCTAACTCTTACTAGCATTGGTTTGATAGTTTGAACGTGGTGTTTGTTGCTTTATGATCTTGTGCTTTAAATGGCAAAACCAGATACTAAGATTTGATAGGGATGGCAGTTTGTAAATGTATCCCAGCAATGAGAAAAATCTGCTGTAAAGAAGTTTTATTAAACCAAATCAATCTAAACCCACCTGAGAGAAGTTTATGGAAAATGGGAATTATGACAAGTGTCTCATCAAATCTCAGCATTCATGACTGTGGAACAAGAGAGCCTTTTGATTCCAGAGCTAAACACATTAAATATGTTGGGAACATAATCTGGGAAAATACTTTTAGGCAGAGGGCTTTCGAAAGATCTGTGCACATGATCGGCTTAAACAAGTTCAAAATTAAACAGTGAAGCACATTCAGTAAGCAGCTTGTGAGAACCCACAGCTCCTTGGCAAGGCCACTGGGGGGGTTTGCAGTGCTCTGTGTCTCTGAGGGGACATGGTGTGGGCATCCTCACCTGCTGATGGGTATATCCGTCCATCCGTCCATCTGTCCGTCCATCCATCCATCCATCGGCAGGTGTGTGAGGTGCATAGCTGAGTGCTGGCCTGGCTGTGCAGCTTTTTGTCCAGGATGAGAAAAGTTCATATGCAGTATGTGTGGAAATATTTACCTGAGCTTTTTTAGGTGAAAGATTATTAGACAGTAGATATATACATACTAGATTTCAGAAATGCAGATGATGAGAAACCAAAAGCTAATCACCACCTTCCAAACATTGCTCAAGTGCTCTTTTCTTACTCTTGAGTGACTTCCTTTCTATGTGTCTAGAAAGAGGACAGTTAAAAAGAGCTGAGATTGTAGATAGTAGTTGCTAATTTGTATATTTAAAAATATATATAAGTTTTAAGAAGTTGTTTATGGCCACCATATATTAAACAAAACACAAATAATGTTTTCAGGAGTTGGAGTCTTTTTTACTTTTGTATACTCACAGCATTATATCTCTGTAATCTGCTTTTGAAATATTTACCAAAAATTACTTTAAAAAAATTTCTCTGTGTAGAGAAAAATTTCTCTGTGTAGAGGGCTTTGGAAGCTGATCTGAAAAACAGCAGCATGATTAAACATTTTTTTCTTGGTTTCTTTGCACGTGCATTCTCATGCATACAGTAAAACAATGCATGCCATTGAAAATGTTAGAAGTGAATGCCCAAAATTCAGCCTGATTTTAACTTGGCTGTGAGGGAATGTTATTTTGTGGTCACAAGGCTCTGATGATCTGTGAGTTTGTTCTTCAAAGGATCAAACAGCCCTTCTGTCTGGAAAGTCTGGGAGACACTGGCCTGAGAGATGCTCTGGATTAGGGGCTAGATGAAGACCTGACCTTGGGAGGAGAAATGCCCTGTGGTTGACACATCCCTTCTCTCCCGCAGCCTAAGCTAAATCCAGAAGGCTCTGACAGGGCTCAGTTCTCCCTGTCCCTCACTGTAAACTCCAGCTCTGGCACTTCCTTGCCCCTGCAAGGACCCAGTGCAGGAAACTAACTCTTCTGAGAAATCAGAAAAGAAATCAGTGTTGGTGTAATAAGCTAAGCCAGCTCTTCATGGGGTCAGACAAGAAGGAATGAATGGTGAGACCACAGCCACCCTGGCTGAGGTTGGCTGAATGGCTCCTCCTGTCTCCCCATCCTTGCAGTGGGAATGGTTTTTGCAGTCCAGGGAGTGAAAGGTACTCTGGTGGGTGTCTGTGCTTTCCTCATGTCTTACTGGGGTTTAACAAGCTGATGGGCTGGGAATGCAGAACTATTCTCCTTAGGAAATTAGGGTTCATATCTGAACAGTTGTTTAAAAGCCACAGCACGTGGGAAGACTGCAGGAATGTTCTCACTATCACAAAATCTTTGGGTGCTGCAGGCTAATAACAAGCATGCTGGTTTGAGATTTTATGCAAAAATTCAGTGGTGTAATGCTATTATGAGAGAATTAGCAGCATACTGACTTCTTGTGCCTTTTCTCCGTAGGAGCAGCAGCAAATTTCAGTTTCTTTGGCTGGATTAAGTCGGTTTTGATCACTTCATGCAGGTTGGTACCAGTCACTTGGCAGTGACCAACACACTGCTCGTTGTTCCTGTGACCCACTAATGAGCATAGAGAGGGCTGGAAGAATTGACTTGCTTATTACTTTAAGCAGTCTTTCTGCCCCTTCTTGCTCGCTCAGAGGTATTCTTGCTTTATGGTAAAAAGAGCTGTTTGCTACCATTAGCCTGGCATATGGCTAATATACGTGGGGAAGCAGGAGTTTCCTCTGCTTTGCGCATGGGAATGTCAGCTGATAACCATAGCTTGATGCCTGAAGCTTTATCTTACCCCAAAGGTCTGTGCTCAAAATATATGGCTCAGGTCGAACTGGAAAATCTGAAAGGAAGTGAGAAATTGGAGACTCCTTCTCTTCCACCCATCATTCACCAAAAGCTAATTCCTCTGGTAGTGGTGGAAGAGGCACACATGGCAGCTGTGTCCAAGTTTCAGAGAGGAAATCTGAGGTGGGGCAGCTGCAATAACTATGATAAACAGGGTCTTTGGTGACGGAACCATTCAGTATTGAGTTTGCGTGGGACTGTAGTAGCATTGTCTTGGGGTTTTGATTCCAAGAACACCTTGAGGGTTTTTGGTTTTTTTTTTTTTTTGGTTGGTTATTAACTAGATTTGTTAAACTTATTTGATGCTATTAATTATTAATTCCAGCACGTTGGGTTTCCTATAGCAGCTTATGAGCACTTCTGCCTCTGAGCAGTGGGCTTTCAGTCTGTTGGGTTTCTTTTTTGTTGGGGTGAGTGAATGCTGTAGCAAGGATTAAAGTCCAGGCAATTAAGCACATGGGTCTGTCTTTGCCAGGTCCTGTCTCTGCCTACAGTTCCTATAACATGACCACATGCTTTTGGTAGCAGAGGCGTTTGGGGAGAGAAGCCAGGGTTGAGGGAATCTCTCTGAGGTCCCCATGGTAGGTCTTAGACACAACAGCACTTAATTTATACCTTAATTTAAACCATTTAACAAAAGATTCTTATGGAATTACGATGCCTTTGCATCTTCTCAACAGGTAAAGGGTTCAACCTGGAGGAGTGGGGGAATCAGCCCAGGCTCTGTCATTGGCATTTGGTGATGGTCCTCCAAGTATAGCAAAGTTGAGAGCTCACTGCTCTGAGAGGCCCCACTCAGAGGGAGGTGTTGGTCTCAGACCACTGTGGGCAGAACTCAAAGGGTCTCACTCTGGACTGCTGCTTACAGTGTAGTGAGTGAGTTGGCTTTGGTCATAGTAATTTTCCATCCCGGCCACAATTTTTGTCTGTAACTTTCTTTGAATGTTCTATAACAAGAAATGTTGTTCCACTTGGGTTGTTACTTATGCAAGAAAAATAAGTTTCCAAGGATATTCATTAAAAACCAGGAGCTGTTAGCATTAGTTCCCTGGAGGAGACAGTGTTTCTGATCAGCTCAAGAGGAGCTGAGCCCAAGGTTCTGTTTGTCAAAGCTGAGGCCTAACAAGCATTTCTCAGATCATGGTGAAGCCCGAGGGGCTGAGGGAGTGGGATGCAGCACCACATGTTTCTGCATACCTCATTCAGAGTAAGGGATTGTTCCCTGTCCCCTTGCACAACATCTGCTGGACTGGTGACACGAGCCCAGGCCAAGGGTGGGGAGCTGAGACTGGGAACAGGGTGAGTGTGGCCCTGCTGAAATGCTGCCAGACCCTGCTGCTTCACATCCTGGGCAGTTCTGTCTGCTTCCATCCCAGGCAGATTTGTGGCTGGTCATTTCAGCTCAGTGCCCCTGTGATGATAGAACAGCATTTTCCTCCCAGCTGTCCTTTGGTGCATCTCAGCTCTGTCTCCTGCCCGTTGCCAGAAATCCCCATGGGAGTCTGTTTGCTGTGTGAGGCTCCATGGAGAATGACCACTTGTGGAAAGGAGAAACTATCCCTGCCTCTCATGTGGACAGGTGCTGTTATGACAGGGGGTTTCATCTTTGAGTTACCAGACCAACAAAGTCCTTGTTTTTTTGGTCAGTACAATGGATGAGCAAAGACCCTGCCAAGAAAGGCTGAGGGGAGATCTGGTGAGTGCCCAAGGTAGAAACTGATCCTGTTTTTCTCCCCTTGAAGAGTGCAATCTCTGGGGCAGCCAGCCAGCTTGGTCACCTTATCCTAGTGCTAGGGCTTGTGGTCTTATTGGCACAAAGACACCTTGGGCTCTGCTTGGGAGTCAGGTGGGTTATTTTGAAGCCCATCTACCTTGTGCTGCAAGAAATTGCATAGAAATAATTTAGAGTTTTTTTTCTGAGCCCCATTTTCCTGAAATCCAGTCAAGATATTTTAATGAATTGGAGAAAAAGAATAAATCCCATTAGACTGCAAGGGAGTTGGAGGCAGCCAAGGGTTCTTGACACCTCTAAGGCTCTTAGGTGCTTGATGGGGTCTTAGTCAGTGGTATATTTGTCTTAGTGTTTTGATTTAAAAATGCCTATAAGGTTTTCTTAAAATCAGCTTCTGGGATGAAGAGATTGCAGGAAAATCTCCTGTTTTATTTAAAAGTAATAAAAATTATTGCAATTTTTAAATTGCTGATGAATCCATCAGAAGGATATTTTTCATTAGAAATGGTTTGCGCTCCTTTTCTTGCTCAGTGTGGAAGGTGTTGCCATAGTCAATATCCAAAAAGGAAATCCATTTGTTACAAAAATGTATATTTTGCAGTTTTTATTTGGGGAGAGGGAGTACATTTTTTATGTGCCTTCTAAGAAAAATACTTTCAGGTTAACTCTGTGCCTCCAAAGGGCACTGAGAAGGATTTAGCCTCTTCTGGAATCACCGTGCCTTGTTTGCACAGCCGAGAGCACGGCTGGTAATGGATAACACACCAATGGATAACACAAGGGATAAAGGGGTGATGCAGGCACCTCTTCCTCTCTGTTTGCAGGAGAAGGCCAACTCCCAAGGAGCAGATCGTGGTGACACCTTCCTTTGCAACAGTGGGCATGGAGACCAGGCAGCTGACCGAGGAGAACGCAGACTTCGCCTCACGGGACCGCTATCACCAGTCCTCGCTCATCAGCAGGGAGGAATTCGGGAGCCAGTTCCAGTGAAGGACACGCACACACACAAAAAATTCAATCCATTACTTCAAAAAGCATTTAGAAGCACTAATGGCTGCCACGGGTGCCTTGTGAAATACTTGAATATATGCACAAAGGGATGTGAATAGCTATTTATGTAGTTGAGGCTTGTTTGTTTATGCAAACTACAACATTGCTGGGCTTCAAACCTTAACCAAACTGAGGGGAAAAATTGGAAATGAAAGGGCCAGTCCAGGGAAGTGATGAGTTACTGAAGACAGTGTAGCCCTTTTAAAGAATTCAATTATAAGCCCTATTGAGTTCTAAAAATGGTTGCTGCTCTAAAAGCTTACAACACCCCATTTCAGATGTCCTCTGGGTGACCGGGGACGCTCTGCCTGGGAGCAGTGATGTTGACAGCACGAGCTGGTGCCCCATTCCCAGCTGTGCCACGGATGGATGCGACCTTCCAGGTCAATTCACTTCTCCTCCAGGCACAAATTTTCCTGCTTGTAATACAGTAATTTTCTACCTCAGCATTTCAATTACTAAGGTCTTAGAAAGTATTTTAAGACATTAGACAATAGGCCAGAATCAGTGGCAAGTACGAGAAGATTATGAAGTATATTCACAACTGAAATCGCACATTTAAATGCAGTAATGCAGGATAATGACCTCTTCTGTAAAACTGTGAAATTATGTCTTAGAAGCTGTTCATAGTTATTTCCCACATCCTTTCTGATGTGAGAGCTGAGACCTGACAAAATAGCTGGGCCCACTTAGAGTGTCTCTTGGCTGAAGGGACAGATGGTTCAGAGTTGCTTTAGCAAAATATGTTTAGCCCCAGCACACACATCAGTTCTGACATTATGAGGAGGGGGAAATCACTGCCTTTCACTTTGTTTCATCTCTGATAATTTCAATTTAGATTATTTATTTCTCCTCCTGTGCAATAAAAACCTGAGACAACAGAAACTCCTCTCCATCATTTCTGTGGGCACCCTCAATGCCTTTGAGTACCATTCCAGTGCTAAGTGCCCTGGTGTTACTGGGTAGGGTGCATCCCATCCCATGGTCTGGCCAGCTGCAGCTTTGGCTCTTTCAGGTTTTTTTACAGAGAGAGGCACAGAAGGCTTTCTGCTGACATGGAGAAAAGAGCCACCTTGGTGCACTGCAGAAAGAGTATTCGTTTTTCAAGGTTGCAGGCCTTTGACTAAGTGCTTTTAACTTTAATTATCTCAATCGAGGCAAGAGGGAAGTGGTGTTTGTGTGGCCAGCTCTGAGCCACCTCAAATCAGTCATTCAGTGTTGGAAACACCTTTCCAGGATTCCTTTCTGCCTGCTTCTTGCTGTTGGTTTCCAAAGAATCTGAATCTGTTGTGTGGATTTTGGGTCCATGTTGAAGCTTCCCCTAGGTTGCCTGGGGCCAGTGGCTCCAGAGAGGCCTCCCTGTTCTTGTAGCGTCCTTAACCTTGGCAGATATCCCTGCTGTGCAAACTTCAAACTCTCCTTGGTGCTGACCCACTGCTGGCAAGCTGCTTGGTGCTGTGTTACAGTTTCATACCCAACCACAATGCCATTACTGTAAAATCTTTTGTTTCACGAAGTCTGGTCACATGCATGGTCCCTTTCCTCCCAAGTCAAGGACTACTCAGCCCTGCATTTCTCTGTAGCTTGAACAAAAGAAAACTCCAGAGCACAGCATGAAGAGATTAATAGGCAGAAATTTCTAGGTAGCTTCTTTGTTGGCTACTAAACAATTAAATTCCCTTCTTAAAATAAGACATTAATAAGAGTTAGGAGATCCAGAGAGGGAGGTTGGGGAAGGTCCTTGGCTGTGTGTCTTGCTTGCTGAGGAGCTGCACTGGTTGAAACCAGATGATTTGGTGGAAAGCATTCTCCTCTTCAACACTGTGGCCCCTCCTTGTCCCCAAAGCTGGGAAGTGATGGGCCCTTGGTCCCCCTAGGTCTAGCAGTACTGGGGGGAGGTCCCACAGCTTTACTTTCAGCTGAGTGTGCGGCAGCTCTCCCCTTCTCCTGCCACCACTGTCCAGCAGCCCTTTGTGCCTGAGCATCCTCTGGAAACATTCTAGTTGTGTTTGTGGGCTGCTCAAGCCTTTGCTGGCTGCCAGGGAAAGGCACCATGCTGTGCCATGTATGGGCCTGGGGAGTGGACATCTGGAGGGCTCTGGGGTACAGGGATGGGCTGTGTCTTGGTTTATCTAGAAAAAGGCAAGCAACAGTTCTGGCATCAGTGCTGGATGGATATTGCTGCTCTTGAGACCTGGCAGTGGAAGAAACGCTCTGCAGAGCACACTGTTCCAGGGGTTCCTGGTCTTTGGGCTCCACGTGCTGCTGCTGGAGAAACTCTACCATCTCCTTCCTGACACCTCCACCACCACAGCAGGAAGCAGCTCCTTCCACCACCTGGTAAGCACAGGCATGTGGTCCTTCCCTTGTAGCTTGGTTACTGTAATTATGGAAAGGCCTTACTGTTTTTTAAGCCACGTGAGCTTTTTTATCATCTATAATTATTTTCCTTTGGGTTTGAAATTTGATATGATGATGATGATGCAAGAAATGAAAATCTTCTGCAATGGTGTGAAAGGTGTTAAAACATTTCTTTTTGAGAGAGATGTGGGTATGGCACATGGTTTTGTTCCTTTTGAAGACTCCAGCTTTAGAGTTGGAGTCTTGGTGGCTCTACTTTTGATGGTTTCCTTTGCAGAGCATACAAGCACAGAAGGTGGTTGAGGACAAATATTTTATTACCTGGAAGCTCTGCATTTATGATCCCTTAGCACTAAACGGGTCCAGAAATTGGAATTTTCTGCCTCAAAAAACTTCCAGCACAAGTAGTCAGCACTAAGAATGGGCAGAAGAAAAGTGAAGTTTTGTTGTGATATTGGCATTGACAGTTTCTCAGTTGGTATGAATTGTCATCCACCTGGATCTGTATCCCATTAGGAGTCTGCATGGGGAGAATCAAGCTCATTAAATCCATATCTTATCTCAAACTTGTCTTTTTTTCTTCTCTCCTCTTGGCTTCTTTTGATCAGCTTTGATCAGCTTGGATGGTTATTGCTGTGTATGGTGCCAAAATATCACACACCTGCCATGGTCACTTCTTCACAGCAAATAGTTGTGACCACAACATTGAAGCAGCAAAGAAGGGTGACAGAATATGAACTGATGCTTGTGTACATGCCTGAATTAAGGCACAGGGGGCTCTCTGTACCTTATGAGGTGGTTTGCTCTCACCTGTGTGCCTCTGATTAAGATTCAGACAGGCAGAGTTCTTTAAACAGCATCATACTTACACCTGCAAGGTCAGAAGAGGTTTGCTGAAGCACAGGAGCCAGCCTAGGATTAACATTTAGGTTAGTGGGAAAGGGAGGGCATTTGAATTATTGCCCTTGCCTAGTGAATTTTAGAGAAGGCAATTATAGGGATAAAAGAGAGGAGATTTTGTAGACAACCTATAAATTAGCTCTGTATGAAAGTGGAATATAATGCACTTGTTATGTTCTGCAGTGGTGTCTTGCTGCAACCTAGATTTGGCACAGCATCCCTTAAACCTAAGACAAGGTGAGACCTCAGCAGTAACAGCCTTAAAAGCTACGGATGAGAGGCTCTAGCAGCAAATTGCAGGCTAAAAATAAATCACTTTAAAGCCCATACGGCACAGGAGAGGCTCCTTTCCTCTCTGCCTTCTGCTCTTTGTGGCTTTTTTTACATGATCTTTATGCTCATATCCCCCAATACCTGGGATTTGCCCTCCATGTGCAAGACCAAACAAAACCATGGGTGCTCCCAGGAACTTAGTGATAGAGGAGCACACCTGTAACTTTATTGGATCCAGGTGTCCCTTCTAAATTTCTTTGGGGACTACTTTCCAGATTTAAGGGCACTGCTCTGAAGTGTTTAGCTCAGCTGCAGAATGTCTGGGTGTGCTCCAAACCAGAGCTGGCTGAAAAAGGTCCTAAAAGAAAGAAATAAGAAATTTAGAATTGCTTCTTCCCAGATGGATTTAGATGGCTGATTTATTTATTTTCCCCCCAGAAAATAAGGGATTTTTTTTTCCACTGTCAGGATTCAAAATGCGACATCATTTCGAGTTGTGCATTTTTCTGTGATGGATGAAGAGAAATCACAAGACCCGTATCCATCCTGACCTCCAAATGTCAAATATCTGGAACAAGCTGCTTCCAGTGGAGATACAAGGCAAGCAGATCTTGTTAAAATAAATCAATAAAATACCACCACCCCCAAAATTTCAAGAAAAACCATCACTCATTAAGTGCCTTTTGGATGATTGGTATCCATTAATGGATGGCTTGCTGCATCAGGAGGAGATGAGAAGGTAATTAATTACTCAGTTAGGAACTATTTGTCCACTTTGGAAACTCAGGGCTTTTAATAACAAATTCCAGGAGGAGAAAATATTCACTTTGTACCTTAATTCATCATCAGCCTAAAACTTGTCTGAGGTTTATGAGCCTGATCCAAGGTCTGGACAGATCTGGGATGAGTTTCAAGGGAGCTGCAGGAGTTTTGTGACATTGGCTGTGCTGCAAAAGGCTCCTATGGAATCAGAGAGAGGGGACTGGTCACTGTAATGCTCACAAAGTGCTAGAGAGGATGCCTCTTTTGCACAGACTGTTGTGGTTTTAGTGATTTCAGACGAAAAACAATGTAGAACTCAGCAAATTTTGTCACATGTCTCTAGCCCCTCAATCTGGAAAATGGAAATCAAGGTGAAATATAAACACTGTGTTTTTCCTCCCCCAAAACAAGGTGATGGGCAGGTTTCAATTAATCAATATCAGTCATGTTTTATATATAGCTTTGTTAGAAGCTTCCTGTGTTGATGAGGTTGTTTGTTTGTTTGTTTTTAACTCCTTTGTTGTGTGTGGAATGTGCCTCTTGCTTTCAGGTTGAAGTGTTAAATGTGTTTTGTACATAATTTGGGGAGGCATTTGAGGTCACAGCCTCTTTCAGGAGGATGCTGTGGCATTACTCGACATCAGGCTTTGTCTGGCCCATCTGGCTCCTCAGACATGATTTCATGCATTTAAATCTCCTATTACTTTGTGCTCCCAAGGAGGGAGGGGAGCAGCCCTTGGCCTGGAGCTGCCCTGGAAGCAGCATCAGCAGGATACAGCAGTGGAGCGTGTGGTTGTGCCATGGGGATAAACAACTCCAGCACCACACGGGAAAAAGCCATGTGCTGGGGGCCTTCACTGAGTGCTTGTGCTCCACACAGCCACCTTCACTGCTGCAGTTCTTCCTTCTCCCACCATGAAGCTTCTTTCCTAGCCCCCAAGGAGGGTGTCAAACTCATCACATGGCTGGCAGGGTTGGTATCCCCTCCATACTACCCTCTGCAGCTCCAATGGGTAAAATAGTATTTTTTGAATAAAAAAAACACAAAGTATGGGTTTTTTCTCTGTTGTTTTCATGCGGCTGTTGAAACTGGAGCTCAAAAATATCAGTCATAAATTGACTCCTTCAATGCAGCAATACTCCTTACAAAACCCTGAAGGTAGGAATAAAAAATAAGATGGCAGGAAAACACAGTAGCTTTAAATTTACAGGCACTAAACCTTGGCAAATCTGACACCTGTGGGGGAAGGGACTGCATTTGGGAAGTCTGAAACTGCCTGAACATTGGTGTTTCCTTTTCAGGTGCTTGTAAATAATGTGCTGCTCATGGAACCACACTGGAGAGAGCAGAGAGGTTATTTTCTCATGGATAGTACTGGTTTAGGCCATGGGTTCTCACCTGCGGGGCCTTTGCTGGGGCTGGTGAAGGCAGCAGCCTCACCACTGCCATGGGCCTTAGAGGCTGCAATGGCATTCCTGTCACAGCTGTACTAAGCCCTGCCAGGACATGGCTCATCCAAGGGCAGCACAGGCCCCTATGGCGTTTCCTGCTGCTGGCTCTGCACTGGGGCACACGGTCCTCACGGTCACCCCCGTCATGGTCACAAGGGCCCTGTTTGGTTCAGAAATGCAGCAGGTCAGGCAGGTTTAATGGCAGTTTTTGGAAGGACATCAGCTACCCCCTTCCCCCCACACCCAGAGGGGGGTAATTCAGCCTTCCCTGCTTTCCTAGCTCGGGGCACTGCATGGTGGGCTGTGCTATGGGGGTTTCATGGGGAAATGGTGAGATGGAGCCATTCAATACTGACACAGGTTGCTCTTGCAGAAGTGTTTGTTTTGCATTTGCCTGTGTCTGCTATGGCTCTCCATGGGCCTGTTGAGGAAAACAGTAGGAAGAATTTATTGAGACCTTTTTGGAAAAGCATTTGATACTATGCTTCCTGCTTGTTGGATTTACAGCTTGGAAGGATGCTGTAGGAGTGTGGAGCTGCTGTGTGGCTTAGGTGTTAGGGAAGTTTCTTGGAAAAGGAGGGGGAAAGGGTGTGAGCTCTAAATTCTGTATTAGGACCCTCAGGCTTGAGAGTGAGTGGACAGGAAAGCATCCACTTCATGTTGGAGGGAAGTTTGGCTTTAATTTGCCCCCTGCAGCCCTGAGGACGCATCCTGGGCTTCAGAGAGGTTTCTGTGCCCCTGCTGCCTTACCTGTATTACACAGTTAAAAGTGGCAGATTTGCTGATTGGCAAGGCTTTCTTTCCAGGGACTAACAAAACTTTCTAAAGAACCATATTTATTATGCACATTATTTACTATCTTAGGAATTGGTAACATGGAGTCCTGCATTTCATGTATAAAGATATCCTCGAGTGTTTGAGCTGCTGCATTGCACTCCCTGTGCCATGTCCCAAAGTGTCAAACTACTTCAAAGCTCTTCCCCTGACTTTTAGTTGTGTATTAGTCTCTCTGTCTTATCAAGATGGAAGCTGTGTTTTCCACAACTATTTCATAAAGAATGTGTAAATATCTGGACATAGAATGAAGGAGCCTAAAAGAGTCCTCTGTAGATCAGGCATCTTGGTGGTGACTGCCTGTGGTTTCTGGGTTGCTCAGGTCATTCCATTTGCCAGGACTGGGGTGCTTACTAGCATGGCTAAAGCATAATTGTGATTTGTGCTTCATGTCCCAAACTGACATGGCTTAACTTGTTCCTTGGGTTGAGGCAAATTTGAAGCAAGAAGATGGCAAAAGCTGTAGGGAGTAGACTAGAGCATGGAGAGAGAGAGGAATGCCTCAGAGCTGGCCTTTCCCAGGGCTTTGATCCACGATTATTCAACCAGAATGAGGGTTTCAGAGTATGCTTCATGGTGAAGTGGTGTGGGAAGTTGCTGGAAAAAACCATTTGCACGTGGAGAGAAAAGCCCAGGAGCAGTGGAGAGCAGGTCCTGCCGGGGTAAAGCCAAGGCCATTAACGTGCTGGTGTGGGCTCATCAGTGCCACCTCTTGGGTGGAAAGAGGCTTCCAGGGGAGTTTGTGTACATCAGCCACCGACTTCTGCTTTTGGTGACAAGGGAACAGTGGGGGGCTGTGGACCAGACCCCGGGTTTGTTCGAGGCTGCAGCCGTCGGGATGTGGTGAGTTGTCACCTGTCACCCTCCCTTGGGAAGGTCGGGCTGTGCTTGGCTTGTGGAAATCAAGTCTGATTCTGAAGTAGCTCGAAGGAAAAGCATAGGGCCCAGGAGCAACTCGAGGGCAGAGGCTGGCTAGGTTTGTGTTCCCTGGAGAGGTTTGTGTTCCCTGGAGAGGGAGAGCTCAGCGGGGACCCTAAACTTGGCGCATCTGGATACCGCCAGCTCCGGCAAAGCCCAACCCACTGCTCTGCGGCGTGCTCACTCCCAGAACTAGGAGCGTGGAATTATGAAGGGGAATTTCAGAACAATGAAGGGAAATCCTTTGCCTCCCGTACAGCCCGGCCTGGGAAATTCACCACTGCAAGAAGTTGCAGCCTCAAACGCTGCTGCTGGCGTTTAAAAGAGAGCCAGCTTTATAAACAAGAAAAGAGCTGAAGTTACTTGTCAAGGACTTGATTTCGACGGAATTTAAGTTCGGGGCTATGCAGTGCGGAAGCGGGGGTGACCCTGCCCTAGCGGGGCGCGGGACCTGCGCGCTGCCCGCATTGAGAACCGGGGCACCTCCGGCACGGCTGCGGGCAGGGGGGGTCCTGCTCGCCCGGCGCGGCTGGGAGATGCGGCAGGAAAAATAAAGTAAAAGTGAAAAAGAAGCGTTGTACTACTATTATATTATTATTATTATTATTATTATTATTATTATTATTATTATTATTACCACCA
>WEIU01004731.1:47684-60164 GCA_013389925.1 Aegithalos caudatus | reverse complement strand
TATGGGCACCCCGCACTTTTAAGGCGCCGCCCCGAGGGGGGGGGCACGGGGAATTAATTAAAAATCGCTATTTACGTGGTTATTCATTGCCCCGCTCCGGGTATGTGAACAACCACCCCCCTGCCCCCCCGCCTCCCCTTCCATCCACCCCCAGCGCCATGCCGGCAGCCTGCACCCTGCTGCTGCTGCTGGGCTTGGGGCTGGTCCCGGTCCCACCGGCCGGGTCGCTGCCTCTCGCTTCCCCACGGCGTCTTCCTCCACCTCCCCCTCCTCCTCCTCCGTCCCGAAACCGTCTCGGCCGCCCTTCCTCGCTTCCCGGCGTGGGACACGCCGGCAGCCCGGGTGAGTGCCCCGCGATGGGGACGGGGATAAGGATAAGGACAAGGATAAGGGTAGGGACGGGATTTCGTCCCGGCAGCGGTCGCGGTGCGGCGGAGAAGTGCGCGGGGTCCGCATCGTGCGGGTCTCTGTGGCGTGGGACCCCGCGCACTCCCCGCAGCATCGCGACTGCGGCTGCCGAGCATCCCGACATCACCCAGAGCTGATTCAGCCGAGAAGTGTAACACTTCTCAATTCATCCCCCAATTCCTTTCCCTTTATAACCTTGCCCAGCTCATCGTGCTACAGGCAACTGCTTCAGTGGGTGAAGGTTTGGAATGGGAATGGTGGGTGGGAAAGTGTAAACACGTTGTAGCTGTGTGGACTGACTGGAAGGCAAGCGGTGGAAACTTCACAGAGGAACTTGAGAAAGGTTTTGGGGGGCACCAGGAGTACTGTCCACATGCGTCTACGCATCCAGGTGGGAAACTGAGGGCTCCTGTAGGTGGTCTTCAAGGTCTGGGTTGCCTCCTGCTTGTCTCCAGAAATGCTCTCATCGCACCTTAGCTACTGACCCCTGTCAGGTGTGGGGACAGGTGCTGTCAGCTCTCTATAAATACCCTCTCGGTCGCCTACAGACTGTCAGATTAGTCATGTATAAAGTCACATTTTTCCTTGCATGCCACATCTACACTGCTATTATCACGAGCAATGCCTAGTTTTGTGCTTTACAGATTGTGCTGAATTTGGTTTCAGCACAGGATAAACTTTATTTTCCCCAAAACAAGCAGGGACGTTTCAAGTGTCATTCAGTAAACTGGCTTACTTACTCACCAAAGAAGGTACATTGCTCTAAGGATGACTAATTCTCATTGAGTTTGGAAAGCACTGGGTGTCTGCAGGTGGTATAAGGAATCCAGTATGTCAAATTAGTCCTGCGTAGGTTTTAAGTGGGTTTTAGGATTCATTGCCTGACGGAGCTGGACTGTCAAATTTTATCTTTTAATTTCTGATGTGGAGAGAATATTGTGCTTCGGAACTCGGGATTAAGTTTAGTTGAGTGGAGCTGTAAAATTTCAGGAGATGTGACAAAATTACATTTATAACATTTTAGTTTTCTTCACAAACCCAAGGCATGCCTTTGTAGGATGTATCCACAGTAGACCAAATGTATAGCTGGGGATATCAGCTGGAATGTAGCCTGCAGTGGATTAGAAAGCTCCTAACGAGCAGTGCTTGTGAGAGCAGCTTTGTGACTAGGATACTGCATGGAAATGAAAGAGATTTGTGTCTGTTCCCAGCTCAGCTACTTCTTTGTGCCACTCCAAGTATAAGTTTGTCCTCCAAACTGGGAGAGAATAATGCTGTCTTACCTGCAACCAACCTTGTGAAGATAAAATCTGCAACTTGCCAGTGAATTGCTCACCTATTATTTGATGAAAGCTGTGCAAATTCCTCAGTGTACAGAAAAAAGTATTTAATTTCATCTCAGCTTTCGGTCTGGCATCTTTTCCTGTGACCTTGATGACTCCTGAGAGTCAGTAGAGGAATGCATTTCCTTTGTTAAGGGTCTGAGAAGCTCGAACTATCTGTCCACATGCTGGAAAAGCCATTTGTCAGGCCACCAGTGCCTGGCTGCCTGGCTCAGCAGTGAAGGCTTTGCTCCGTGCAGCCAGTGCTCAGCAGCTACAGGTGCTTTATGTGAATTATGTCAGCCCCAGCCAGAAGGAACAGGGGATGCATCGTGAAGGGTGATAAATAGCTCAGCAGTAGCTGGCTCCCCAGCAAACGGCACCATGAATTACACCGGGTCCTGACAGCTGCGATTCACTCGCTGTTAGCTCCAGCTCCATGCCTGTCAGTCAAGGGAATTGTCTGGTGCTGTGGGAGCAGGCTGGGGGGATCTCCTGAATCACTCTCAGGTCGAATTGTAGACTCCTGAGAAATCCCTGTTAGTGTCACCACTGCTCCTGCCCCTCGGAGGCATTTCCCACCTTTGAAAACGATTGAAGCGGGGGAAGCATTTCTTGTGAACCCGTCACCCTGGCTCTACCAGAAAATGAAGATTGCATCCCCCTTTGCACCAGTCTGAGGCTGGGCAGCAAAAGCCCTTTCTCAGGCAAGGCTTAGTGAGCAGATGGTGAGGCAGTGGGTGTAGAAATGGGGCTTTTGAGTCTCTCACAAAGCATGGGGCAAGGGAGTAGGGTGGGAGCAGGGCTGCCCTCTCTGCCTTCCCAGCCAGCTTGTGCCTCAGCCTGCATCTGCCACCCTCCCTGCCAGACCCTCAGAGGGCTAGTCTGCTGGAGACATGAGGACAGATGGCTTTAGCCTGTGTTTAAAGTATGGTCTGAACCCAAGGAGAGTAACACAGGAAAAAAAAATAGGTGAAATAGGAAGCAAGAAAACTGGTGACAGTGAAATTAAAGCATAATCAAATCCCTCCATGAAATGTCTCCTGGCAGCTACTTCACATGGGCACTGAGTGAGCTGAAGAGCACTGTCTGCCCTGAGCCTGGGCCAGGTCAGGCTTTGGTTACAAGCTCTGTCCTCCTGCAAGTGTTGGTATTTCAGGTTTCCCATCTGTGAAATGGGAATAATTCCAGTGACACCACAGGGACAGCAGAGGTAACACTGAGCCCCTGACAAAGTCACTATGGCTGGTGTCTCCCTGTTCCTGCCATGTCCCTTTTCCTTCTACCCACACAGGTGCCCTGCCACTGTGCCCAGCACAGCATGAAGCTGCTGGCAGTGGACTTTCCCTGAGAAGCTGATCTGCTTTTCTGCCATCTGTGTCTGTCCTTCTGTCCTTGCTCCCTCTCTTTCCATGGCAGGTGCCACCTTTTTAGGCGGCTTCCCTGGTGGGAGCCCTGGCAATGAGGTGTGAAATCACCTGAGAAGGAACCAGCTTTAGTTGCAGCAGGGATTTAGGCTGGCTGCTGGGAGAAACTTAAAACTCTTAGAAGGGGTGAACAGTCTGTATTTATTTATGTATATTTTTAACTTTCTGTCTGAAACTTTCTGTGTAAGGAAGGAGCAAAGTTAGGAGCGAGGGAAAAAGATGCTGAGGATGTTTGTTTGCACAATGGTGTTGCCTCCAAATCCGCCTCACATTATGAAGTATGTATTTAGTGGCTCCTGGGGGCAGAAGCCCAGCTCTCCCTGCAGCCACAGTGATGCAGAGATCTGTAAGATGCTGCTGTCTAGCTTTGTTGAAAATTCAGGTGACTGTGGGTGGTGCAGGAAGGATGCTTCCTCCCCCTGTGGTGCAGGGACAAGGAAGGATTGCCTCCTGTGCCTCTGCATCGCTTCAAAAGGCTGCAGGGTTTTCCTGTCTCAGGCATCTTTGCCTCTCCTCTGTGAGCTCTAAGTGGATTTGGTTGGTGTGCTGTGCACATGAACTCCCCAGGGTTGTATGGATTTAGCTCTGCTCCTTTGGGGTACATAATTTAAAGCAAAAAAAGAGAAGGAAGAAAAGTCATTTCAGAAAAGAAGGAAGATTGGAGATCAGCTTTCCTGCTTGTTCCCCATCTCAAGCTCTGGAAGGTAGAGCAGGGGTCGTGCACTGAGCAGCTGGGTTCACATCAATTTGTGGAAGCACTTTGTGTGATATTTAAGTGCTAAATGAGTACAGCCTGAGAGATAATTGTGTGACCTGGCTGGCAGGGAGCACACAGTGATGTGCATTGATTGGCACGGGTGCGCAGTGACCGCGCCTGCGGAGCTGTGAGCAGGGCCCTGGGTAAGGGGAGAGCTGCTGTAGCTGAGGCCCATTGCTGGGCTCTCCACAAAGTCTGATTTCCCACTACCAAACCACCTGTGCCAGCCTGTGCCCACTCAGCAGGTGTCAGCAGCCATCACCACTACAGAGGGATATTTTCACTTGCTTTATGCTTTTCTGGTGGCTGGGGGGATGAGGGAAATGAGCTGTTGCTGCCACGTTTGCAGGGGTTGGTGCCAGCCTTGCTTGTGCATGGATGTGTTCCTTAGCAAATATTCTTTTCAGTATCAAAAGTTGCAGACAGTGATCTGTTTAGGGGTGTGTGGAGTTTCTGGGACAACTTGTTTCCTTCACCTGCTCTTACAGATAACAATTTTTGGGCTGCCAGTCAGAACCCCTCCATGACTGAACTCTCAAGCTGTTCTGTGTGCTCCGTACACCATTCTCCCCATCCTGCTCATCTGCAGGGAGTGTGTCAGAGCTGCTGAGACTGGCAGCTCTGTCACCATCACATCTCTTGGAGGTGACAGAGGATTTTGTTCATTTAGCAGAGGGGTTATGATGCCAGGTTAGAAAAGCTGTTGGTTTTGGTGGTCATAGAGAAAATGAAATGGATGCTGCTAACCATGCCTGTGCATCCAGAATGTAAAACATGAAACTTGGTAGCATCGGTCTGGTTGTGTTGGCATTAATGAAGCATTCATCCATACTAATCAAATAACCACAACAGAAAAAAAGAGCTATTTCAATTAACAAGCTAACCAAGCCAATAAAACCTGTCAGTACAGCGACAGTGTTTCAGTGCTGTGGTGCAGAGATTAAGGCACCACCAACGTCCACAGCTCTTCTGGAGCTGCTGCCAGAGGGACCTCCTGGCTGGTGCTGTGGATTCCCCATCGATGGGAGCTGTGTGCCATTTCCAAAATAAGGATAGCTACATAGTGGTAAGGTTCAGCTGTGGCTGAGCTTGCTGACTTTTTGCAGCACAGAAATACTGTCTTTCTAACTCTGTCTGTGCCCAGTTCAGACACCTGGGGTGCTCCAGGCAGGGCTGCAAGCCCTGAAATACCCTCAGAGAAATGATCTGGAGCTGGACAGATTGTAGATAGCCAGTGTAAACCCTCTGGACTCTGGCTTTCCTTCCTCTCATAGTTTCAAGAGGGTTTCTCTGGTAAGGAGGGATGAGGAGTCTCTGGGGGTGTCAGGATATCTCTGGGCAGACAAACAGCACTGCTGAAATCCGGGCTTATCCATTCAGACGTGCACTGAGCTCCTCTGGAAAGAGGCAGGGCCAGATCCTGGCACCTGCTCTGGTATCTTTCTGCTGTTGAAATGGTGCAAAGCAGCACTGGGGCAGTTTGACCAGCTGAAGTGTCAGGAGGGGCTCCAAGCGAATCAAAGCTTGGCAGTTTGGAATATTCCCTTGAAAATGCTCTGTGCAAAATCCATAGCTGTAGCTTGTGAGCAAGCTCGTCACGAGGCCTGAATACCCCAACCACAGGCCCTGTTATTTACATTCAATTAAAGATGTAGGTCATACAATAGGTTTTTTCTCTTTCCTGAATGACTGAACACAGAAGGCAGAATCCAATTTTCAGTGGTAGCAGACCTGATTACAAATGAAAATTTTTTATTTCTTTGAGCACTTTTTGCAACATTTGCATTTTAATTTGCCGTTTTTATAAATATGAGAGGTTCATTTGCTGGGATATTCATCCAGAGGAGATGCAAGAGAGCTACAAGCACAGGCGTGGTGAAAGAATGAAGTCTGTGGGTGCCTCTCAGGAGAAAATGTTTTTGTCACTTCTGGCAGCTCTTCTCTCTCGTAATTTTCTGCATACATGCAGCTGATGTGTGTTCACCCATCACCATATATTTTTTAATGCCCAGCTGTTATATATATAACATCCTGCTGCTTCAGCAAGGGGCACAGTTCATGCAGAGTCCGCGTTCATCCTTTCAGGCTGAAATCATTCACATCTGAGGACAAGGAGAGAATTTTCCCACCCAAAAGGGAAATGATGTTGCATTACTGAGCGACCAGCCCAAGTAATAATATAATCTTAGAAAAATGCAGTTCCCTTGAGTAAAGGAAGCTCTGTAAACTTCAGCTCCTCCAAGCTGTTAGTGTAGCTGTTGCCTGTGCTGTAGTAACGCTGCTGTCAGACCCAGTTTACTGAAGTGCCCTGGAGAGAACAGGGGAAAAAGGGGATTGGAACCAATTCCTGTATAAAATGAGACCTCTCTTAGGATCTGAATACTGTGAAGTATCTAATACAGGTTTTAGGACCTTGGGTTACATCCCTTATTTGCTTTTAATTTGTTTTTGGTCTCGACTGGGTACTGGAGAGGGTGATGCCCACTCATGGTCATGAAGACTTGGAGAGGGGGCAGGCAGAGCCGGGGTGAGCACAGGGATCAGCTGGAGGAAGGTAAAATGATGCAAGGTTTCCACTCACTGGGGTCAAAAGCCTGGCTGTATAAAACCAGGGGAGAAAGAGGCTTGTTTTTAGAACTGACAGTGTATGGGCAAACCCAAGGAAGAGACATTTGAGAAAAATACTCCACGAATAATACCTGTGGTTTGTTCCCTTCTGCTTGCCACAGGATGGGTGGCATTAGTGTGTGCTGTGGTTTATCTTGGGCTCTGTGGGTGCTGAGTGTGTACAGGTCCAAGGGCCAGGGCATGGACCTAGCCATGGGGATCCCCCTTGGTCTGGGTGAAGCAGCTCCCAAGCTGGACATGCATTGGAGCCTTCTCTAATAAAGTGCTGGTCTTCACAACACCTGTAGGAACCTGCTGTCTTGGAGGTCTCTGCCTTCCAGGCTAATTTGTTTTAATGCTTGAGAGCAAACAGAGCTGTCTCAGGAGCCTCATCCCTTCAGAAACCAGTATGAAGTGCATGAGATATAAAAATATTATTTTAAAAGTGCCTGAAACACATAAACAGGGTGTAATAAACTAAAAACCGTTGCTGCTCCTTTGCTGCTGCCCTCATCCCTTCTGTTGCTCTGGATGAAGCTATTTCCAGTTGCCTGTCCTCTTGTGCAGGCAGAGCTGTTGAGGAGGGTTATATCTGCTTTTGCATCTGCTGTGCCCTTGACTTGAAGTCATTTGATAAATAGGTTTGCAGTTGGTTACTTAAGCATCTCCCAAGCTGCAGTCAGCATCTCAGCTGTGGGCGAGGGAGCACTGCTGCCAAAAGTCAGGATCTGTGTCAAGAGCCTCCTAAGATTTGGCTGTCTTTCCTTAAAACCCCAACTCCTGGAGTTGTCATTACAGGAGAATCACTTAGAGGGGTAGAAAAAGAGCTTCTGGCTGATGAGGGGTAGATAAAAAAGCTTGGCAAACATTAGCTGCAAAGCTAAGAGTCAAAGAAGAAGCCCGGGTTGGGTGTATGCAAAAATACCCCCAGCTCCAGAAGATTTTATGTCCAGACAGTAGGGTTGTTTCAGACACCCCTGCTTGGCAGGGCTCTGCCAGTGCATCTGCAGAAGTGCAGCCCTGTGCACTGTCCTGCTTTGCTAGGGGAAGAGAGGGAACACAGCAGGAATGCTGAAAGCAAACCCAGTTGCTCTCTGTCCAGCTGTCCGAATACCTTGTGCAAGCGCCTTGACCTTGGTGGAGTGACTCTCCACTGGGAAAAACAAGCTCCATCTGCCTTTTCACTCTTTGCATGGACACAAAGCTGGAAGGACTTTTGAAATGGCTTCTGCAGCATTCTGACTGTGGTCTGACTGAGGGTGATCATGTCACTTGCACTCTGACCAAATGCTGCAGGTCCTTCCCTTTGCCTCGCAGGGTGGACACCCCATCTTGGGTTTCCAATTTGGTGCTTGGAAAAAGTCCTCTGGAAGTGCCATGACCTTTGCAGCTCTTTTGCCAAGGCAAGCATGGAGATGTTTGAGGGACCTTTTGCACAGTGTTTTGATGGCAACAAGGCTCTTTTCACTGAAGGTTGGGAGAAAATAACCTTTTCTTTCTAACTCTGAGATGAAGTCAGTGGGAAAGGAGTGAGGAGGAATTTTAAGTGGTTTGATAGAAAGGCATGCAAACTGTGCACAAAGGGTTAAGCCAGCAGGGTTAGCTGATGTCCCAGGGGTACAGCCCAGGCTGCATTTCCCAGAAGACGTGGAGTTGCACACACACATTTAGGGCGTTTTTCTCAGCATTTTTCAACACGTTGTGATGGCAGAGGTTTTGAAGGCTGTTACAGGATCAGTCTGACCTCTCGCCTCTATAACCAGGCAGACACTGAGGTAATTTCTGCTACCAGAACCACCCTTAGATTCCTGTGAGATCTCCAGAGCACAAAATAAAGCCTGTGCAGGCATTTTGGACTGATGGACAGGCTTCTTTGGTTACTGGTAGCAAAGGAGGGCTCTCTTTTTCCTTGGAGAGCATGCTAAAAGGCACTTCTGCATCTGGAGTGACAAGAGGAATTTAGATCTGTGGAGCACAATTATTCACGTCACTGCTTGTTAGGATGCTGGTGTTAACACCCTTCCTCTTGTGGAAAATCTCTTAAGCCCTGAGGACTGATGTGAAACGTCATGCTCTGGTGAACTTTGCTGAAGTGGGGATGAATCACACTAAGTTTGGCTTCAGTATGTTATCCANCACCCACCCAGGGTGTCAGGATCTATTTTGGGGGGAGGACAACACTTTCTGGAGTATGCATAAATTGGGGGGGTTGATGTGGGAATTTGGGTATTTGAGGGGTTTTTCATTTGGCTTTGTTTTTGAGTGCTCTATAAAAGCAAAAGGCAGGTCTGTAAGGGATCTCAAGACATTTCCCAAGGGATCTCGATGCATCTCCCCTTGCAGGATCAGCCAGAATGGTAGATAAATATACTAAATAGACTTTTTTAAGAATAAGAAGGGTTTCACTGCCTCTCTGAATAACTGTCCTGCTACATCCGTGCCACTATAGGTAAGAAAACACTTTCTTATCAGGGAAACTGTAGCAGGTGGTAGTTAAACCTTCTGCAAAGAGATATCCCAGACAAGTGTTGGCCAGGTTTGACCCTGCATTACTTGTAAGATCTCACAAACTGACAAGGTAATTTAGCAATCTGGGGAGGAAATGCAAAAGGTAACCCTGTCTATTGAACTCATTTCTATCCTGTGATGGGAATGATTTCCAGGAGTGGGAGCATCCGCAGACCAACTGCGCATGATTTGCATTCCTTGTCAATTGGAATCAAGCACCCTGATTGTGGAGCATAATGCTGCTCTTGTAATTCAGCCTTTATCTTTGTGCTGGAGCTGGGTATAATTGTATCTGTGTTTGGAGGGACAAGGAGAAGGGTTTCAGTGGCTGGTGTTCACAAAGGCATCTTTAGAAACCTCCTCACCCCTGGTACAAGCTTGGTAGGGCTTAAATGAAAATATCCCTGAGTAGCTTTAGACATTTGAACAGTCATCATTGTTTGATTCAGATTTGGTTACAGGACTAACATCTAAATGTTAATTCTTTTTAGGACATTATCAGCTCTTTCAGCAAATGCAGAATGGGGATGCATTATTAGACCATCAGCCAACCCTGAAGATAAAGGCCCTTTGAAAGGATGTTTCTTAGGAGGGAAACATAATCAGAGAATGCAGAAAATCATGAAGATGGTCTCTTCTTAGGAACAGGTAGCAAATACAATGCATGAAGAAAGCTAAATGAACCAGGAAGCTTTTGAATTGGGGAATGGAAGTAACAACAATTTTGTGGCCCCTGAGGACAGTCCCCAGCATGCAGTCAGAGATCCTCATAATCCTTTCCTGCTAAATGCTGGTACACCTGGAGATTGTAGGGTGTTGGATGAGCTGTCTCACGCTGGGTGAAGACTGAAGTTGGTGGTCACTTGATGGCCTGGACGTGCCAAGGCAGTTGATGTGTGCTGGCTCTGTAGTAGTCTGTGTCTTTGTGTGGGCAGGTGGGTTTTGGGCACAGATTTCTGTCCTCTCCGTCCTCTGTGCTGCCTTGCTCACCACACCATGCCCGTATCCATCGAGGTAGGGTGTGAGCTGACCATGACTCCCTCTGAGCCCTCAGTGACAGCTCAGAGGGTGACAGCCCAGTCCTGCCCTTCTCCAGCACACATTCCCACTGCTGAAAGAAGGTGTCTATTTTTCAAACCTCCCCGAAACATGAGCAGAAAGGCACTGGAAGTGGTAAATCCCTTCCCCCGTTCTCAGAAAGGAAACGTGTGACTGCAGAGGCAGCGGTGCCGGGTGCCGGGCGGTGCCTCTGTCCCAACTGTCCCCGGGCAGTGCTGCCTCTCTGCTGGTCACTGTGACCTGTGTGCCGCTGCCAGCGGGGAAAGACCTGGCTCATCCCCTGGAAGAAGGAGGTCCGGCGCCATCCTGAGCGCTGCCACCGCTGCTTCCGGCGGCAGATCGGCGCGCTGTCATCTAGGAAATGCGATTTAGATCATCATCCTTTCACAGCAGATGGGGGAAGGGAGGTGGGGGCCCTTATCTCTTCTGGGGATTCATTTCCCTTTAAGCTGCTTTATTTTTTTTGCCTGTTTGCCTTTTTATCCATCCCTTCACAAGTCTCGCTGCCCCTTGCCAAAGGGTAGGAGCCACGAGAGGATCCATGGAGCCACGAGAGGACCCATGGTTCCTGCTGCCATGACATCATGCCCAGCATCCTGCCTTCAGCTGGGTGTCAGGCTTGGGCTGCCTTCAGTTTTCCCCCGGGTTGGGATTGCATTTTGCTGCTCTATGTGGAGGGAAGGATCCGCTGAGCCTTGCATCTGCATGTCACCAAGTGCCATCTAGCACTTGGCAGTCTGATGACTTTCTTGCGTCCAAAAGGGCTCCTTATCCTTCTCATCCTCACAATGTCCTTGAGAAGTTGCTCAATTCCCAGGCTGGTCATCAACCCTGGTGTGACTGCCAGCCAGCAAAGCTCTTTGGCATGTGTTTAATGTTAAGCACAGGGAATAGTTCCCTGGGGAGCTCTTGTTAAGTACATTGCTGGAGTGAGGCTCTGGTCAGGACACCTGGACCAGAGCCCACCTACATCAGTGAGCAGCATGGCTTGGCCCCCAGGGACTCATGGCAGTCCCTGCCTGCTCCCAGCATCACCTCTCAGCATTGCAGCACCCTTTTCCTACTCCTTCCTCCATCCTCCCAGTATTTATTATCTCTTCCTGTCTGTGGAAAGCAGCTCCTGAGCTCAGACCACTTTGGAGCAGGGACTTGTGGCTTTGTTTCCAGAGTGGGATGTGAAAATACAATCTTGTTTTCACCTGGTTCTGCAAAGAGTGTGCCTCAGTCCTTGGGGCAGATGTCTTTTGCCATATATCTGCTCCATACTGCCTGGCATCACTTTTTGATAGGCATTGAGATTTCCTGCAGAAAAATCTGTGCTTCAGCCCATAATCCTTTTGGATTTGAGTTTTGAGTAAAAACCCAGGTAATCACAAATACCAATAGTATGGGTGTTTTTTTTTTTCCCTGCAAGATGTGTTTAAGTCAAATACAAGTCACTGAACTATATTGGGAGTAAATAAGCTACATGGAATGGCTTTGGTTATCGTGAGGTCACACAGAATGAGCTAATGCTCCCTTCTGGCCCGGAAATTAGATTTTTCAGACAGCAAATTTTCATCCTGCAGGTTCTAAGCCTCTAGCACCTTTCCTTACAGGGAAGCCCAAGCTCCAGCCCTGTGCATTGCTCAGCCCCTTGTAGAGATGCTCACCCCTATCACCAAAACACAGCCCTGCTTGGGGGCAGGTTTCTTATATTGCCAGTTTAAATGAGCGTGGGCAGCTGCTGGGGGGGTGAAAGCCATCCAGTGGATGTCCTGCTGACAGGCAAAGTGCAATGGATCTCTCCATAACAGCAGTGAACTTGCTGGAAATACTGATCCCTGTGAAATTGTCACAAGCTGCAAACCTTGCAGACAAATTCCAGGTTTCTGGAATTATTTGCGTGAGAGGTCTGGAGAAAGAGCCATGTTAGAAATGAAGTTGTGTGCTTGCAGAAGCTGACAGCAGCATGGTCCTGCTCCCTCCAGTCTCACCAACCTGTTTCTTTCCACTTTACCAGCACTGTGCGCAGCACCATGGATTTTTCTATTTCTTTCTTTTTTTTTTTTTTTCCCATCTTTTTTGCAGCCAGGATGTTTTTTCTTGCCTTTTTATTGTTCCAGTGACCTAGCAACTCCACTTTGGTGGAGTCCTGCCAGGAGACTTCCTCCCCAAGCCGTCTGATAGTCTCCAGCAGCACTGCCCTCAGATAGGAGTTAAAATGACACCAGGCTGGGTCCCTGTGTGGCTTTTGCTCTGGCTTCACCAGTCCTGGTGAGGGCAACATTGCCTTCCCAACTGGAAAAGCTTCCAGGGGACTTTAAAAACCGCAGAAAAAGGAAGGAGAAGTGATGTGTGGGTGATATTTTCTGTAATATTTCTGCAGGATATTATAGAAAAGCCTGGGGGG
>WEIU01004731.1:0-46636 GCA_013389925.1 Aegithalos caudatus | reverse complement strand
TTTTTTTTTTTTTCCTAATGGCATCTCAGAGTGCAGGCTCTGGGATGGTGAAAAAAAGTGTAGGAAGCAAAAATGGCCTTTAGCATCCTCTGAGGTTTTACAGGTCCTGGTGGGGAGGTGGTGTGGAAGTGCAGAGTGTTCCTGTGTCGTAAAGCAGAGCTGCACACAGGGTGCTGTGTGTGGCACTGGAGTGTCTGAGGACGATGCTGATGTCCCCAGCCCCGTGGGCACCCCTCGTGGCCAGGGGGCATTAACCATGTGGACCTTGGCATTCAGAGCTTGCAGGGGCTGCTGCTGGCATTAAATCCCCATCACTTTTCTTGAGCTGACATATGAAAGCTCTAGGCACCTTTGTTGCCTGCATGGATCCTTCCTATTATGGTTAAAGTGACTGAAGGTTCTGTGAATTACTGTCCTGCTCTGCCTGGGGCCCAGGGGGAGAGGAGAAGGAGCAGAAGGACCAGAGCAAGGCACTGCCAGGGAATGTGTCTATGGGGGGCTGCATCCAAACCAACCCCCACAAAAGGGTGAGAGGCTCTGGCAAGGCTTCTGCACCTCTTCTCCTCCCCCTCCACCCTCTCTTGCCACCTTTGTTAATGCAGGCGGAATAATTCCTTGTATTGATACAAAAAATATATTAAAAAATAGCAGAACAGGGTTGGCTGCATGTGGTTAAAAACCTCTTGCATTTTTCCCGCACTTAGTGCACACGAGGGACCTTCCCCGGGCAGAATTATCAGCATGTTTACATTCAACTGACCCATCTCAAGCATGAATTTTTTTAAACTCCATTTCAGCACCCCCCGGCTCCCCCCCCCCGCCTTGAACTTCTTCTTTCAGAGCAAGAACAAGGAAGGAAATTGAAAATCCCAGAGAGCCCTGGACGGTCCAGATTTAGGGCTTTAGCTTTTGTTCGCACAAACTCACTTGGCTCCCAACCGGCCTCCACCCATGATCCCGACATCCGCAGCCGCTCAAAACAGAGCCCGGAGCCGCCCCCGGCCACCGCTGCCCCGGCTCTGCTTCCCGCTCCTTCTCCCTGCCTTTCTTCAAAACCTTTTTCCTACAGCCGGCGAGCAGTTTGCTACGTCGAGATGAGTTTTTTCTCCCCTCGGCGTGCCTCGGATGATGTTAAGATTATGCAACGTTAACAGATGTGGGGTTTATAATTATAGCTGCCTGTCCTCGGGAGGAGCCTGCTTTAGCTCCAGGCGCGCTCCGCTCGGTATGGGATGCTCCCGGGGTGGCCTGCAGCCCTGGCAAAACAACTGCATGGGCGGCTCCAGCCCCATTCTACCGGGAATGCTCCCCCGGGAGTGCCCACCCTCCCGAGGAGGGAGTGCCCCGGGTGAAGGGCCGCTCTGGACAGCCAATCTCTGGACCGCTCTTGGCTTTCCGTCTGTGCGAACTCAGATTAAATTTGTGTTCCCCAGTCAAGAAAGTATTTTTCTGCCCCTCGACGGGAAAAAAATCCCGTCTGTAGGGAAGCAGTGGGGCTGGGATAACTTTGGCGTGCCTTGGCTGGCTGCTATCTCCTGGCAAACGCTGCCTGTGGGGATGCTGCTCTCCTGGCATCAGCAGGATACATCCTCCCTCTCTGCCCTGTCTGTGTGCGATCACAGTCACTGCAGAAAACTTGAATTATTGTGCATTTAGGTGTTGTGCTGACCCATGGTTGAGTTGTGAGCATCACCTAAACGCTGCCTTGGTAGCAGCCATCTCTGAAACAGGGCAATGCCTGTGCTGTGTCAGGGATGGGAACAGAAAACTGTTGATCCAAAAGAGATTTTTCAGGAGTCTCACAAGGTAGATATCCAACTGGGCTGCCAGGGGCAAGCCCAAAGCCTTGAGAAATCAGCTGGAACTTGATCTGTTTGTCCTGGCTGAGCTATATAACTCGGCTCACAGCAAGCCACGGACTTGTTATGCTTGCAAAGAAAAAGTAACTCCGAGTTCGACCTGTCTGGAGAGCATCACTGCTAGTTTTAACTGGGAAGGAAAACACCAATCCAGTGGGTGGCAGGGCTTTGTGCTGGAAGTCAAATATTTCTCAGTGGCTGTGGTTATGTGAGTTAAACCATGCAAAGCTGTTGGCAGCTTAGGATGTGACAAAATTGTTAGTGACAGATCAGTACCTCAGCTAAAGGGCCACTCTGCTTTAAGCCTTTAATGCACCGGGGAGGCCAGATGGTCCCATGGGGATTTTTTGGGAAGAAGTTTCATCTGGTCCATCCTCTCCAGAGGAGGGTTGTCTTTGAAGTCTTAATTTCTGCAGGTAAATCAGAGAGGATATTGTGGTTATCTTGCACTTCTGGCAGGCTTGATGGATGTGAGATCTCATGTCTATTTTGCTGAACAACGCAGTTTTTTTGGGTTTCCTTACTACATGCTGTGGGTTGGATTTTCCAGCATGGCTCATGCTCTGCACCCACTGAACTGGGGAGCTGAGCATGAGGTTTTCCTCCCTGCACCAGGACCTGGCATACCTTGCAGGGCAGAGTTTAAAATGCCAGATGACTCTAAAAAGCCTGTGTAAATAATACCTTCTCATTCAGCCCCTCCACTGCCTGGCTGCACTCAAAACCAGGTTTGCTGGCGCCCACAATAAGGGGAAGAATTTTGCTTCAGTTTATTCCCAGCAGCTCTGCAGAGCCAAGAGAGGATAGAGAAAACTCTGAGGTAGATTTGCAGGGCAAACAACCACCAGATAAGCAAACAGCAGTGTTTTACTCTTGAACTGGTCTCATTCAATCGAGGAACATAGCTGAAGGCACTGCTTGCTGGCATTCCCAGTGTTATTTTTTAAGAAATGGCAATGAAAGGCCTGCTGCAGTGTCATGCTGTATATTTTAGCCTGCCTGTCCAGGGCCCTTGTTGACAAATGAGTTGGCAACCTGAGAAAGCAGATTTCCCCCTGTTTATCCTCATACCCTAAGGGTTTCTTTAAGCATCTGCTGCTTTGCCTTCTCTGCATGCAGCAAAGCTGGTCACAGGCTTTCCAGTCAGCATGGGCTGCACAGCTGAAAGCTTTTAGTGAGAGGGGGATGGAGAGAAATTCAGTGCACTGCCCTCCAGCACAGCCACATTTTTCAGGGCTGCTATAAATGGGCTTGTGGATACAATTACAGGCTGGATATTGGCTTGCAAATGAACATAGCAAGCATCCCCTGCCACTTCCCATCCCCTTGTCCAAATGGTGAGGACCAGAAGCTTGTCCCATGAGACAGGAGGTGGCTCACAGTGGGCTCAGGGTGGCAGTGGCTGCTCAGCATCACAGCCACTGTGAGGGCTGCCAGTAAAGGTCCTCTGGGGGCTCTGCTCCACCACAGCTCTTGTCTCCTTGGCCCACATGGGGCTTAGACTCCCAGGATGAAATACAGACTGTCCTACACACCCCTCTGTTTTTTGGTGAGTTCACACTGAGGCTATTGCAGAAGGGTAGAGGAGACCACTTCTGAAGTGGCCACCTCTGTTGTGGCAGGTACAGCAACTCCAAAGAAGACATACAAGACAAGGCGGAGATGTCCCATAGGTGTTTCTCTTGAACATACAATTTTCTTACAGAAGATGTTTGGAGGCCCAGGACAGGTTTACCTTCGAAGTCAGAGCTTTTGGGCAGAGACTGACTGCCTTTGGCTGCTGCCTGTGGATGCCATGCACATGCCAAAGACTGCATTTTGGTTCTACAGAAGATGGACAAAATGGGGACTTTGCCCTTTCAGATTTGGACTTGCTTTGACTTGTGGCTTTGAAGGTCATCTGAGGCTGCAGTGCCAGCCAAGCCTTGGGATTGTAACATAGATGGTGGCTGCTGGTTTTAGTGTGAACTGATATGCAGAGAAATCATCACAGCCCTGGGTGGTGCCATAAGCTGAAAACTCCCATTCCCTGGACCACCACTCATGCACAATCTTCTGCTTCATCTTCTTTCTCATATTCTGATAGGCAATAATGTTAGAAATGCCAAAATATTTCATCACCTTGGGGTGCTTTGGCACCTGGGTGGGCTGTATAATCCACAGCATACATTGATCTCCTCTGTCCCCAGTGCCTCATGGAGGCTGGATGGGTTATACTGACCCTCCTGATTGCCCTGCAGTTCTCAGCCAGCTTTATGCCAGCTCTCTGGAAGTGATGGGATTTGAGGTCAGGTGTCCAGCAAGCCCTGGCCAAGTGGAGAGAGGGGAAGAGATGTGGGGCCCTCTCCCCTCCCATCTGAGATTCAGAATGGGGCACATGGGCTGTGCTGGACTGTCAGCTCCAGAGATCTTCACACTCCTCTCATGTACCCTACACTGCAAGTATTTCCATCAGTTATTTGTTTAAAATTTTTTTTGTTCCTTTCAAAATTTATTTCTCCTAACAGGAGAAAAAAAAAAAAAGTCCTGAGGGTCCTGAATTGGTCTTTTGCAAAGAGGTGGGTTTTGGTATTTGGTCCTAGAGACCAATCTAGTTTCCACTGGTGCAAATCCAAAAATAAATTTCATGTCTGTGTTTTGATTATACAAAATTTTTCTCTAGTGTAAGTAAATTAGCTCAGAGCTTGGCCTTGTTGTTACTGCAGTGAGCTGAGCCTGTACATCAGTGCTGATGGGATCTAAGTTTTTTTTTTGCCTTTCCTTTTAGTCATTGAAAGCAGCCATCAGGAGAGAAGTTCAAGCACAGAGATGAGGACTCCTGGTGCTCCTGTGGAGCTGGTGACGATGCTGGCTGGGAGCAGGGAGTGGGCATCACTGCCTGCCAGGCACGGGGCAGTGCCAGCAGCAAGCAGGGTCACAGGGCACACTGGCCCCTCTGCCAGTGATGGGGATGTCACCCCTCCAGGAGCAGGATCCTCAGAGAACACATCTTCTGGGACAGTGACCCACCTGCTCACCAACAGCCACCCTCCTGGTGAGTTTTATGGATGTGAGAGCCCCTGTTAGCTGTTTCCAGCCATGGACTGAGCATAGCCAGTGGGTTGGGAAGTATTCCTGCCTAACAGCTGGAAATGAAGATTTTTGAGAGAAATCCAATCTCAGGAAAGCTGGGGTTTGTTTCTTAACTTTACAATGAAGATGATTCTCAGGAGCTGCCACTGTTTTTCACCATGCAGCAGTACCCAGGCAGTCCTGCCCATCCAATGAACTCAGGGGCTGTGCAGAGATCCTGGGTGTCCCCACGCCTCCCTCCCAGCAGGAGCTCAACCCCATCACAAACCCAGCCTAGGTTATAAGAACTCAGATTAAGCATACCTGACCAGATGTGATGATGATTTGTGACTGAGGTCCTTACATGGAAATCCTGCAAGTGAACACTTATTTTTGGGCTTGTTCATAATCTTCAGTCATAAGTAAACCAGTGTACTTTTTGAATCATGAACTTAAATCAAGGCCTGTTTCTCACAGCAGCAAAACAAAGCTGTGCTGATTGCCCTGTCCCCACCTCAGTTTTTTCTTTAATATTCCCAGCTGAAATAAGATAGAAGCATAGAGGTTTTCTTTAATTCTTTTGGTTCCTTGGGTTTTTTCTGTTCAGGGACTAGAATGTGGAGTTGGCATGCCCAAGCTACCAGCTGTGGGCTGTTCTGGCACCAGTTCCTTACTGCCTTCTGTATTTTTAATGCCTCTAAAAATTCTGTTTCTTTTGCCATGCCCAAATGAAGACAATGCCATTTAAAATGCCATTATTTTTTGGCAACAGAAACCCTGTTCCCATCAATCCCTCCTGCAGTTAAGCTGTGCTCTGTTAAACAGAGGAAACATGAGGGATGCAGCTGTGACCCTTCCTATTGCGTGTGGTAGGGCTGGGTACCACTGCAGGTGATGCTGCTGCCAGCCAGATGAGACAAATTTCCAGGTGAGCATGACCCTCTCCCTGTTGCTTTCCAGAGCCTGGAAGCCATCACCATGCTGCAGTCAGCCAGGGGAGAGGCAAGAGGACTCTGGTTTCTCCCAGCACCCCTGCAGCTGCCGAAGGGACGGCGCCAGGCTTGGAAGCTGTCAGCACCGATTTGGCTGAGGGGGTGCAGGGAGGGCACCATGGGCTCTGGAATGTGTCAGGGGTTAACAGCACCCTGAGGACAGTGCTGCCATCTTCACCTTCAGAATCTCATCACCCAGGTGAGCCATCCCAGTGCAGCCCAGAGTTCCAACACCTGGGAACAAGGGGAATGCTGTTCCCCAGAGCAGCCAGCATTAGTTAAGCCTGGTTCTCCTGCCTTGTAGAGTTTTGTGGATCCAGCTCTCCATCCTCACCGTGCACTCAGGGCAGTTTTCTGGCTTGCTTTGTGCACAAGGATGGAGTGAAGAATCCATGTGGCTTCTCCTGGTATTCAAAATTATGAATTGCTTGGTGCAGCTTCCAGACACAAAGCTTCTGCAGGCACAGTACAGACAGAGGAGCTGAGGGGCAGGGGAAGGGTGGCAGTGTGGAATGGTGTGCAAGCAGCCAAGCCCATCTCTGGGCTCTCATCTGCTTTCTCTCATTGCCTTGCTGGCACTGACAGCCTCTCTCAACCACTGAGCAGCTGGGTGGGCATAGAGCTGGGCAGCAGCCCTGCCATGGGCACTGCAGCTGCTTCACCCAGCCCCTGGGGGAGCAGCCCCAGCACTGCCCTCCCTGGCTCCCTGGGACAGCCCCAGGCCTCCTCCCAAGCTTCAAGCACCCAAACTGTTGCAGAGCACATCATGCTGCACCCCAGGGGTGTCACAGGGAGCTTCCCCAGCCCTTTGCTGACAGCATCACCTCCCACGGACAACGCTTTTGGAGGTGAGCTTTGCTGGCCTTTGTTTCATAGTTTTAAAAAGCCATTTTATAGTATTTGCTTTCTTGAAGCAGAGGAGATGTTCTGTTTTGCACGCTCTATGTTTTTTATTATTTGGATGGTTAGCTGAAATTCCCTGCTGAAAGAAGGAAAAAGCAATGGAAAAAATAATTTGATCCAACCCCCCCAGCATTTTCCATTTAAAAAAAATAAAGTTCTTTGGATGTTATCACAGTGTTTTCTGCAGGGTGGATGTCTGCAGCTGTGAAATATCTTCACTGAGGTAGTGCCAGCTGCAGAGCAAGGACAGCTCTGGCCCCATCTGACCTGTGCCCACGTGGTGACAGAGTGGGGTGGGAGGTTGGGAACCCACTCTTGTGGCCACACGGGGTGGGTTTGCCCTCAGCTAGACAGGGTGAGATGCCTGTGCTTAACAACTTGCTCAGGGCAGCAAACCTGATATCCCTGGACTCCATGGCTTCCCCTTGCTTGCTCTGCAGCAGCCAGTTTCTGGAGTTCCCAAAAACAGAGACTTTGCCCAGCTTGACATGAGTACTGAAAACCTTAGTGTTGCCAAATCCTTATCCTGTGCCCAGGGCTTTTCAGGAGCAACCACGTCTCCAGGGTTCTCACAGTGACACATCCCTTCCCTCTGTCACAGCTCTTGGGTGCACCACTGGGGATGCAGGAGACCTGAGATGCCCTGGGATGTGCAGTGAGCTGCAGGTTCATATGGGAATGTGGCTGTGCTTAGGTTTCCTCCCTTTGCTGTTTGGTGCTGTGCTTGAGCCACCAAAAAAAAAAAAAAAAAAAAAAGAGAGAGAGAGAAAAAGAAAAGAAAACAACTGAGCCTATTTCCAGCAATTTTAGAGCAAAGGTGGGATTTAAGGGCAAATCCCTGCAGTCCTTGCCCTGTGGGGTTTCCTGCTGTCTGGGCCATGCCACTCTCACCGCCTGGCAGCAAGCTCTGGGTTTTGTGCAAGGTCTCCCTGTGGTGAGGGGAGTCCTGCCATTCCAGGAGAGCACTTTGTCCAGATTGAAGACTTCCTATGCTTAATATCTGTGTGTGCATCGTAAGCATCTGGGAGGAAAATGGATCCATCTGTTTATAATTTCATATGTATAAATCTATTTTTTTTATTGTACCATAGCCATTGGAAGCAGCTACCAGACATCCAACAACTCAGCTACGGAGAGGTTTGGTTCGGATTTCCGCACCGCCAGCAGCTCCATTTCCACAACAGCCACCAGGGGTGGAGGGAGGACATTAAGGTCTCTGCCAGCCAGCACCAGGCTGGTCACCATGGCAGAGATTTCCACCTCTGGCACTGAAATCACCAGCTCTTCAGGCCAGAGCCAGCCCCATGGGATGTCTGTGGGTGCCCAGGGTGATGGAGGCAGAGCTGTCACAGACCCATTGCTCACACGCTTGCCATCTGCTTCAGAAAGTGCTTCCACAAGTGAGTTTTGATAGATAGCTGTATACCTCAGAACTCTTATTTAAAGACTCTTTATTAACAAAATCCATCCTTTTTATTTTAAAGAAAGGAGCAATAATATTGTATTTGGCATCTTCTGTACATTGAAAAACGTTTCACAGAAATGAAAGTATGGATAAATATTATTCTTGTTGGAAGGGAAGGATAGATTTTCCTTGAGAACTTCCAGTTGAATTTTACAAGCAATAACTTCAAAAGTTCCTATTTAGAGACCACTTTCTCCCTGTCTTAATGATTTCCCAGTATTAAATATTTCCATATTGAGTATTCACACATTCATTGTCTACATCTACTGATAGCAGGATGAAACCTACCCAGCAGTTTTTATCTCTGTTTATGCAGTTTTGTCTTTCTCTTCTCCTTTTTCAGCTTTTAGCAGCGATTATGAACTCCCCAAGAGCATCCCAGGTGCAGAAGAGGCAACACTGCACTTGGACATCCAGGATGCTGACATGTCCAGTATGGCAGTGGGGACACTGATGTCCCCAGAAAATGGCCACACAGCTGGGGTGACAAGGGACTCTGCCACCAGCACCAACCCCACAAGCTCTTTGGGTGGCCCCCCCTCTTCCTTGAGGACTGGGACACATCATCCCAAGAGCTCACGGGAAGCCACTGATCTCCCTGGCCCTCCTGGGGGTCCTTTGCTCACAAGCTCCCTCTCTGCCTCTGAAGGTCCTTTCCAAGGTAAATTTGTTAGTCTGAAAGCTGTCTGCCTTGGGGCTGGGTGAGATTTCACATCCCTGTGCTGGTTTTCTTCAGATATGGTCATCAGTCATTACTGGATACATGGATGCTTTTATTACTGGCTGCACTGAGCTGGCAGTGGGGCGGGTGGGAAGTGGGAGAGTGGAGCTCAGCTTTTGGGTGAAAAAGTGGAAAACATCAATGGCCTCATTGCTAATGGAACTCCTGTCCTGGGAAGAACATTGGTAAGAAATACGTGCACACACTTTCCCTGCCAGAGACACTTGCTGGGGTTTTGCAGCTGTCACCTGGTGTTATATCTGCCGTGCAGGTTGGTCTCTAGGATGTAGGTTTGAGATTTTTCATGGCTTTTTGTAAGGCACGTGTGCCTGTCCTTAGGAGATTCACCTCTTTCCCAGAGGAAAAGTTTCTCAATGGGAAGCGTAGAAATGGGTGCTGAGCAGTCATACGTATAGCTCTGTATGCTATTTTATTAATCAAACCTTGTTTTCTTGTATCATAGGTGTCAGAAGCAGCCACAGACCAGTGGCAGAGAAAACCTCCCTCACTTCCTCTTCCCCCAACATTCCCATTTCAGCCACATCCAGTGGTGGTGGAAGGCCTCCCAGGTCTGCCTCGGGCAGCAGCCACTGGACAGCAGCCAAGGGCTCCACGTCCAGCAGTGCCATGTACAGGACCTTGGGCACAACCCAATCCTTGTCCACATCTTCTGTGAGAGAGACCTCCAGAGCTCAGGGGTCCACAGGAATGACAGATTCCACCAAGGTGGCAGACTCTTCCCTAACACGCTCTCGCTCTCCTTCAGAAGGTCCTTCTCCTGGTGAGCTCATGTTAGAATTGAAATACCATTTTTCTTACAGGCCAAAGGAGGACTTCCTGCAGCTTACACTTGCCTGAATCTTTCCTGCAATCTAGAATATACTGTTTGGAAGGATGTAGTGTGATTTTTTTGTCTGAAATTATTCACCTCATTCTTGACAAAAAAAATGTGCTTTAGATTTTTTACAGAAAGGGCACATGTGTGGAAAGTTTCATTATGCCAAGAAAAATAATTAACTTTCAAATCACAGTCCTTTTTTTACTATTTCCAGTTGCTATCTCCATGTTACAGACAAGAGAACTAAGCAAGTGAGGATTAGATCATGTCCCTGTGATCCCAGGGATCAGACTTCAGTTTCTACTTTCTGTCCTACTTCTTGGATCGTGCTGCTTCCCAGAATTTGAACCAGCTCAACAAATTTAAGGCAGTTTTGAATGTGGTCTCTGAGGTCCTTCATTCTGCTGTTTGGTCACAGTCCCATTGTGGTTCTGAAGGGGTCTGGTTCCCCTGATCCTGTTTCTTCAGACTTCTCTAAGACCTTCACACTGTTCAGGGTAGTGCTTTGTCTGAACTGATTTCCAGGCTTTTCTGGGTCACAATATTTGTTCTAGCAGCATTGAGTGCACTCAGGCACATAATGGTGAAATCAAGTGCACAGAATGAGTATTTCAACAATTTTTATATAATAGCACTTTTGTCAGCATCACGCTGTTTTTTAGAAGACAAATTTTTGTAGGAAGGATTTGCATCTTTGGAAATTGACATCCCATATTTTCTACTTGTGTTTGTGTACTTGCTGCCTCTGGGTGCTATTGGATGAAAGCTCATTTTTATTTATAGTTTCATATGTGTAAAAATGTAAATTGTTTCTTTATCACATTTTAGCAACTGGAAGCAGCCACGTGTCATTCAGCATCCTGCCAACAGAGAGAAGAACCAATTTCCCCAGCACCAGCACCTCAGTTTCCACAACAGGCACCAAGGGTGGAGGGAGGACGTTAAGGTCTCTACCAGCCAGCACCATGCTGGCCCAAACAACAGAGATTTCCACCACTGGTACTGAAAACATCAGCTCTCCAGGCCATTCCCAGTCTTCTTTAGGAACCCAGGGTGGTGGTGGCAGAGATACCACCCTGTCATCTGTGAACCCATTGCTCACAGGCTCACCATCTGCTTCAGAAAGCACATCCCCAGGTGAGCTCTGACCACACATCAAACACCCACCTGCAGGGAGAGTGAGGGGGTGCTGGAAGGTGCTGGATGATGGCATTGGACATCATGGATGGAAATGTCAACTTCCAGAAAAAAACACATTCTCTATTTCTTAGATTTAGCCACTGGGAAAAGCCAGCCTTACTGCCAGAGCAGTCTGGCCTCAAGACTTGCTGTGTTCTCAGGGACAGCACAATTTCAGGAGTGCCCCATTGGCTGTGTTTATACCAGCAGAAGCAGCAGCAGTCATTCCTGACTCCCATCCTGGGGTGCAAATCAGTGTTTATTGGTCCCATACAAACCTGCCATGCTTTCTTTTGAGTACCAGGGATTTGGGTGCTGTGTAACCTCCCCCTCACTCATTGTGGGTGCAGAGGAAACAGTGTGGATGTCTGGAGCCCAGGTCAGGCCTGTGGCACGGGGAGCAGTGCCAAAGGGAAGCAAACCCGAAAGTGCTCCCATAACTTGTGCCTAGTGACCTCTCCAGGGTGCCCTGCTGTGAGCAGCACCTCCTAGCACAGGGAAGAGCTGTGCCTTCAGTTAGCATTTTCTTAGGACTGGATTGCATTTTTTGCCACGCTCTCTCTATGCTCTCAGCCTGAAGCTGGTGATGGGAAAAAGAACACCTGCTTATTTATACTTTAGGCTGCATAAATAGTTTTGCTTTGTTCTTTCTCAGCAGACAAGACCTCAGAAATGGGAGGACATCTGTCTCTCACCAGCACACCCAGTGTGGTGACAAGTACCACCCGTGAGGAGAGAAGCACAGTGCCTGTGTTGGACACCCATGGAGCTTCCAGTGCCACAGGGAGCTCTGCTCCCTCTCTCCCCCATGCCAGCACCCTGGACACGGTCCTGCTGTCCTCATTGGCAGCAGAGCCTGGGAAGAAGAGTGGTGTTTCACAGAGTGGTGCTGGACTCGGTGAGCTTCCAACAAAGCTGCTGCCTGTGTTTTCTCCCAGTGTTTCAGTGCCTTCACCTTCAGCCACACTCTTCATCCACAAGGAAGGGACATCTCAAGCCCCAGGGAGCCGGAGCATGTGGAGCACAAAAGCAGAAAGCCACACATCTCAGCCAGACACAGCTGGGGACACCCACACCAGCCCCATCCCATCCTCCACAGCATGGCCTCGAGTGAGACATGTGGCATCTGGCCAAGCAGGGTCCCCAGAGCCCAAGGTCACCCTTTCATCCAGGGTCTTCACCTACTTCTCAACTGCTGCTGAACCTTCCAGTGAGTTTTTCTGAACTCTGGGGTAGGGTTTGACTGCCTCTCCCTTCCCCTCCTCTGTAGGACTGACCCAGCTGTTGCAGGTGTCAAGGGCAGCATTTGTAAGTGGTTGTGGTTCTGGACAGTGCTGTTGTATGTCTGCAGCTGCTGATGCTTAACAAGAAGGGTCTCCTTCTTGAGACCTGTAGCTTGCTGCTGTAGGACACATCAACTGCTTGTCTGGGGTGATCATTATAAATAACATAAACATATCATTATGAATTAATAGTACTGATTCCTCAGTATTTAGACAGTCCTTATGCTCTGAGATGATAAAATCAGATGCTGCTTTTCAATCCTTTTCCAGCTATTGGCAGCAGCCATCGCTCCCTGAGCAGCTCAGGTGCTGAGAGGATGTCCAGCCCTGTCACTGATCCCGTGTACGGTTCATCCACGTCCGCAGGTGCTGAGGAGGGGATGCTGCACTCAGTGACAGATGGCACACTGGCTGGTGGCATGGAGAGCTCTTCTTCCCATGCTGAAGCTTCCAGCTCTCCAGGGCCATCTGAGCCATTGGTGGAGCAGGGCAGGGCAGCCAATGCCTCCACCAGCAGTGGGGGCTTCACGGGCTTTGCGACGGAGACGGTGTTTGTACATCCTGCCAAGATACCCACCTCCTCTTCTCTCCAAAACAATAGCACATGTAAGTTGATGTCTCCTGCTGTACATTTGGGGGGAATTCACATTGTCCTGTTTTCCAGTACGTTGTACATAAAGTTCTCATTCATTTCTATATTCAGTACCACCTGTGGGTTCACTCAGGGGGATGTTTCCATCAAAGGCCTCAAAACCAGACCCCACACAGATGGGGAGCTATTCCAGAAGTGGAGCCATAAACCCTCCTGTTTTGATGGCTGTATTACTTTTTCTTGCATCCTAAGTAGTTTCTTTTGTGTGATGCTTTCAGAAGTGTTTTGTGATGACCTAAGTCAGTTGTAGAATTAAAACAAATTTTCAATACCATTTTTAAAAATTGTCTGAACTTAGCTTTACATTCTGAAATTGATATTCTAAGATTGATTGCACCTTTTATGCTGATTTTTTTTTTTTTGCAGGCTGATGTGCTGTTCATTTAGATTTTCCTGGCTGCAAAGTTTTGAATCACTGGGTTCATGATAAGCTGCAAATTAACATAATGTTATAACTTCATCCTGCAGAGGCATGAAGTTGACTGTGTAAATTGACTGAACAAGATGGATATTCTGTAGATGGGAATGGAGGATAAGAGGGAGAGGATATGAGTTTTGTAAATTATGAGTGATAAAGAGAACAACTGGGTTTTCCTGCTTAGCTTGCCACAAATATCACAGAATGCTAAGAGCTCGATCACTTTAGGAAAGCAGTAAGTGAAGAACAGTGATTTGGGAACCTACACATTTCATGGGAGTCTTGTGTCTGTCAGGGTTCACCATTTTAGAATCAATTAAGGAGTGCATAAAACTCTTAATCCCATAACCGTGCTTGAGTGGTGCTTGAAATTTTTAGAAAATCTTTAGAATTTTAGAAACAGGTTCACAGACAAGAACATCTTATTTAGCAAACAGTTTTAATATGACACCAAAATGCTGTTATTTACTCTGTCTTCCTAATATTTTTGTCCTTTTACTTCAGACTTTTCAGGTAGCCATCAGCCAGTCAGTAGCATCGATGCTGAGAAAAGGACCTCGGTTTCTCACACAGACGGCACATACATTTCAACCACGTATACCAGAGGAGGAGAAAGGACCCTCCTGTCTATCTCCAACAGCAGCACCTCTGCTGACTCCTCAGAAAGTTCCACCTTTTTCTCTGAAATTTCCAGCCCTTTTGATGCCTCACAGTCATCTGTGGCTCATGACAGGCAGACCAATGCATCCAACAGTAGCAGTTTTGTTGAACCATCCACGGAGCCGTTGCTGGTGCACCCTTCCAAACCGTCGACGTCTGGTTCTACAGGCAGCATAGAAAATACAACTCTCTTCAACACTGGCTCTGAACTGTTGACCACTGATAGATCATCTCTGTCTTCATCAGCATTTCCAGCCTCTTCCTCACTGTCATCACTTCAGCACTCGCTCTCATCAACACCACCAACTCATCTGTTTACACTGTCAGAATCACCTGAGGCACGCTCGCCCTCTGTGATGGCATCTTCATCCTCTCTGCAGGCTTTGTCATCCTCCTTGCCCACTTCCTCTTTGCCCTCCCCATCTTACTCATTAGCATCTTTATTGTCTGTATTTTCATCACCCTCATCCATCTCGCAGTCCAGTGAGAGTGATCAAGCAAGCACCACTGTGGCTACAAGTGTGGTCAGGCAGGTGCCCTCCACAGCTGCCACAGCCAGGAACTCACCCAGCGAGACCAACAAGCCCAGTGTCACACACCAGCCCCAAAAGAGCACCACCTTCACTCCCACCAGGTCACCTCTCCCTACGGCACCCATGGAGCTGCTTGGTGGCCGCATCGTGTCTGTGTCCGCTCCTGTGACAGTAACGGAGACTGCCTCACCTGGAGATGCCACCACCCAAGGGGACAGCTTTGGGAAGGCAGCACCGCTGCTCACCACAGCCAGTGTTGCTCCACAGGCTGGCCCAACAGATGCACCCCCGGGTCCCTCACCAAGTGCAACAAATCACAGCAGCATTGTCCCTGCAGTGGCGGTGACCACGGTGAAACCTCCTGTGCTGACAACGCCGGCCGGCCACCAGCCCACCCCAGGTGAGGCCAGCACCATGAAAGACCACAGGGCCCAGACACCCACTGCCACTAAGCACAGTTATACCACTGGAAAAAGCACAGAAGCCATGCATCCCACCACTGCGAAGCCTGGTAAGGTCACTGAGGAAAACCTCCATGTTACAAGTCCTTCTGAAGCCCCTCCAACCACCAGGACCACTGTGAGCATTGCAACTACTTTGGCTGCTACCAAACCAACCACTGTTCCTCCATCGAGCAGCACGGTCGGGCTGAGGACATCACCTCCAGCAACAGGTAATGTGTACAGTGGCTCTCACAGTGGTGGGGCCAGGAACAAGCAGGGCAGGAACACCTGGGTCCCACTTTTAAGAGTTTTCAAAGAGTTATGTGTGCATGTATGTATGACAAGTCTGTTAGCAGGGTTTGAGGGCCATAACTTGTTTCTGTGTTGATTATTTTAAGCTCAGGGTTTAGCAATCAAGTTGAATGGCTGAAATAAGGGTCAGCACTATGGTGAACATTTCTGATAGAAAGATTAAGCTGAAATTTCAGTTTCAAGAAAATAAAGCTGATTTGCCTTACAGGTAAGCACAGGTTGCACTTTATATTTGTTGATAGGTTAACAATAACAATCAATAATGATTGATACCTCTCTTATTAATGAGAGTATACACTTGGCCAGCACTTGGTATTTGTGTTGAAACTGCTTCTCATATTACAACCTATGGTTGTTTTCTCTCCATCTCACTAAATATTAATCTTCTGCTTAGGGGCCTGATGCTTCTTTTGCTAGGCTATGTACCATAGTCTTGCTGAATGTGTCATTATAGTAATTTATTACCACTGCCAGTAGATGTGGTGATTCCAGCCAGTCTCCTTATCTTATCAAGTAAATACATTTGCTGAAGTCTTATATGAAAGGAAATTGACTTTGTGTTTGAAGTTCAGAGCCCAGCCATCATGCCACTGTAGGATATTGTGTGTGCTAAAGGCATTAATCTCAGTGAAATATTGGCAATAATAAATATTCCATCCAATAATTAAGTATTTAAAAGTTATTTCTAAGGCTGATTGGTTTTAATTATAGCTATAGCTTCATGCCAAAAAAATCACTTTACTGGGATGAATTCTTTTTAAATTGAAAAATTAAGGTGATTCATCCTGTTTAGCAACTGATTCACACTTTTGCCAAATTATTCTTTCCTTTGCAAACTGAGATTTGCCATTTACCAGAATGAAAAAGATCCTTCTGCTGTCTTGGACATTGTGCTTTTGTACATGGGCAATCACTGCCCTGAGAGAAGCTGTCCTGGTCTCTGCTGTTCAAAGCACAAACTGAAGGATGGCAAAGTGAAAGCCATGGTTTTAAATCACACCCACTCATTCCTGGCTGCTTAGAGTCACCAAATCTGCTTCTCACTGCTGCTGAGGTAGCTGTGCCAGGCTAGACCAGGTGTGAGATTGCATCAGGTGGTGTTTCCCAGTGCAGAGTTTGGCTCGGGGCTCTCAGGTCTGTGTGGTGCCATGGGTTATGGCATTGCCCCCAAAAATGCTCACACAGGTTTGACTCCTGTGGTTGGTGCTTTAACCACAGTCTGTCCTTCCTGCCTTGGCTTCAGCACTCAGGAGCAGCCACAAGATAGGTGCAAGTAGTGTGTAAGCTGTCTTGCTGGTCTTGTAGAGCCTTGTCACGGACAAGTTCACAGCCCTGCCTATTGTCTGCCCTCATGGGCATGTGTGATGTGTGTTTGTGCTTGTGTGAGTCATAGATGCAGCAATAGGAGCTTTTTTTTTGTCCACGATATATTTTTTCCTTTCTTTTTCAAGATGAAATACTGGATATATACTCCAGAATTTGCAGTTTGAATTGTGTAATCTATGAAGCATCTGAGATTACAGTCCTTAATCCCCTGAGACACAGTATTATCACAGTGGTGTCTGCTCCCCAAGCTGTTGCTCACCCAGCAGGAAGGGCACTGTGAGTGGTGGCACAGGCAGGAATCACTGCTGTGACCATCCCCAGGCTGGCATGGAGGAGCTCTGGAAAAGGAGGTGATTGCAGCCAGGGCTGCCTCCACCATTTCTGGTAATCCACAGACTGGATCAGTGCTCAAGCTCTACTTTTGGAGCAGAGAAACAGGGCTTGGATGAAAAGGGCAGGACTTTGGTGAAGTAGCCCATGCTCACATGTCTAACTTGGGCTGTTGAGGTTCCTCCTTTGGTCTTCTCATGCATAAACTGTTGGGTTGTTTGTCTTTGGAAGGAACCCTGAGATCTCCTGATGAGCAGTGCTGTAGGGCAGTTGGATGTTCGTATTAACAGGGATCCATGCTAGACCCCAAGGGCTTTTGAATGAATATTCAAGTGGTTTATATTTATTCTTTCAGCTCCAACAGAATAATTAGGAACAGCATAAATATTAAGTGCAAATGATGCAGTGAAGCATCTGATAATGCTCAAGGAGTCACAAATGGGGAGCCAAGTTCATCTCTTTTAGCCCAACAGTTGATGATTTTTGTGATTCTGTAAGTATAATCTGGTTTGTTTTGTTTTTTGTTTTTTTACCTTTTATAGAGGTGGATAAATGTCTTTCCAACCCTTGTCCTGCACTGGCCACCTGCAACAACACCCATGGCTCCTATATCTGTCAGTGTCCTCTTGGATATGAGCTGGAAAAAGGAAAGTGCAATTTAGGTAAGAAAACAAAAGTGAAAAAAACAGGGATGGAAATAATTATCTTTAATCTTCTAAAATAAATTGACTTGGGCTCAGACTAGCTCAGGAGCTTAATGTTCCTCCCAACCACCACTTTTATCAGAGCCTTTTAGTGTTTGTACAAGTGTGGTGTCTAATGCCTGTTGTGTTCGGCTGCCTGGGGGGCAGGCAGAGGGATCTGAGTGCTCCTTAAAAACACAGCAATGGAGCAGTGGGCTCAGGCTTGTTAGTAAGGACAGAGGTGCCCCTTCGGTTCCTCAAGTGTTTTAAAACTCCCAAAAGCATTCAGCAGCTTATCAGCCCTGCAGACTCCTGTGAAGGCTCTTGGCTTGGGAGAAGTGAGTGGGGCTGTTGTGTAACCTGGCTTCAGTGGGATCAGCCGTGTGTGGAAAGCTAAGCAGCCGTGAAAGTCTTTGTAAGATCAAGGTCTTCTTTCATACCTTTAGCATTTTTGAGCAGCACAGTTATTAGCTGGAACTCAGGTTCTGACCCCTTCCTTTCTATTAGAGGACTCTCAGACTCAAGGACTTACAATATTCCATTGTAAAGGGGAATTTGTTTTTATAGATTTTCTTCTGACCCTTACTCAAGGAGGATTAGAGGCATGGAAATTTTGCTAAGGAAACATGGATGAGGTGTCGCTGAAGAGTGTTTTGAAACCTTTCTTCAAGTTGGAATATGTCAGCTTCTAATTTAGAGACTTGTTTTGATTATGCTTTGAACTGGTATATGGACAGATTATAGAAACACTGTAAAGGTGATTCTCATCATAATTTTTGTCTGGAGTTGTTACATTAGAGATGTATGATATACAGTTCAGTGGATGGGGAAAAAAAAAGAGAAAGAACTGGAGACTTTATAATGTTATCTGCAACTGTATTTGTTTTTCTGGTGGAACATAAAACTGGAGTCCTGAGTTCTCATTTTCACTGAGTATCTCATGACACTTAATACAAGATTTAGAGGTATTATCTCTGAAAGTCTGGACAACTCAGATTATTGCATTCTGCTGCTGTGAATCAAATATGAATCTAAGCACAGAAAAATGCATCTTTTGGACCTCTCTTCAAATGTCATTGCTCATTCTCTCCAGCAGTTTGAAAAATGAAAATGTCCTTTCTACAGTGCTTTATTTTGACTTGCTAATTTGATTTCCTTCCATTGCAGGGAGGAGTAAGAGATTTGACATGTTTACCCCAAATTATCATAAATAGCTTTGGTACCTGACACTGTTGTCTTACTAAATTTACCCATTTCTCTCTGTGTTCAGGGATCTGTTTAAGTTAGTCTGTGCTTCTGCATGAAATGTATGAACACTGAAGTGAAATGCTGTCTGTTCAGCAGCACTGAGCTCTGGAATTTGACTGGGACTGTGGGAACATTGCAGCAACCCTTGGGAAAAGAACCCAAGGCTGTGACTTTGCTTTACTGGGGCAGTGACTCTCAGATCTGAGTTTTCTCTATGCCTTGTAAAGGGATTTTCTATGCAAACAGCCTCTCAAGTAAGGCAGATGAAAGCACGTCTACACATGGCAGAGAAGTTACCTAACTAACTTGTCTTACTCTACTTTCTAGTGAGAATATTTATTGGCCAGGTTCCCCTGAAACTTAACATCACCCATGGGAAGTACACAGAGCTCTTCCATGTTGAGAGGGAGATCCTGGAGATGGTGAGTGTCCTTGCTGGGACTTTGGCAGTGCTGATGGGTCAAGTCCCCTTCACTCCTCTTATGGTTGTCACCAGCCATTCAGTTGTAGCCACGTGGCTCTTGGTCAGTGCTGTTGGCTTCCCCTTAGGCTGTGCCATCAGTAGCTCCAAAAATACCCATGGGCTGGGAATAGGTACATCTCTGTGCCATTCTTATCCAGATCACTGCATGTACAAATTTATCCTGTTAGTGGTTCCTGGCCTGAGTGCACTTCATTCCAGCTCTTTGGAGCAGGTGATTTGGAGATGCTGCCAAAGGAAGGGGGTGCTGGGTGGAGTCACTGTGAGGCTGCCTGCACAGCTCGTGCTGGGGAGCAAATACAAACAACTGCACAGATCCAGGGTCAGGGAAGATCTGCAATCTCCAAGGGTGCTGCTTTGAGGTCAGCCTTGCATGGGGCTCTCTCCCTGCTGACATCTGGCTCATGCCTGATCTTGTGGTCGTTACACAGTGGGGCCACAGGCAGATGCTCATGTCCAAATCCCTGGGGCTTTGTTCTTGTCCAAGACTGTGCAGTAGTGACCTTGTCCACCCCTAACTGGCAACAGGGCAGTGCATCTCTTGCAGAGCAGATGAACCTCTGGGATGCTCAGAGCCCCCTTGGTCTCAGCAGGCATCTCTGGGAAATGCAGGGGATGATATCAGTGACCCAGGAGGACTGTCCCATGCTACATCCCATGGGACTGCCTCCTTCCATCATCCCATGGGGCACTAACAGCTGCTCTCTCCCTCCTTGCAGCTCAATGCATCACTGTCAGGCTTGCCAGGATACCACCACTCCACAGTTAAGGCAAGCAGGTAAGGCTAAGGCTACCAGGGGAAGCTGGTTTGTGTTCAGTGGATGGGGACTTCAACTTGAGATCCACACTCTCCATTTTGAGTCAGTGCTGGGCTTGACACAGCCCAGCCTGGCAGTGGTACAGGGCACGAGGAATGCCTGAGCAGCTTGCCAGGCTCACCTGGCACTCTCCTCTTGACCTTATCAGCTTGGGGATGGGCTGCCCAGGAGGGATTTATGGCTGGCTCCAAAGTGAGCTACCAGCATCCCTTCCAGCTCTATATTCCCCTCTCTGTGTATTGGTTAGTCCTGGTTTTAAGGTCTGTTACAGTGTGTGGCTCTGTCAGTGTGCATGTAGTGCTGTGTGTGTGATAAGCATCTCTTGTGTCAATAGCAGTCCTATGTATAAGGTACTAATGATGACATCAGACCAACTTGTGATACTCAGGGCTGTTCTGTTTTGTTTTTTGTTAGGGAGGCAAATTTTGTGCATGTTTCAGTGCAATCCACGTTCTCTTTAGCATCCAACGTGACTTTCTTCGATGTTATCAGCAGTGTGAAAAGCTACATTCGAGCTTGCAAATCCCCCACTGAAGCCTGCCAGTTCCTCTCCAGCCTGAAATCACTCCACAGAGGTAAATAGCATCTGGAAGGACCTTGGCAGGAGGGGAAAGGGATGTTTTATTTGGCTCTTTTTATACAAGGAGGAGAATGTTTTGTCATTTGGAAAAATCCCTCTGAATCTTTTTATCTTACTTAAATGGAAGTCATCTTAAGAACCTCCCAGTACAAAAGGGATGCAGATACCAAGCTTTATCTTTGCCACATGTGTGAGAAATCTGCCTCTGTGAAAATATTGTGCAGCACAGGATTAGAGACATTGTAGGGCAGCCTTTCATCTCTGGGATGTGACACTGGGCCCAGCCAGATCAAAAAACCTTAAGTCTTAATTTCACACACATGGCCGGGAGCCAGAGCAATGGTGTGAAAGCCAAGAGACAAAACCCTGCCCGTGAACTCGATTAGAGCTGCTGAGGCTGCCTGGTGAGCTATGCTCTGCTGCCTGCCCAGTTTCAGTGTTGCAGGTTGTAAAATGGTTCACAATCAAGACCTTTCCATTTCTGTACTGAATCCTCCATCTGCCTAAGGGGAATGTGGATACAGCACAGAAAGGTGTGGAGAATGACACCACTGCTGCGCGTGACCTTCTTCAGGTGGACCCCAATACTGTGCCCTGGCATCTCCCAGTTCTCACTTCCTGAGGGAGTGATGGAGGAAATTTATCTGTGAGAGGTACCTCAGGGTCCCTGAAAGAGTTTCCTGCAAGGAAACTGCTGCACGTGGCGTTTTGTGACTTTAGGGTCAAGGCTTTAGGATTTGGCCTTGAGGAGGGTGAAGGGTGGCAACACTCAGCCTGGGTTTAGTTAAAACCCCCCAGTATCATTTTGGCAAAGTAAACATGCAGGTGAGAAGTTTAGTGTGTGCTTTTATTGCAGTCTGCTGTGTTTTAAAGCCATCCTCTGCCCGTGGATTGCTTTAAATTATTTGGGTAAACCTGTTCAGATTATACTTACCCATTACCTCTGATACGCTTCTGTAAAGTCAGCTTCTAACTTGAAATAAGCAGAGTAAGAAACAAATTATATTCTTGTGTAAGTACCTAAAAAAAAGTCAGATAAAAAAAATGATCTAGCAAGGGGAGGTTTATAAAAGGAGAGTGCCAAATGAATGACATATTTTCCATAAAATCCTGTTTCTCACGAATATTTATTCATTCCATTTGGTCTAACCTCCCAGCAAAAAATGTAAATTTGATGTCGCAATTTCCATCATTTATCCACAGTTTTGCTGAATGCTCATTGTAACAAGTCTGACTTTCTAAATTAAAACACTGCTTCAAAGTACTCTAAGTGAAAGTACAAAATTTTTGTTTGAAAAATGAAAATATCCAGTGTTTAATACTGAAATGGAAAAGAATTGGTTTGGTCTAAGCAAAATGTTTTGCTTGATATAAACTTAAAAACTGATTTGTTGAACTGTGTCAGAGGATGAATGTGTTTGGGCTTGAGCCAAACCAGATTTCTCCTTTTCATTTCCCCTTCTGCTTCTGAACTGAAACATTTATTATTCACCCCCTCTATTTGCCCGTACAAATGATGGTAGATACACAAGAAATGGTGACATAGGGTAATGTTGACTTCATCCTAACGGAACAAATAAAAATTAAAATAAAAATTAAAATAAAAGAGATTAAAGCAGCGCATCAACTGAATGGGATGTCCAGGTAAAGCAAATGTGCATAATGTTGGGTTCAGAGAGAACCATGCTGATGTTTGCCACCTCTTCCCAACAGCTGGCAGCTTGTGCAGGCAGAAAGATCCTGAATGTGACAAGGAAACTTCAGAATGCACTGACTTTGATGGAGTTGCACTCTGCCAGTGCAAAAGTGGGTACTTCAAATACAACAAGATGGACCACTCCTGCAGAGGTATTTATGCTCTTTATGTGGTGTACTTTGCCTGAATTTCCCTTAAAATTTTTGTTCCAGTGGAAATGAGTGTGTGCATGTAGTGCTATGCATGCAAACCCCTCAATATTAGGAATAAATATTAGTAGCTCAAGTTTCTTTTGCCCAGTTAGGGGGCTTTTCAGCAGACACCGAAGACAAAGTCTCTCTCTAGGAATAATATTATCCCTTTCTGGAGCATGCTGTGAGTCACAGTGATTGAGGAGAGGGAGAAAAGGGCCTGGCTGCTTTGGGCTCCAGTTCAGTGGCACAGAGCAGGGATGACGTGTGTCTCTGCCTGTTTTGACTTTGTTTGAACTCTCAGTGAACTTAGGGGAAGTGCTTTAAACTCTAAAGCATATATTAATACATCATCAGTATTTTTAAAATTTGTATCTGAAATTATTATGAATTTATTTTTCAGCTGGGTTCCAAATAGAAATTTTAAGCTTAAAGATCGCATTATTTTTTAGCTACTCCTCAGATCAACAAATCTGGTTTTGCTGCATTTTAAACAAAGTCCTTACATGCCAGTGTTCAAAATGACTTCTGGAGGATCAGGGTGTCCATTCCCTAGTTTGTGGTTGCTGTAAGGCTTCTTATGAAATGCAGTTTTCTGATAACATATCAGTAACAATTGCAGTAGTGGTAGTACATTGCTTCTGGCACTGCCTGCTGGTTGCTCTTGAAATAGGCAGAGATGTTTTGTCTGAGAGTGAGAGAAATGTGCCTGGAAATAACTCATGTGCTACAGACTCTGGGAGGGACAGCTCAGAGATGGGCATCTCTGCATGCCAGGGCATGGCCATGCCTCTCCTTCACTCTGTGGCCCCTTTGGGATGAAACCTTTCCCTTTGTGCTTTCCTTCCTTCCCCTTATCTTGTATGTTGGAGGAAGGATTTCTTTTGGGAAATACTGAGCACCTCAGCCAACCCTGGAGAGTCAGAGAGGGGCTTATGCAGTGAGTAAGGAGCTTATGTAATGAGTAAGGAGGTTTCTACCCAATTCTTGTTCCATTGTGGACAATGGGGACCCAGGGAAAGTTACTCCATTTGTCTTGTTCATGTCTCTTGCCAAGCAGTGAAGATAAATACCTGAAAGGCTATGAGGCACTTGGATGTGATGGTTGCAGAGAGCAAAGAGATCTAAGACCTCGTACGTGTGATTACTCCATACTTACCAAACTTGTTTGCTGTGGAAAATATAAAAACCCTATCTGTAGACAGTGAGGCCTCAATTCCACCTTCATCTCACTGCTGTCAGAAGGAAACATCTTACTGATCAGCTTAAGAGTGTCTGAGGGACAGGGTTGATGTTGGATTTAGGCTTTAGTGCAGAGGAATGAGGGCAACACTGACTGCATGGTGCCACTCTGATTTTCATTATCACTTGTGCCCATCTGGGCCAGCCAGGTCGTTGGGATTTTTAAAGGCTTTTCCAAAAGCCAAGCTATGGCCCCCTTTTGATATTTAGGGCTATTTTGCCGGTAAATATAGCATACAATATACCAGCCTCTTTGAAAATCTCTGCCCTTTTAATGCCTAAACAGGAACCGAGGTCTCGTGAGCATCCGACCCTCATTGTGGGTTGTGAAAATGTGGTGTAGTAGCTCCATTTATAGTATTTGCAAAGAGGGAAGTGGCTATTGTGCTGCCCTGTCCGGTCTCCCCTGTGGGAAGGCTGGGAGAATTGGCTGCCCTGACCCACAGGATTTGTTCTGTCCTCCTTGTAGCATCTGTCCTCAGGGACATGCTTGGGAAAGCATGCCATGGGCCAGGGAAGGGTTGGGTCTATGAGCCACAGGAGTTCCAGGATGCTGGCCAGGGTACCTCTTGCTGTGCTGTTCAGTGCCTCTGGATCACTGCTGATTTTCAACCTTCTCAGTATCTTCAGGGCTATTTCAGTAACAGAGCAACAAACCTGATGTGCCAACTTTTCAAGGGTATGCTATTTTTACTAGTACAGAGTGAAGCAAGGAGCAGCAAGGCAAGTTTTCAAAGAGATCCCCGAGTGTCTTTTGGGAAGGCAAAGGCAAAGGAATCCTAGGTTGAAGAGCACAACTCGATAGCTTTGCTCAGCCACTGACACTTAGGCCTTTCCTCAGTCCCCTGCTTGTGTTTGGAATCTTGCCAAGTGAGTGTGACAGTGAGAGCTCTCCTGGGAACGTGTTCAAAGGAGCAGGAAAGATGCCAAAGGAGAAAGCAAAGTGTCAGGGAAAGACACAGGGTGGAGAGGAAAATACATAAGCACCAAGTTTTTAAGTAAGACAGAGAAATGCATATTCAGGATCGTTCTTTTCCTCTTTTCTTCTCCTATATCCTCCTGACCTGAGAGCTGCGTGCCAGCAGGGTCCCAGGGCTGCTCCTGCCCATGGCACAGCTCCAGCTTTGAAACTGCTCAAGGTGTGTGTGCCTCACACAGATTACTGGGCTAGGATTGAGCTTAGGGGTGGGCTCCAGCACCTGTCTGCCTTCTCCTGCTGCCTTCCCAACATGCTGGAGCTGAGACTAGGATGCACAGGGCTGCTGTGCTCATTAGAGAAGGCAACTCCAGTGAGCTGTGAGGTGATGGTTCCCTCCCTTCCACTGCACATTTTGTTACTGCCCAGTCCTGTGGTTCACTTTGATAGAACATTCACTCCATAATGTTTTCAGTCTGCTTTTGTTAGCAAGTGAAAGGACCTACCCATCCAGTCTCCTTTTGCTAATGCCCCAGTGAAATAAATGAGCCAGGCAAGGATCCTTTGGGATTTACTATCCTTGCCCTGGCTGTTTGTTGACTGAGGCTCTTAACTCTTTCACAGACCAGAGACCTCTGGTCTCTTCCTTTACTTCAAAAATCATCTTAGAGGGAGAAAAATATATCTAGTACAAAAAGCATCACAGTGTGATGCAGCAGGGGGTCTGTGTAATGAGCTTCACCTTCCTCATCCCCAGCTCTGGAAAAATAAATGGAATGAGGGAGGTGGTGAAAGAGTGTTGGGGCTATATCAGGCAAAGGAAGGTGTGCAAGACCAGGTATTGTGGACATCAGCCCCCCACCATCATTGGTGTCAGTTGCTACAGCAAGTCTGTGTCTACAGCCACTGAAGTGATGTGAGTGCAGCATTCTTCCATGTCCACACATCCTGAGGATGTGAGGCAGAAGATGGGAAATTTTGTTATCCCTGGGCTTGCAACATCTATTTCTGGGAATTAGAAATCAAAAAGATCAGAGAGTTCAGAGAAAAGCTGCAATAATTAGGGAGACTCAGAGATCTCCATGGCCTTGGCTATATTAAAGATAAAGTAGTGATTCGGTGGTGAGAAGGAGAAATCTGATCATATAACCTTTTCCAATCTAATAAGTAAACATCCAAAGTCTGGAATTTGACACTGGAGTAATTCAGACCAGAAAGAAGGTGAATGTTTTTAATGGCTGAGGAAAATTAACTTTGTGAGCTTCTGACCCAGGGCTGTGGTTGATTGTCTGTCACTGAAAATATTAAAATCAGTTTGGGGCATTTCTCTAAAATGTAGCTCCAGTCCGACTATTTGATTTGAAACTGAAATTAAATTTAGGGAAATTCTGTGATAGTTTTAAGAAAATAGTGTTTGAGAGGGGGAAAAATTAATGAGCATTTTTGTTTTCACTGAAACAATTCCCTGTGGAATGTGCTACAGGGGTTTTCCAGACCCATGGGTGATGTCTTGCAGATCCCCAAGGCCTGCTGCCTGTGCTAGCCCTGGCTTGTCCCTCTGCCCAAAGTGACCCTGCCTGTATCACTCCTGCCCTGGCCTTTGAGTGACCACCCTCACTGCCTCTGTGAGAGGCAGCAGATCTGCCAGAGCTCTGGTGGGACTGTTGCTGAGAAAAGCAGTGATCTTACTAGTAATTTGAACCTCATAGTTGTGTGTCCAATGTATCATTGCCCTTTGCTGTTCATCAGAAGAGTAGTATAATTTCCTCAGAAATTTAGGATAGCTTTCCATAAGCATGGAAATTATTTTATTTTGAAGTGATGGTTCCAGTTTTTCACCAACATTTTGCACATAGTTTTCTGGATTATTTAGACCTAATATATTCAATTTCTATTGTATAGTAAAATATTATATCTCAAAATTTGATTTAGCTGCAGACTTAAAAGATCAGAAAAGAAGGTGACATGAGAAAAAAACATTAGCATACCACTTTGGGTTACCCTGACCGTTTGCATAATGTCTTGTTGCAGCACTAATATTTATAAGTAATTAATAACATGCACCAATGCTAAAGGAGCATAGTTTAATTGGGCTTTCAGAATGAAGACTGGAGGCACTTGCAGATTTTTTACATTGCTATTTTGTGTGAAGCAGTACAGTGAGTTTTCATTTGGGCAAGAAGCAGCTCTGCTGGGAATTACACTGCCAGCAGCCCTCCCTGTGCCAGGCTCCAAACTGGCTCTGCTCGGAAGCCCAGAAATGGTTCTGTCACAGCCAGCGGGAGGTGCATTTAGGCTCACGGTGTTTTTCCCGAAGCAGAGGCCACCCGGCAGCCCATCGAAGTGCATCTCATCGCTGCGGTGCAGCCGCGGTGCGGTCGGGGCCCGGGGGTGGTGCAGGTGAGGCTGCCCTGGGAAGCGGCGCTGGGAAATCCCTCCCGGCTCCACTGCGCGGTGCTCACGGCCCTTCTCTCTGGTTTTAGCCTGTGAAGATGGATATAAGCTGGAAAACGAGACCTGTGTGAGGTATGGTGACTGTTCTGCCCTCCTCCTACCCCACCATCCTTGCTCTTGGTGAGCTGTTGGCACAACTGAGCTGCTGAAAATCCTTGTTGTTCTCTGTTCCCAGCTGCCCCTTTGGCTTGGGTGGATTCAACTGTGGAAACCGTGAGTACCAAATTTCATTTTTTAAATTTATTTCAGAAATAGGAGATTTGAAACAAGTAATTGCAAATGACTGTGTCTAAAATGCAGTAGGTACAGCTACATTTTTTCAGTGCTTTTTGTTTCTTCATTTTCTGTTGAAAGTCATTTTGTGGATTTTATTTGATCAAGTTGACTTAATGTCATCTCCTAAGGAAAGGAGATCTCTTTTCCCTGTATAGTCTGTCAGGATAGCACATATAGTGGTCACTCTTGAAGCAAGCTATTTGAAGGTGAATCCATTCGAGTTACTTTGGTCTATAGGTGAATGGAATCTATTTCTTAGGGAAACAAGAGCTTGTTTTCTATTTCACTTGAAAACTTCAGGCTATATTGCTTACGGGGGCGGGGGGAAGGTGGGAAATGAACAGCTAATCCCTTTGCATGGGGCCTGTGGATGTGTTACACTGGGGTTTAAAACCACACCGCTGTTCCTCAGCCTGTGTCTCTCCTGTCTGTAGCGTACCAGCTGATCACGGTGGTGATTGCAGCTGCAGGAGGGGGACTGCTGCTGGTCATGGGCATAGCACTGATTGTCACCTGCTGCCGGTAGGTACCACTGCTCAGCCAGGCTGTCCTCCCAGGGGATTGCACCACACCCAGAGCTCCACGTGTGAACCCTTCAGGACTAAAATATAGCATAGCTAAGGACCAAAAGCTCCACCTTTCACATGGGTGAAAACATAAGCTAAGCAAGTAGGTTAACCAGAGGTACTGAAATATCAAACTGTGCTTTCATTTGGAGAATTTTTAATTTTTCTTTTCCCCAGTAGCCAGGCTAAACAATGGGCTGGGTCTCTTAAAGGCACACCTGGAAATCATGTCCTCTAAGGATGGAGAGGCAGAGGAGTCCTTCCCATGCAGAGCTGTAAGGCTCTGAAGCCAGGAAGCAGACTCCAGAAGTGCAAGCTAAGTAGAGAGGAGCAGTTTAGGCAACAGGAGTGGTTACTTGCCATTGCTCAAGTGGTGGTTGAGTGTATTTAAGGCTATTTTCATTTACGCTTGTGTACAAGTCCTGCATGTGCTCTCGCTCTGTGTGTGTCTCCCTCTCACACACACACTCACACACATACACACCTTGTTCCCATACCAGCAGGTAGCTTTGGACAGGATGTGCTTGCCTAGGAAGCAGTTCTGTGATTTGTGTAATCTGAAAGGGGATGCCTTGCAGTAACACCCTCTCCCCACCATTCCAGTCCTCAAATCTAGGATTTCAAAGCACTCTGATGAAGTTAGCAACTGGATTTGTCAGTAATATAGATGTGGCAGTGGTTTGGTTATGCACCTGTTACCCTGTATTTTGAGCCAGGGGGATGCCAGCAAACCTCAGCCAGGGGATGAGGTGGACACAGGGATCTCCACAGGGATGGACTGATGTTCTCATGATCCTGGCCTTGGGCAGCTTATGTGACTTCCTGGAGGATACTCTGCTTTGAACTGAAAGTGTCGCCAAAGTCCACTCGTACAACATTATAGTCGTGGAGGGACATTTGGTGTCACTCAGGCCAGCTCTTTGCAGGTCTTCCTTCTTAGAAATTAACATAGTGCTTACAGGTGCTATAGTTAATAGCGTGGGGGCTCCTAGATGTTTTTCTTCCTCAATTTCCATGATTTTTTCATAGACTTAGATGAACACACATGTTTTTGAGAGGGAAGGGGCATAGCTGGAACAACCTGGAACAAGAGGGGTTCAAACTGAACGTAGGGAAAAATTCTTTCACCAAGGGAACAGTAAGACAGTGGAACAGGTTGCTCAGGGAGGTTGCCATGTAACTTTGGAGATTTCAAATCCCTCCAGATAATGCACTGAGTTGCATGATCTGATATCATATCTGACTTGGCTTCAGAGCACAAAATTGGACTATAGTCCTGTTGTGATCTTTGTTTCCAGACAAGATTCGTAACATCAAGTAATGATCTCTCCTGAGATCACAGGAGAAGTGTATACAAGATACCAGGATAAGTTGTAAGTTTTCACTTTCCCTCATTCTTTTATAAACAGGAAGAATAAAAATGACATAAGTAAACTGATTTTCAAGAGTGGGGATTTCCAGATGTCACCTTATGCTGAATATCCGAAGAATCCCCGGGCACAGGAGTGGGGCAGAGAGACCATCGAGATGCAGGAGAATGGAAGCACCAAGAACCTGTTGCAGATGACAGATGTGTATTATTCGGTATCTATCCATAGCTTAACTTTTTACCCTTTGTGCCTCATACAGGAAAGAGATATTCCTTTATTTTTGGAAGTGCAGATCCCTTTCCTGAGAGATAAAAAAGGCAAAACAAATGTCTTCCATAGACAGCAAGGCATCAGGAGTCCTATGGACTCTAGCTATTACCTGGGGTTAATATCACATAAGAGATTTCATTAGGCAAAATGCTTAGGAAATGTCTAGGAATATTTTGGTTAAAATGCCCAAAAATCCCAGTCCTGGAGTAGAGAAGGACAGTAAAAGGTTTAGGATAAACTGCTAAAGTTCCCTGGGAGCAGTTTTCTCCTGTCCACCTTCACTGATGAAGTAGAAAGTTGAAACCTCTGTCTGGGGAAATTTTCCCCAAAATAGGAAGATGCTGGTCACTGAGGACCCCTCTTTTCCTCCATTCCTTCTCTCTCCAGAGTACATAAGGAGCATCCCTTCAGCTCTGAGAGAGTGAGGAGTAATGGGCTGTGTAGGCCACAGAAAGACACAAGCACAGGGTGTTATGTCATGGTTGATACCATGTACTAATGGCTGTATCCAGAGCTGTGGTGCTGCTGTATCATCTGTCACTCACTTTCAGCAACATGTACTTAAGGTGTGTGTGGGTTACTCACATGAGTGAAAGTCACAGGATTTCATCCAAATCACACATTCTGGACTCCTTGCTTTCCAGAGCAGAGAACAGAGAACATTACTATTTCTCTGGCTTATATTTTAAGTTTTTCAGTAAGCAAATTTACTAGGTTGCACAGCATGGAGTCAAATAATCCTCCTTCATGCTTCCACTAAGAATGAGATACTTGAAAATGAAAGTGCATTTCCTAATTTTTTTTAAAGACTCTCATTATGCTGGGAACTAGAAAGGGAAACTTTTAGCAAGCAGTAGCTGATGAGGGCTTTGCATGAATCTGCTCTGTAACAGACTAAACCAAGAGGCTTCATGTTATTCACTGGGTGTAATGACTGTTGTCTTGATCTTAGACATCAGTGTTCCTCCACCAAGTGCCCCCAGGAGATTTCTTAGTTACAAGAAGGGAAGACAAAGAAAGGTCAGATTGTTTTATATTTGACATGTAATTCAAAGGTCTGTATTGGGAGAGGAAGTACCTATGTTAAATGGGGAGGGGAGTGCCCAGGTAATACATCAGGAGACTAACTTTGATTTTCTAGGATTGCCTGTTTTAAGGATGGCTCTGGGATGATATCTGAGAGTTGTTTCAATACCTGAGCTCAGCAGTAGATTTTTTTTTCCTAATTACAAATTAACTGTGTACTTAGACCGCACTTGGCAGAGTCAGGTAAACTTCAAGTCTGTTCATTGGCCAGATGTTAAAATTAGATTTCATCATAATAATCCCTTCAGGCAATACAGCAAAAATTGTTCTAGATTATGGAGATCATTAGAGATCACATTGTTCCCTATAGGTACTGAACCAACAGCAAAGAGATGTAGTAAGGCTCTGCCTGAAGGAGGATTTGAGAGTGAGAAAAAGACCCTTTTTATTTTTTTTAATTTTTTTTTTTAAATACAGCCAACTGGACTGAGGAACCCTGAACTGGAAAGAAATGGACTTTATCCTCCCTACACTGGTTTGCCTGGATCTCGACATTCATGCATCTACCCTGGACAATACAATCCATCCTTCATTAGTGATGAAACCAGAAGAAGAGACTATTTTTAGCAGAGTGTGGAGAGGGAGTGGAAGATTGACACAGTTGTGTGGCCCTTACCCAGGTACAATGTGTCTCCTGGGTAGTTCAGACCACATCAGTCTTACTCTTCCCATTTAATAGGAAGGACTTTGAACTTCATGCTGAGCATTGCTGCCCTGAGGGACAGTCACAGTTGCTGAGCATCAGAGAGGAGGAGGAAGAGGAGGGAATGTCTCAAGAAGCACATCACTAGAAGACCCAGATGGAAGCTAACACATGTACTCCTTATTCGTTCTTCACTCTCCACACTGTGTGAGCAAGCATGGATCAGTACAGGCAGATGAACTGTGCCCAGCACTCTGCATTGAATGCCACTAGGGAGTGTCTTGTTTACAGATCTCGTTCACTGTTGACTGTGCTTGTCTTCCTAGCCAGCCTTCATGCAAAAATTCACTGTGCAGCTGCTTTTGGTCAGGCAAGTTTGTCCACTCCCTTTTAGACCACTGCCTTGCTGTCAGCCTCGTGCATGACAGGGAAGCTGGCTTGTCTTCTGGCCCTCACCTTCTTACTGCTAAAAGTTCTCCAGATTTCTGGGTCCTTGCCAAAGCCCAGGGTCTGGCAATGTTGGCTAAATTCATGGGTTGATTGTCTCCAAGGAGTGCAGGAAGATTAGTCACACCACTGCAATTTTAGTGGAAAAAAGGCACAGTTCCTCTGTGCTGCTTTGAAAACATTCTGTATATAGGGAATGTTGTTTTGTCAGCCAATGTTGTTCAGAAGTGATGCCACTACACACCATCATGGTGTTTCCATATGGGATCCTTCGGGGCTCTGTTTCCCTGCAAGGATTTAAATGCCTGTAGACACAGCAATATAATATTAAATAATTGCTCACAGGGAAGAAGATGATGAGCTGTGAATTCAGAATGCTTTTTATGAGGAATCTGTGAAAGGGGTAAGAATGCTGTAGGCTTGGCTGGGCAGAGAGACCTGAATTCTGGGCACTGAAGGTGGGATTTATTTTTAAACCTCCACGTCCACCTTGAATTTGTAGGAGCTGTGGAGGCTTTCAGTGCATTGGAAAAGAAGGTGTACTGCAGTCAGTTGCATTTAAGGAAAAGAAAAACATGATGCTTGCAGTCCTAACATAGCAAAGATCACTTATGTTGAAGTGTTTTTCTTTCTTCCATCCTAGTTTCAAGTGATTCAGACCAGGAAAGTTTCCTCACCCAGGTGTGTTCATATTAGCAGGAGATGAAGAATGTAAGTTATTGCATTTCTCACCAAAGATCTCATGGACTGTGTTTTGACCTAAAGGGAATGTTGAAAGAGATATTACTAATCACAGAACCCTGGAATATGTTGGGTTGGACGGGATCTTAGAGATCACCTTTGTCCAACTCCTCTGCCATAAGCAGGGACACCTTCTACTAGGCCAGGTTGCTGAAAGCCCCATATAACCTGGCTTTGAACACTTGCAGGGATTGGGTAACTTCTCTGGGCAACCTGTTTCAGTGCCTCACCACTCTCATAATGAAGAATTTCTTCCTTATAACTAATTTAAATCTACCTTCTTTGCTTTAAAATCATTTCCCCTTGTCCTATCTCTACATGCCTTAAAGTCCCTCTCCAGCTTCCTTGTAGCCCTTCTTTAGTTACCGGAATGTGCTCTAAGCTCTCTCTGGAGCCTCCTCTTCTCCAGGCTGAACAGCCCCAACTTTCTCAGACTGTCTTCATAGGAGAGGTGCTCCAGCCTCTGACCATATTTGTGCTCTCCTCTGGCCTCATTCCTTCTTATGGGACCACTGAACAGAGCACTGCAGGCGGGGTCTCAGGAAGGCAGAGCAGAGGGAGAGAATCCGCTCCCCACACTGGTTCTGGTGCCACCCAGGACACAATTGGCTTCCTGGCCGTGAGAGCACATTTCTGGGTCATGTTGAGCTTCTCATCAACCCCATGTCCTCAGGGCTAGTTTCTGTTCTCCAACAGCCTGCATTTGTGCTTGGGATTGCCCCGACTCACTTGCAGGAAATATAATTAAACATAATGAAATATATTTACCGTTTATCTTTACTGCACTGTTAATCTGAGTCATCCAAACCCCTTTAAGATACAAGGTCCAGATGCAGTTTCTCCTCTTGAATGTGAAGGAGCTTTTAATTCAAGGTGGCTACTTGTGTGAGGATAACAAATAGCACAGTTCCTTAGTCACTAACCCACCGTGTCTGTAGTGTGTACATAAGCTGATATTCCCTTCTCCCTCACCATGCTTTAAAAGACTTTAAGACACTGTGCCTACAAGTAAGTTCACTAGGTAGCTCAGCTCACTGAAGCACTGAGGAGCACGGGGTGCATCCCCCAAAGTGCCTAACCCCAGGTAAGGGCAGCAGTTTGGATGTGTTGTGTGGCTGCTCACTGGAGGCAAACCGGGGGTGACGAGCAGCCCTCCATCAGGAAGCAGGTGCTTTCATCCTGCAGATAGTGTTAGCTCCCAGATCCTTTCCCAGCATTTCAAAGGCTGTTGTGTTCCCTATCAAAGGTCAGTAACAGGTATCTAGAAGGAAATTGGAAAGCAACAGGTGATTATTAGCTGTGTTGGCTTGGAGGTTTCTGGTCCCTGCTCAGAGTTGTTTCTGTTTTCTTCAAACTTCAAGACAGGAAAGACACCACAGATGTGCTTGAGAAGGCACAGTTCAGTGCACCAGCCATAGCACACAAACACAGCATTTTTTAATGCCTCAGCTCTTGTTTTTTTATGTAGAAGCAGCAGTGTGAGCTTGCAGAAAAACAGAGCTTTATGGATGCCTAGGGCAGTATCCTTTGCACTTAGATGAACTTTTGGTGACGATGCTTGCAACTTCATACCTTGTCTGATCCATAATCAGCCTTGCAGCTGGTAGTACACAGCTGATCTCGGCTCTAGGGGGCAAGGAATGGATGCTCATGGGAAGTACAGCTGCCTAAGGAATTTTATTTAAGGAAAAGTCTACTTACAGTGTCCAACATATAATAGCAGGTTGGAAGCACAGGAATTAGCTGTTCCCTGCCATGCTGATCAGAGTTTTCATCCAGGAGAGAAAGGATTGGCTTTCCCTGTATGAAGCAGAGTTACGTCTTTGTTACAAAAGAAAAGAGGAAGATGCAATTCCTGCTAAAACTAAATCCAAAGCCTATAGAAAAGCACTGGACTTCATCCCATTTTAGTAAAACAGATTGTGATAAGGACATGTCGCAGCAATGATGGGAATCCCATGATTTAACCATGTGCCAGCATTTCCTCAGATGGGGAAGCATTTAGGTCCATGCTTATAGGCAAAGATGTGTAACTGCTTGGTGAGTTCAGAGACTAGGAAATGAACTTCTGTGTGTCAAGTACAAAGGACAAAGTATGACACACCAACTCACAATTGCAGATCAGTCCTTCTGCACAAAGAGCATATGAACAAAACTTCTGGTCTGTGTCTCCCAGCATATTGCAAATTGCATGGGATTTGAGGTAGGATGATTTCTAAAGAGAACACACAGAAGTTTGCAAGTAATTAATTCTAATATCTTAATGATCTTCAAAATATTCTTAAATTGTGTCTGGAGAGAGTCTCAGTAAATGCAGCAGGATTTTCTGAGTGAAGTCAGCGAAACTTGGGCTTTTCTGAAACAGAGTGTTATTGCACTGAAACTTTCTCTGTGCCAATGGAAGTGAACATTGGGGCATTTCTTATCCACTGCACCCTGAACTTCTATTTAGCTTGGGTAAGAAAGGAGTCACAGAGCCAATGCATAGTCCACAGGGGGAGGAGTAAAAGGGTTTCTCCTGACCTGCCACACCTTCTCTGGATGTCTTAGGAGGCCCTGCCCAGCAGGCAAGAGAGGGGTTTAGGCAGGAGGAGTCAGCACCCAGATTGAGTGTAGGTGCTTTCCCCTGCAGTGTTCCAGGAAGCTTTTGTGAAGCTGACAGAGGCAGCCTGGGGTAATTCAGCCTTTGAATCTCCACCATCCCAGCTACAACCTGTGCTGCAGTGCTTCTGTCTTCAGGCAGGCACCACCCTCTCCCAGTTCCACTGGGACAGAAGGGGTGGGTGCAGTGCACTGTGTTATGCCACAATTTATGATGGTAATTTCACTGCAGGTGTTCACTGCCTCTTCCCAGCAATACAGACTCACCCAGCCACAGCAGGGATGTAGCCTGTTTCAGTGCAGGTTGTCTCTGTGTAAAGCTGCCACCAGGATCCTCTCTGTGTCTGCCATAAACAAAGCACTTCACTTTGGCAGTGGAGTGGGGCCTGTTACTCCTCTTAGGTATAAGAAAGGTCTCTCTGTGCCCTCAAGCACACTTTCAAAATCAGATGCTTCTCAGTTCACAACCTAACTCTCTGTAGGATGTCTAAATACAGCTTATTTCTTATCTCTTCTTTAGATTACTTCTAGATACTCCAAATTGAAAATTTTGAGCACACTGGATGTTTTTGCCAAGGGAAATCACTCTCCACTATCTGAGAGGATAAGAGGGGAGTGGCATGATTTTGGTATGAAGAATGCAAGTGGTTCAGCCAGATGTGGGAAAAGGAAGAAAAACTATACCAACACTGCTCATAAATCTGCTAATGCTCCTAGCTGCTGTGGAAGGTGAGGGGAACAGTTAGCAAGCACCCATGGGCGGTTGTGTGGTTGTATTTTTAATTAAATTTGTAAAAAAAATGCTAATCTGTGGCTTGACAGGAAAAGTTGTGAAAGGCATGTGTTTGCTGCACTGGTGCTCTGCCAGTTTTACTCACAAAACACCTTACCCACAAAAATACCCCTGACAGTCAGCATAGGAGAGGCAGTTCCAGTGAACTGATCAGCAAATCAACACAGATTTGAAGAATCTTTCAAAAGGCTTCTTGAACATCCAGTCTTCCAGTGTCCTGCTGCTTGCCCTGGCCAGTCCTAGCTGCACTGGGAAAATGAGGGTAGTTTTTTCATACTGTTGGAACCTCACAGCACTGAATTGGACTGTAAGTGGAAAAAGCAGGCCAGGGTGATGCCCTTTTCCTGCACATTGGAAGCGTTAGGTTTTATAGCAGCAATGAATCTCATTGTTCTTGTGGCATTTCCCGTAAGACTCACTGGCACAGTCGTACTGAGTTACCCTTGTGAACACTCTTATAAAAGTTATCTGCTTCCACGCTGGAGGGTAGTAAAAGGCTTTAAAAATAGCAATAAATTGCAGTTAGAGGTATTTATCGTTGTGAAATTGTTTGTGCCAATGCTTGTACAGGTGTTTGCTGGGACCTGAGTCAACACCGAGTAGGTTTGGACACTGCTGTAGATACTCCAAGTTGCTTTCCTGAGATTTGTGTCTGATGCTGGTCAATGGCCATATCCATTCCAAATCCAGCTGGAATTTTCATTCCCTAATAGTGATCTTCAGCTTTTTTCCTTAAATTAACAAGAACGGATGCTTTTTAGCTAAATGCTCTTCCTATGCCGACTAATGTTTTTTCCTCTTTACACACAAAGGATGTAATCCAGCATCCATTACAGTGACTGGAGTAGCTCTCCCATGGACTGTAAAGAAATTTCTTTTAGGCCTGAATTATTCCACCACCAGGGTCACCTGTGTGTAGTACATGCTTTCCCATGACTCTATGTGTCTATTTCTGTGATACTGTTCCTGCCTTTCCATGTTGTACCCTTTTTTTAAAAGCATACTTTCAACTGTAGCAGGATCTGTGTTATGTGAGAATGAACAGAAGAGCTTCAAGATATGGACTAGCTTCCTGGGAAGAGAATGAATGTGAATTTTGTGTAGTTTTTTTACTGGTCATCCATCCTGTTTGCAGTCATGTAATATCTAGGGATGTAGAGATGCTTCCTGCTGTCACTCATCTGCTCTGCAGATCACTCTTACCTGTGCCTTTAGAAATTAAGCAAGATGTCCTAATTTCAGAATGGGTATGTCCTACATGCTTGTAAGAGTGGGATCTTTTCTATGTACATTTAATTCTTCATTCCCTTGAAGTGCTGAAATTGAAAAGCAGGGGAGAAATTCACAAAGGAGTAAGAAGTACCAGAATTAAAAAAAAAAAAAAAAAGAATGTGCAGAAAAGAATTTTGCACAAGTGTGGCTTCAGTACTATGAGGTCACGTATGGGATGAGAGCTCTTCTGTGTCTAGTCTGTGTTGCATAATATCCTTGCTGAGGGAACACCTAGAGAGGCTACCTGATGTTCCTCCAAAGTGGTATTTAAATGCTAAATTGCTCAGTCTCTATGTCAGTGAAATGCTAGAAAGGATGGGAGCCTTACTTGGATTAATGACTGCAGCAGGCAGCCCCCAGGTGTGCAAAATCCTGTATGGAAAAGTCCTGTGGAATACAGTAAACACCGATCACTTCTCTTGAATACGGCTATAGAATTCACTGGACATAGAAAGTCTTCAGCAAAATCTGCTAAGATGGGTTTACTTTAAAGGAAAGTAAAAAAAGCTCAACAGGAGAAATACTTACTGCCTTCCTTTTTTTAAAGGAAATTCTGTTAAACTCAGTCATTTGTTTTAAACCCATTAAATTCGACAGGACTTTCTCCTAGTGGAAGGTGAAACTTGGTGTGTAAAATCATAATGATTTATTTGAGCAGCTTTTAGAATTGCAGTAGTAAAGCTCACCTTTTGTGACCTCTCTTTCAAAAGATAAATTTTCAACGTTTGTTTGTGCTTCTTTACAACCTGAGTGTAAACCTGCTTTATGTTCTTGATATTGCTCCACTTCTTTCCCTCTATTTCTGAATGTTTGCTTCCAAGTCTCTGGGGTTCTGAGGATGTTTTCCAAACCAGTATTATTTAAAGTTGTAACATATTTTCAACCTCCACTAATTATACAGTACTGTAGTAGCAAAATACAATTTTTAAGGATTGGATTATTTTTATACCTGCATCCAATATTATTAAATCTGGCGTTCTAGTCAGTATCATAAAAAGATACAATAAAACAATGAATATTACTATGTCCCTGCTTTTTTATTGTCTTTAGCTTTGCCTGTAAAGGGAAACATAGGCATTTTTAGGTGGTTTTAATTATTATTATACATCTAATCTGAAAATAAGAAATTGCATAGATAAGAAATTGCTTTTGATCTTCTGATGGTGTTGCCTGACTGAATAACTAAATTGAAAAGGAAAGAGGAAATGGGTATGTTCTCTTAATTGTGCCAAACAAAATTCTGCTCAGCTGAAATACAAGTTGTGTTCTGATACATTTATCTTGGTGGCACCAAGCAACTCAGTATAATTTTATTTTTTCCTCAGTTTAATTTTTGCTGGAACTGGTAAAGTTGTGTGTTTATGTGTATGAGTGCATGTTGGAGGGGAGGAAAACCTCAGGAAAGGCGGGTGCAGCAGGGCTGTTTGCAAGGGCAAAGGACTGGACCTGAGCACCATGAGATCAGTCCTGTCCCAGTAAAAACCACCAGGGACTGAAGAATACCCAACTGAGTGTCCCTCAAAAGGAAGAAGGGGGCATCTTGAACCCAGATGAACACCAAGTCCAACTCAGGCTGCTGAGAAGAGGCATGATGGGGAAGAGCATCTGGAGCAATGGCAGGTAGGTTCATTTGGGGCAATTTTTTCCTGTGTTGCTCCAGAGCAGTACAGCTGTGACAGCAGTCAGATGGGGCTAAGGTGGGATTCATCTGTTCTATGAAAAGTTAGGTGGCCAGTTTGGACACACCATCTGGCTCCCCCAGCAACCATGCAATAGACACACATCCACAGAGAGCAGCCCACCCCATGGTAAGACCTCGCTCACCATGATTATTGCATGTTATTCTACTTTCTGTGTGATGTTGGTATCTTTTAGGAAATTCACAGTGTAAAACCACGGCTCACAACATTTCCATGGGACTAAGGAAAAGATCTTTGGGGTTATGGACAAGCATATGATTTAACAGTTCTGTCCTCTTCAGATTTGCATGCCAGTGTCTCTGAGATCACTGAATGCATCCATAGAGTGTGCCCTCAAACTCTTGGGAACCATCTGAAAAGTTAAAGAACATCTGCTTCCCCTGATTATATGTATCCATAGCTAAACCTTTGATTTAGACTGATGAAATTTTTTTAAACTTTTAGGTAGTTCTATTTATATATTGTACTTACAGATGTATTTCTACTTATATATCATATATAGTGGAGGAACCAAATTTGCATGAAATAGCAAAGTGTATAGGAATCTAGTAAGGAAAAAGATTGAAAAATGTGCAGGAAAAAAGTATTGAGCTGATGCACATAAAGAGCTGTAAAAGACAACTTTTCCTACTTTATGTCTTCTGACAGCATACTTGCCTCTTGATTACGTGCTTTCTAACAGATATATAAGGCTCTTTACCTTTGACATTTCGTTTTCCTGCCATAAACATGTATTGACAGTAGAGCAGCTACTGTTACTAACATATTTTTTATTCCATGATAATTGTTCAGTGTTCTTGATTGTCATATCTTAGTTTTCACACACAATAGTTCAATTTTACAGGCTCTGGAAAGTTATTGAGTTATTTCTGCAAAGGAAGTTTCTCTGTAGTTCCATGCAGGACATTGCAACTGCTGTGGGTGTGAGTCTGTCTGGACTAACAGTCAACTTTTTATTGTCTAAATGTCTAAATGTGTACTTAATGACTTAATTAGTAAGTGTAGCAGAGCTGCTATTTCACTGCTAGTTCTCCTATTCCATTAATTCTCTGTGTCTGTTCTCCTAAATCACCGTATCTCTATAACTAATTCACTCACAAATCACCAAGCAATGGGACACATAGAGCCTGTCACCCTCCTTCCTGGAGAGAGCCTCTTGTGACCACTGGTGTGTCACAAAATGGACAGGGAAGGGCAAGCAGAAATGAAAACTTCTAGTCTGTGAAGATGTATGTCTGTTCAGTACATTGTTTCCTGGAGGAACTGGGGCCTTCTGCGTTGCAAATGACTCACACTGCTAAAACTGTGATCATAATAAAAATAACCAAGTAGGAATGGAAGTAAAGTTTAAAAATATAGGTAATACACCAGCTCCTGATGTGCATTCACTGTAGAGAACAGTTCTAATGTGCAGGACTGCACACTCAATCAGTAGTCTCTAGTGTAGGCAGAAAAGCTGCACCATTTATACCTGCTGAAGACCTGGCCCTCATTTTCAATGGTTGAGAAGTTCTTCTGGTCCCACACACTTGCTTTACAGCCAACAGGGAGATTTTGAGACCTGGATAGATTTAGCTGCACCTTGAGGCAACACTGGAAAATTGGAGTGTATCGTGAAGGCTGAAGAGTGTAAGTCTGGGAGATGGACATTGCCAGAGGATGGTGACATACAGCTCTGTCACTCTCCAACAGCCAGGTTTGTCCTCCTCTGCACACCCATTCCCACCTGAAGCACCTGCTGGGGTCTGGGGCTCACAGCACTGAAATATGTTATTCTAACAAGACTTTGGGATTAGTTCTTGGATGTCTGCTGAAGCTGGAAGCGTGGTGGTGGCCTGAGGTGGAGGCTGGACACTGGCCAAGCAGGTAGGCACAGGGCACTGAGGACAAGTGTTTCCCAGGCATTTCCTTCTCTTTTTCTGTCAGCTTCCTGGCAAAGCATTTTTAAGGAGGGGCCTGGAGGAAATGAATGATCTGTGATGGGCAATGGGCATGGGAGGGAGCAGCATCCAGGCTGGAGCTGAATCCAGCATGGCCTAAAGGAGCAGACAGGGAGAGGGGGGCTGCCAGGGGTCACTGTGGGGACTAGAGGTAGGTGTGGGGAGCAGGTTGCACTGGAGGGACTTCAGGGATAGAGATAAAAAGGAAGGCACAGGCAAAACCCCCCACATTTCAGGCTCAGCATCCTGAGACGTTTCACTGAGGGGCAAGGCCGCTCATTCCTCGTGCCAGCAGAGAGGCACACAACCATTTTTTCCAGCAGTGTTTCCTGGTTCAGTGCAAGTTAAAAGTTTAAGACAACGCTAAGCTCAGGAATGACTTGAGTAATACTTCTGGTCTCTCTCATCCTCCTTCATTCAAGGAGATACAGCCTCTCAATATAAGAGATTACCCAAGACTGCATTTCTTGTTCTTAAAAAAGAAGATCAAACAAAAGCAGACAAAGGGAGAGGCATTTACCACACTGAGCTGTTGCTTGGCATTCAGTTTGTGTTCATAATCTGCCTGTGTTGCTGGCAGTGGGGTCTGCCAGAGGAGACCAGTTCCACAGCCATTAGAAGTGGCATTGCAGGGGATACATGGATGGGTTGTTCATCCTTCTTTTGTCTGATGATGATGGCGTAACCTGTGTTTACTTCAGAGAAAGACTTTACTGGCAGATACAGAGTCACTCAGATCTTCAAAATGAGAGAAATTACACCTTTGCTTGAAAAGGAGGAACTGGAAATCACTGATCTGGCCTGGCTGATCTCAAGCAATGCATTTTACAGGAGCACAAAGCAGAACGAACACTGGAGAACTTGGACAGGGGAGGCAGCTAAAAGTAAGAGATTTTGGGATAACCAAATCCTGTCCACAGAGACCTTTTTCCCATCTTGGTCTCTCATTGGCCGTTTCAGAAGCTTCCTGGAATGCAGTATTAAAAAAATCTCAGTCTCCAACCTATTCCCTACATCACAATAGCGTTACCTGCTTCATGTCTTTCTGAGCTTTCTGTCATTTCTGAATCTGCTGCAGGCTTTGTGCTCCAGCCTGACCATCCATGGTTACAAATGTCTCCCTGGCAGGAATACACTTCCTCTCAAGAAAGGGAGGCTGCCACTCGGATAAAGACAAAAACCACCTGCTGGCTGTCCTGCAGATCCTTTCCCAGCATTTCAAAGGCTGTTGTGTTCCCTATCAAAGGTCAGTAACAGGTATCTTCTCTTCACCCACCACTTTAGTGAGCCTGCAACACACATAAGAGGGCAGCAGTCAAAACAGCCATGATCACTGCCAGAAGGGCCAATGTCAGACCTGTTTTTATGATGTCGAAGTTGCAGGTGTTTTCTGTTTATTTTTAACCTGTTAAGCAGTAAGAAGTGCTTTAGCATAGGATTTTGCTTGTAAGAAAAAAAAATAATTGGAGTTTGAGTACCATGTCTGTATTGGTAATTTATTACAAGGGAAGTGAGCATGTGGATCCCAAGTATTCTATTCCAAGTGTGTAATTAACGTGACTTGGAATGGGGGTCATCTCTTCCACTTTAAGGACAGATTATACTGCACTCTTAATTTAATTTGCATGGAAGGTGTTGGTATGGAAAGCTGGCAGGGGATAGCTGATGCATTGTCAGTTCCCATGTCAGCTTATTTAGCAGTAACTTCCTTGTGTCAACAGATCTCAAGTATTTATGACTTAAAGGAAGAATGCTGCAGGTCCAGAAATCTCCTCCCAGCCTGAGGAGGAAGAAAAACACCACTTGAATTTATCATTTGCTGCTTCCCACCATGACGTCAGCTCAGGGCTGAGCTCTCTACCTGTGGCTGGGACCTTAAATGAGCTGACGCCAGAAGAGAAAGGCACTTTCTCTTAGGCTTAGCAGCAAGTGGCAGCAGCAACAGAAGTGGCAATGAGACGCTCTGTGCTCCTCGCTGTGTGGCTTGGCCTGGTGTTGAGCCTTTTGAAAGGTAAGAGCCACTATCTTCTGTTTTGTGATTTATCAAGGCAGCTATTGTGTGGCAGTGAATGGATTTTTCTAGCACTTTCAGCACTGTTGAGAAGCCAGTTGTGATACACAATTCAGCATGTCTAGATTTTGATTAATTAATGATGAAAGATGTCACTGCAAGCCAATGGCTTTCCTTGTTCGCAGAACAATGGAAAATCACTGGTGCTTATGATTAACCTAATTCAGCCTATTCCAAGAGCAGTTTTCAGGACTTTCATACTAAACCCAGGTAATTCAAGCTCTGTTACAGTCATAACAAAAGGTACAACTGTTCCACCCCAGTACCCTTTTGGCCAGAGGCTCCTTAACCAACCAGTCTGGAAAGCAGCTCCCCCTGAGCTGGCTCACAGAGATTTTATTCCTTCCAGTTGAAATAAATTAATAGAAACGTCACCACCAGCTTTCAAGAGGGTTGCATCATAGTCTGTTCAAACTAAAGGTGACATTCCTTTAGCCACTTAGTGCATTTTCTGGCATTGTGCCAAAGTTGGTAGTTGTGGGCCAGAGCCTACAGCCAAACTTGCCTTTTCCTGATACTCAGTGAGAGGTATGAGGGGGTGAATATATTAGCCAAAGTAAAGTATCTGTATGGAGAGTTTTGTAGCAACTTGGAGCCTTGTGACAGCTTCCAGGACAGGAACTCCCAGCTAATACAAAGATAAAATTGCAGAGATATCAGCTAAACTAAGACCTGTTAAACTTGCAACTGATGGCAGATGGTTGTGGGTTTCTGTTGACTACTGTGAATGAACAGATGTATTTCCAGCAACATTCACCGTGTTCTACAGACCAATTTCCAGCCATAAATCATAAGCATAGAAGTCTTCAAGATTGTCAGTCGGTTTTCTGATTGGAGGCTTGTAGGTAACAGCAAGATGTGAAAAATCTTGTGCCAAGACTTACTGAAAGCAATACCCATTTTTCACTTGATCAGATTTTGCATCAGGATAGATCTACCCAGAAACCTTTTTCATTCTAAGCAAACATTGTAAAAGCTTTGCAGGATGTGTCCATTTGAATAGGACTGGCAAAGGCCCTGCCCTGCTCAGCAGCCAGATGTCTCTGTACAACCTTGTGGTAACATCCATTTCTCCGTTTCTTCGTCACAGTGGTAATGCCTAAGCCCATTAACCCATCCTGTTTCTGTACATAGAAGGTTAGATGTAGGCACACAGAGCCATAAATTAGCCACCTTTGCCCAGGTTACCTTTGTCAAGCCCATCCACAAGGCTCAATTGCAGCTCATGTACTCAGCCCCACGGATGCTGCTTTTCCTGAGTCCAAAGGGTACTCCTGGACGATGGTTAGCCACAGCCTCCCAGCTCTAACAGTTGTAAAAAAGTACTAGCTGTGTACCAGGTTGCTGTTCAATATCCATTGCCTTTGGCCAGCAGAGATTCGTACTATCATGGTTATAGGAAAAATATCCATTTACATGAACTGGGGAACAAATAATGCTGTTTATAGAACTCAGTGACCAGTGGAGGCAGGAGACCTGCCAGGGAACTGGCACAATTGCTCAGGTTTCCTCTTCACCTAGAGGAGGCTAATGGATTGCTTGTCTTTTGTATGTGCCTTTTCTGTGTGAGATACATTGACCATCAGAAAAAATGTGTAGAAGATATTCCTCACTTTGGATTTTCAAAGCCATATAAAGCTCTAGAAAAGTGGGGTCCATTTTCAAATGTCTGCTGAGATGTGCAGAGTATGATAGTGACATGGATTTTGGCCACAAATAGATAAGTCTTTCAGCTGCATGTGTTTAATGCTTTAGATAAAATTATGATTGCAGCAGCATTCTCTCAGAGTAAATAAGTTTATTCCTAACTCATAAATAAATGACTAGTTAATAATAATACTTGACTAATTCAGATTAAAGATAGATTACATGATCGAAACTGGCCATTTGTCAGTATCATACATTTATCAGCAAGACTGGTTTCGTATTTGGTTTTTTATATCTAGGAAAAACAAAACAAACAAATCCGTCAAAGTTGAACTCATTCTTTATATCAAGAGTTGAGAATAACATAGGCCAAATAAAGCAAAACCCAACAACTTAAAAATCAATAAATAAAATATTTTGGAAGAGTAAAAGCAAAAACAAAGGCTGAAACCAAAGTCTGAAGAAGTATTCTCACCAACTGGCTAGTATAAGCCAGGTTTCACTTAATTCAGAAATAATGATGACAGGGAAGGAATAAAAAGAAGAAAATAATAATATATACTGTCAGAAATGCATAGAGGTGCAGTCCAGGAAAAAAGGGTCTTGATACTGCTGCTGATGAGGTAGCAGAGGAAGCATTCCTGGAACAGAAATAGCCTGCTGTCTATGTCCATATCCATCTGTTACAGCACAGGAGTATGTGTTATATCTTATTCCTAAGGTTTTTTGATCAGACAGTGCTGAGCAGTGCTGACATGTCTCTTCTCTTCCCTTCATCAGTGGCCAGCACTGAAACACCTATGACCACAACAGAGAAAACAACCTTAACAACCAAAGGTGAGGAGCAAAGCTTTCAGGCTTCTGCTTCTGGGAACAGCTTGGAGTAACCAGGCTCCAGGGAGCACTGCAGATACCCAGTAGTGGGGACAAGAGGGCAAGATAAGGATGCCCAGAGCTGTGGCTGCTCAGCCACACACAGGTCCTCCTGCACTTACCTGTACATAAATTGTCCTGCATGCAAAGGGTTCCCTAGTGCTGTCCTCTCTGTTTTCTTCCCTGTGTTAGAAACTGCACCTGAAACACCTGCTAGCACAACACAGACACCAAGCTCAACACCTACAGGAAAGGAGCAAAGCCCTCAGGCAGCTGCTTCTGGGAACAGTCCCAGGGAGTTTTGCAGCCCCCACAGAGCTCTTCATGAGTTCATCTCCCAGGGGAGACAAAGCTGCCCAGATCAAGGCTGTGAATACCCTCCTCAAGCCCCTCTTTCATTGCTGGTCCTTGCTGCAAGGAGGAAGCATTGGGGAAGAGCTGATGGGGATGCTAATTTTGTGCATGGCACCTTTACCTCTTGCATCAGGCTTGGATAGAAGGAGATCCCTGTAGAGATGTCCAGGGTAATATTATGACCAGGTCCTGCAGGGAGATGAGCCTGAGACTGGTTGCTGCTAGAAGTGTCGGCTATGGCCACCACAGTTGTAGCCATAAAACACGGATAAGCTGGGGACAGTACAGTGTGTGTGTGGTCGTCCTTGTGTTCAAGCGCTGCAAAGGGGAAACAATGGGAGAGGGAAATATCAGATGAGAGAAATAACCCAGCCAGGGAGAGCCACAAAAAGTGCTCCGAGGCCTGACCAGTCAGCCTCACAAGGATCCACCAGCAATTCCCTTCTCAGTGGTTGTCCTAAAAACACAGAATTCCCCAAGTCTTCTTGAACAGACAGTGCTGAGCAGTACTAACATGTCTCTTCTCTTTCCTTGATCAGTGGACAGTTACGAAAAAACAACGACAACAAATGAGAAAAAAACCTCAAAAATGAAAGGTAGGGAACAAAGAATAGAGGCTGTCATATCTGGGGACAGCTTAGACTAACCAAATTTCAGAGAACTCACTGCAAGCATAAAGGCAGGGAGGAGTCCCCCTGCCTGGCTTTCCCAG